>NWSH02000162.1:7090386-7144329 GCA_002382865.2 Heliothis virescens | reverse complement strand
CTTAACCCTTAAATTGGCAAGGGATTTTTTTTCTCAAATTTGATATTTTATTGTTATTTTTGTGTTTATTATGATCCCAGAGGACTGAAAAAAATATTAAAAAAAAACTACATATTACGGTTTTCGCGAAAAACTATGTACTCCAGAGAGTACATTGCCAGTTACACTGCAAACTATGTTTGTACTACATGTACATTACCAACCCCTAAATAATACTCACTTCTTTGATTAATTACTTTATTTATCGAAAAAAACACCATAAAAATGCAAATATTATCATTTAGTATGAAATCGACGGAACTTTTACCACAACACATAGATGCATATTGCACTTTTCGCAAAAAGCATAGGTCCTTTCATCTCCACAATACAAGGAGATTGTTTGTTTGCCGATTCTGGAAATTACCCTTAACGTCACACCTGACGGTTGTTAACCTAGTTTATACTTTTGGCTAGCTTTCAGTAGAGTTAGCGACTTTTTCAGTCCGATACAGTCCATGAAACAAACCAACCCTAAATTCTCTCGATCTACTCAGCTTCAAACACTGTAGAAAAGGTAAATAGGACAGGTAGGTAAATAGGAGCTGTAGACCATACTTTTGACACCAAAACCGTTTNCGGTTGTTAACCTAGTTTATACTTTTGGCTAGCTTTCAGTAGAGTTAGCGACTTTTTCAGTCCGATACAGTCCATGAAACAAACCAACCCTAAATTCTCTCGATCTACTCAGCTTCAAACACTGTAGAAAAGGTAAATAGGACAGGTAGGTAAATAGGAGCTGTAGACCATACTTTTGACACCAAAACCGTTGTTGTTATATAAAAACACAGAAATAAAGGCATATTGTAGAATACTGTGTAGTTGGCAATGTACTTCGTGTATACCGAACTCTGTTTACTACTGACTTGGCAATGGTATTCACGGAGTACATACATGGTTTCCAACTTATAAAATTGTAATTACGTAAATAAAACCAAAAATAGTGAATGACTTATATTACTTGTTAGGTCCCCATGCACTTTAAAGGAAAAAAAATAGATTCCCAAAGAAAAAAGAAAAAATAAAAATAAAATACTTACCCGAGTCGCAATGACACCAGATCGTTTCGCAGACATTTTGAATTTGTCAAAATATTTTTGACGTTACCTTGTTATAAATATTTTTTTACTAGAATTGGTAACTATTCCAACCCATAAAAAAAATCAAAAAATACATTTTGTGGAATTTGGGATCTGTAGATTTTTTCAAAGTTTATGTACTCCGTGGTTACCAATGCCAATTTAAGGGTTAAAAATGAGATTGAGGTTTCTAAAACCATTTTTTCCTAAAGTCATTCATTTTAGAGTAAGACATTCCCAAAGTGCCAAAATGTGTGTCCCCCCCCTGTAATTTCTAAACTACCAAAGTGAAAAATCTGAAAAAAATATATGTTATAGATCTCAATAAAAACTACTAACCAAAATTGGTTTGAACAAGATACAGTAAGTGGTTTTTGAGATATAGCTCTTTTTCAGTAACCGCAAATTATAACTTTGTTATTCATATATTTGTGTTTTGGCTAATTGTAGGTAATAAGTAAGTACGTTTATTTTTCATAGATATTGGAACGGAACCCTTCGTGTGCGAGTCCGACTCGCACTTGGCCGGTTTTTTTAGTTTTTCATCTAAAGAAATAATTACGGAGCCATAGACCATTGAAATTGCGCTTGACGTCACGCTTATGTACGATTTTTACAAAGGCGTGACGTCTGGACAAGCTTTGAAGTTCAGGAGTGGGGACTCCTAAACTTGAATACTTTATTATTATTCATAGGATTTTTAAAAACAAAAAATATGTGTCCAATATTTTGCAATAATCTAAATTACGGACTAAATGGATTTGCTCATTTCCTACCCTGTCGTCTACGCTCTTACTTCCACACAAAAATGCGCAAGCATGGCCCCTCCAGGATTCTGAACATGATCCGACTGTCCATTCATTACATATTGTCTTCATCTTCATTCACCTCAATATCGACGTGTTTTATGGGGTACTTTTACTGACTATAACCCACCGTGTTCCTTCGGGAGGCCTTTGTGTGCCTGGGCCGCGGTAACTCGCGCGAACAATCCCGCAGCACCTGAATATCGGCTTCAGTATTCATTTCAAGCCTTTTTGAAATGATTTGTAATAATATGACATGAATTACTATGCTCGATGTAAAGTAAATAAATAAAATTGAGGAATTTGTAACTCGGTAACAATACATGAGTCGACCGTTCAAAGGTTGTTTCGGTTTAAGTAATAATCAAAAAAGGTTTGTGTCTTGGAAACCATATAAGGATATTTCCATATTACGGCAAAACACTATTAAACTTATCTCCCTTGGATTTTCTATAAGACTTTAGACACTAGCCACTCGTCATCAATTTCGTTGTAAAATCGCGGTCGCTGCGGTTTTGTGTGTAAGAGCCCTTATGCCGTTTGTCTTGACTGTCATTTGGACATTCTGGACTGTCTTCACTGGTAATCAGAAGCCAGAAAATATATCAACTATTTACACAGGGAATGTTGTGTAAACATAGAATCTCTCCTATTTTGGAAGTCGGTTAAAACACAAAATCATCATGTGCTTATCTTTTCACAACTACATATGTTGGGGTCGACTTCCAGTCTAACCTGATGCAGCTGAGAACCAGTGTTTTACATGGAGCGACTGCCAATCTGACCTCAACAACCCAGTCACCCGGGCAAAACCTGTACCCCTTGGTAAGACTGGTTGTCAGACTTTCTTGCTTCTGACTACCGGCAACGACTGCTAAAGATGTTGAAATGACAGCCGGGATGCACGGGAAGAACTGGTCATGACAAGATGGTCACCCATCCACCGACCGAGCCAAGCATTGCTTAACCTTATGAACTATTGTGCCACGCGGCTGTGACTTAGCTACGAGCTCTTCCTTTTGCTATTTAAAATACAAAATAACACAATTAAATCGTAAACAACAAAACGTGATAACTAAGTCTATTCACATTTTATACCTAGATAATAGTCTAGTCCATAGACTTATTACGTAACGCGACCTTGGCCGTTGCGTAATGGTCACGTGCTGCGCCTGCGCACGTGGCCGGCGCACGCGACGGTTTACTACCGGTGATTAGGATGAAAGGGTGATTTGTTTTTTTATATTTTTATGGTTAAGGAAAGGAAGTTGGTTGAGTGCTTTTTTTTACATTACAGGTTGTATACTTTTATTAGTTAATTTGCGAAAATGGATAAAAACTTACAGAACTCTCATATGAAAACGAGCAATAACTACAAATTGAAATTATTATCTACTAATTAAAGTGTTTTTTTTTCAACTAATTACTTAAATATTTTTTTTGTGTTGGTCACATCCGACTGTCGCCAGTTCATTAGTAAATTAAGAATAAAAAATCTTGTTTTCCAATTATTTAATAAAACATCTCATTAGTGTGCCTATTAAAAAAAATATGTCAGTCACTCTAAAAAAAGCATTATGTTTCTCACTGATACAACAACTTTATTGATATTACAAATACAATTGAGAATACAAATGATAATATTTTCCTAAAAAAATTATTAAAATATAATTTTTTTTTCAACAATATTTCGATAAAACCCTAGTTCGAAAAATTACAAACTAATAAAATTCTACTATTACAACTAAAAATATAAATAAAATTGTACTTTCCCTATTTGAAAAACTAAATAAATGTAAATTATACACAGCCCTTATCTTTATGACCCGATTAAGGAAAACAGTTCCAGAAACTATTACTTTATCTTTATTGCGAGAATAATTGCATTAGATTTTTTAATGCATTGGACGATTAGAACTGGATTTCTATAACCTAATCCGTTGTTTACGATTGGTCATTAAATTTTGTGTTGTTAGCTCCATATTAAGTACGTCATATTTCAATCTCCGATCGCCAAACTACGAATACATGGATTAAGTATAGGAATCGGGCATAAGCAAGCCCGTATAAGCCCGGGAAGATATCACTACAGTATTAATATTATAAAGGTGAAAGTTTGTGAGTGTGTATGTCTGGTACTCCTTAACGCTTACATGGCTGAGGCAATATTGATAAAATTTGGCATGCAAAAACCTGACTATTAAAATATCGGTTAATTTTTATCAGTTCCCTAGGACGCAAAACCGCAGGCGGAAACTATAGCAAGTATATAAAGTGGTTATTATTCAGGCAGGTTTTAGGTATACGAATCTACATGATGTCAGTAAAAATAAACCGTGTACAATACTTTTTACCCGACTGCCCACAGCCAGGAGGGTAATGTTTTTGACGTGTATGTATGTATGTATCCAGATTTTCTATGTTCCCTGCTACAGCCTGAACGGCTGGAAGGATTGTATACGTATTTGGTGTCGTTAGATTCGTCTTGATAGCGCGAGTGACACTGGGTACATAAGAAAAATAAAAAAACAAAATGGCGGATTTCGTACCCCATAATTGTGACGTAAAAAAAAATTTTTTTTACCCAACCCCATCGAGTGGGGTATCAAAATGAAGAGTTTTAAATAGCGATTCCAAATATATATATATATATATAACTTGCAGTTTCAATTTCAAATGAAAGATATTACGTCTAACGAAAATAATAAAAACTAAAACTTTTAAATCTCAGTTTTCGCTACAAATGACAAATATTATACCTAGAATGAAAGATATTAAAGATAATAACATCCAAATGGTGAAAGGATTTTTTAAATTGATCCAGTACTTTTTGAGCCTATTCGTTACAAACATAAATAGGTAGGTAGGTACTTGTCTGTCCTCTTTATAATATTAGTATAACAGTGTAGGTAATAAATGAACAAAGAATCAGTAAAAAATACAAACTAAACAATAACAAAATGAAATGATTAATAGAATTTTTATATAATACCAGACTGCTATTTACGCGGCGGCGGCGGCGCGGGCGCGGCGCGGGCGCGGCGCGGGGAGACGCGGGGGGGCTCCCTATGTGAATGAAAAACACTAGACGGACTAACCATCAGCAACCATGGCCCAAAAAAGCTATTNAGTTTTCGCTACAAATGACAAATATTATACCTAGAATGAAAGATATTAAAGATAATAACATCCAAATGGTGAAAGGATTTTTTAAATTGATCCAGTACTTTTTGAGCCTATTCGTTACAAACATAAATAGGTAGGTAGGTACTTGTCTGTCCTCTTTATAATATTAGTATAACAGTGTAGGTAATAAATGAACAAAGAATCAGTAAAAAATACAAACTAAACAATAACAAAATGAAATGAGTAATAGAATTTTTAAATAATACCCGACTGCTATTTACGCGGCGGCCGCGGCGCGGGCGCGGCGCGGTGAGACGCGGGGGGGCTCCCTATGTGAATGAAAAACACTAGACGGACTAACCATCAGCAACCATGGCCCAAAAAAGCTATTGCATCAGCCACATGACCAAAATTCGTTAGAAGAGCTCCA
Organism: Heliothis virescens; assembly: GCA_002382865.2. Taxonomy (NCBI): domain Eukaryota; kingdom Metazoa; phylum Arthropoda; class Insecta; order Lepidoptera; family Noctuidae; genus Heliothis; species Heliothis virescens. Next base: position 7,138,849 of record NWSH02000162.1, on the reverse strand, counting down.
ACGTCTATGGGACCTTAATTTAATTCATTCAGTAAATTTCCCCAAGTTGTGAGAAGTACTCTAAGCATTCTAAACTGGGCCACTTATTTATAAAAAATAAACTAAAAAGTCTGAAATAAAAAAGTTATTATTAAAAAAACAAAAAACCCGACTGCAAAAAATAACCACAAACTAAAAACGGATAAACAAGCTCTATAATTTAGTGTAAAGAGTATACAGTACACCGTACATTATATTTTATTCGGTACTTACATAAACAAAAGATATATTTTAATGTATTAAAAATATAATTTAAACATAAGTAAAAAATAATGCAGGCGGGACAAACGCATGTAATGCATATTAAAGTCGGTTCATAATCCCACGTGGAACGCAATACGCGAAATTCAATGCACTTGGCATGCAGGAAGAATAAGTAAAATGTAATTGCTGATGTAATAGATCTAATTTATTATTTAATGCAAATACAAACTGTAATGTTTTTGCTGCAAGACAAATAATATTAATTGACATTTATTTAATATCTACCCAGATTAGTTGGTATGTACTAAAGTTATGAAAAAGTTTGCGATTTGTTTCTAATTATTAATACGTTTAATAAATTAAAAAGAACAACTATTTTACTAGCGTTTTATAAAAAAAACCACCATATAATATTGATAAACACAACACAAATATAAACAAACCCAATTTTCTTAAGGAACTTTTCCCATAGAAGTTAAACAAATACACACTCATATATTATTCGTTAATGTGTAATTAAAATTGGCACTGTTTATATATTAACAAACTAGCATATTCCTGCGGTTTCACTTGCAGAATAAACAACTTCCCCTACTTACTGAACAAAAAATAATCTATGACACTTACAGATAATTTAACTTTCTTGGAAAAGGACCCCCCTTACAACAGCTCAAACTCACAAACCTCGTTCTAAAACTACTAGCTTCCACATGCGGATTCATCTGCGTATCGAATAAAAAGTATCCTATAATTGTCCTCAATAAATGGGCTATCTAACACTGAAACAATTTCACAAATCGCTCCAGTTGTTTTCGAAAAAACAGACAAACTTTTCAGCTTCATAATATTAGCTGAATAGAAGTATAAACTATCTGGCGTTCACTCAACATTGATATTGAAACGTGTGTAACTATATTTAGCGGATTATCTCATCTTATTCAGGAAATGATTAGCGATCCTAGGAAATATTTGATGATACTGTCATTGGCACTCGCTCTCATAACACGGGGTTCACTCAAACATAATTATTAAAATGCCGAAGCTTAAAACTATACAAAATAAATAAAATTTCTTCCTCATCACTGCCCGCCGTACTGGGAGCAATGGCAGTGCTTAAGAACCACTCCCCGCACCCGGATAAAAAAGCCACCTATGCCACATGCTTTGTCAGGAATCTTTACTATCTATACTTAATATTATAAAGCTGAAGAGTTTGTTTGGTTGAACGTGGTAAACTCAAAAACTATTGGTCCGATTAAAAAAAATCTTTCAGTGTTAGATAGCCCATTTATCGAGGAAGGCTATGGGCTACTTTTTATCCGGGTGTACGGAGCAGTTCCCACGGGATGCGCTTGGAACCGCAGATAAATAGCTAGTAGGTAATAAATATCGTTTCCGTTTGGGAAGTGCTCGCATGACGTACTATGTTTGAATTCGGGGCAGATATATTGTCGCTGGGATTTCCTATTTGGGAATTTCCATAAACAATCTGCAGTTTGCACTATACATTACTAGGTCACCAAATCTAATTCTACCTTGTCTGTAGTTGAAACATTGAGAACAATGTTAAAAAAAGAAAAGAGTATTAGGTAAAATTTCTTCAGGTAAAAAAGAATTACTTTCCATAAAAAGTTCCCAAGAAGAACGTATTAGTCTGGTCGTACTTATATTTTGGAAAACTGTACGACTGTGTAGTGGGGATTTCTATAACCAATCTATCTTTTGTTTTGCGAGTAGGAATAGTAATTGAAAGTAATTATGTCACAATACGATCTCTAACCGCGTAATTACGAGTAAATTGTTTTGTTACCCTAAATTAGTAGGTACTTTTATGTCTTTCAAGATAAAGTTATTGATAGCTATCTGACAGATACGGTCTTAGATAAGCAGTCATTTTAAAGTAAGGTTGTTTTAAGAAAACTTTATGCTGCCGGTGTTTTGCCACAATTACTTGAAGTTTTAGAAAGCATGTGAAATAACGGGAAAACACTAGTTTAAAATAAATAATACTAATTAGGTTTTCCTCCACAGAAGTTCAGTAAAACATCAACCATTTTCGTAAACGAGCCATTTCTCAAGCAGAATCAGAGTTCGCAGTTGGCAAAGTATCAAGATTGTCTGCTATGCGTTGCTCATATATTTCTTCGTAACTGCTACTGGTAATTATTGGGCAATTCTAGAAATTATTTGCTATGAAAATGCTATGTTCACGTCATGGTGTGATGTGGTGACTTCTTGCAAGTAATCCGAGGGAATTCCTGGTTTTGTTGGTAGTTTCAAGGTTCAAGATTCTTTATTTCAAGGAACCATTACTTGTTATTGGTTTCGACTATGATTAAACCTCTTGAACCTCTTTATTATGGATAAGGACGATATTCGGCCACGGCGGCTGTTCTCATATAAGGAGATCAGCCATCTGCACATCATATATTATAGTGCATAAGCATTTATGCAGACACATGTGCAATGCCTATTCCATCACTTTCATTAAAGTATGTATACCTATATCCTTCTTTTTTTCTTCCTATGTACTTTCCCAGGTTATATGTAACTATTTTTTATTTACATCAAAATAATTATAATAGTAATATATAGAGCAGATATTTGTGTACAGACGACAACAGATTACTTAACCTACCTTCGCGTATGTTATGTCAAACTTTAACAATCGAACATTAACCTTCTACCATTGCGATAAGGTTGAAAATTTATTAAAGTTTGTCAGATTGAGGTAGGGTCTGGCGTCTGTACATTCCTTCAAAACCCTCTCATTCAAAACCTGTCAGTACTACCCACAAACCTAAAAAGTTACATCAGCATATTTCCCATACTCTGACGTGTAAACACGGAACCACCCACTTTAATCTGGCGCTTAATTTCTAGGCAAAAAACTAGGTATAATGTTAGGCAAAAAACCAGGTAGTCAATGTCAAATGGTCAGTCATAATAAATCGATCGTCATGAACTAACTAATACGATAATATTTTTTATATTAGATAGCCGTGATATGGATTTTACTACTCAAATATGCTATAGGTATCTATAATTATTAGCTATTAAAATAGTTACTATGACTGTGAGTTAGTTTGTCTATTAAAATTTATTGTCACTCAAAACCTTTTAAAATTGGCCATATATTGCCCCCGTACAAAGTCACAAACTCTCAACTCGTAAACATTTATAATTCTTAACATTCTAATCGATTTAAAATATCGAGTATAAATTTGTCAATTTTATATTAATTAAATAATGCATGGCTAAAAAGAATGTAGGTAAATCAAAATGTTGATAGAAGTACAGACGACAGCAGGTCAACGTATACGAATCTGTCAAATTTTACCAATCAAACATTAACCTACCCCCATTGCGATAAGGTTGAAAATCGATTGCAGAAATTTGACAGATTGTGGTAACTTGATGTGCTGTCGTCTGTACCTATAGAAGAAAAGAAGGACAACTAGCTGTGACGACAACAAAAAAATTATAAAAAATAAACAGAAAAATGATGACAAAGGTCATTTTCTATAATATGGCTGACTCACTGGAATTAAATTAACCTTTGTCATAGTATTAAAACTAGTTTAGTGACGTAAGCAATGACGTGACATAGATACTGTGGATTTACCGAATGATTGGGATAGTTGATGACAATCATGTACATATAGGGTACCTACACTGCTTAGTTGGTCTAGTAGTCGCATAGCGCAACTGTTGTACACGAGTTCGATTCCCGGGTCGGGTCGAAATCACTTCATGAGTTGTAGAAACTTTCATAAAGCAGCCGCAGAAGTTGTCGGTATTACACCCCCAAGCCTAGAAGTGCCGGGAGCGTGCCAGGAGGGCACGTAAACCGGGCAACCGATGAGTTCTACTCCGTATTATTCGTTGTTACAATAAATTCCACGTCAGAGGTTTGTGTTTAGAACGGATTTTTCCACCGATCAGCTAGGTATGATGACTCCCTTTTACCGACAGCTATAGGCGGGCCTCGTCACCCTGTGCGACAGTCATGTCACCCAAAGGCCGTGGTACCCAAAGTAGCATTCGAGGACGCCGGCTTTACGTGCCCTCCCAGGCTCACCTCCAAACTCCAGGCTGCTTTGTGAAAGTTTCTAAAACCCACAAAGCGATTTCGGCCTGGCCCGGGAATCGAACCCGAGACCTGTGATCGGCAGTCGCGCTATGCGACCGCTAGACCTACGAGGCAGTTCGAGATATGACGAAAATCAAAGAAAATCACAAATCAAAGGTTTATTATTAGTGTGTACAAGACCGAATAAACAAACAATAATACGTATTTATGAATCACAAAAAAACGTTATCAATATAATCATTTTAAATCGCAAAGTCATAACACGTGTTCAAATGTAACATTATGCAATAACTTAGACTGTGACGGTACAAAGTGTTCTACGAAGGAAGGTACAAAGTTCGATATCGTGTTTATGCATTACAATGTTATCTTGGTATTTATCTCGATGATACGGTGTTGCCAAAAATTATTTGATATGTTCTTATAATATGTATATTGTAGATACAGGAGGAAATGTACGATAAGTGAATTACGATTGTTTAAAAAAGTTAGGAAAACTGTGTTTTTTTACAGAAATACTGTGATAAATCTTTACTAATTAATATTATAAATGGGGAAGTAACTGTCTGTATGTCACGCTTTAAGGCCAAAACTACTGAACAGTAATCAAACAGTTCACAATTTAGGTGTAAACTTCAGGCCTCATGCATTTACTTTTGTCACCTCTTGGAGAAAAATTGGCTTGATATAAAACAGCGAGATATGACAAACACAAAAAAAATTGAACGTTTCAACGTATAGTGAATTACCGGGAATGTCGCAAAAGTGTGCCAAGAGCGAACCCGTTGAGTAATATACGAAAAAACTATTCACCTAAATATTTTCACAGTGATTCGCAATTATGAGAAAACTCTTACTGATTTTTTTTGCTATATATTTGTGAAGCTTTAATGATCTTGAGAGATTTGTTAGAAATTTTAATAGTGACGGTTTTGTCATGTTCTTGATTCGTGTGAAAAAATATGTAACAAAGTGTGACGATAAATCACTTCACCTATAGATAGTATTTTTACAGGTATACCAAAAATCATTATCGGTCCAGCTATTTAACCGTAAGAGGTCTATTATTTTAAGATTAGCTATTCTGCTCGGTAATTTAATTAATACATCTAATTGATAAGTGCTATTTTGTTTTAATTACGAAATGCTGACGAGCAAAAAAGAGACAAATATTGTATTCACTAACAATTAAACGTCATCATTAATATAAGTCACTGGGGAAAATTTATGACGCTTCGTTCGACAGTTTAAGCATTATTTATGGTACTAGTATAGGTATTGCTTTGACCCCTTCACCTTTCCTTAAAAAATAGATCCTACAGATACATCCCTACTTCCCTACTAATATTATAAATGCGAAAATAACTCTATCTGTCTGTCTGTCTTTCACGCCTAAACCAGTGAGCTGATTTTGATGAAATTTGGTCCAGAGATAGAATAGACCCTGAGGAACAACATAGGCTTAACTTTTTATCTAGGTACGGGAATAGTTCCCTCGGGAAGCGGGCGAAGCCACTGGCAGAAGCTTGTACATTATATAAGGTAGGTATAAGTAGATAAATAAGGGGTTAAGTAATATCTTCCTGCCTCAATCACAACCTCACCTGCCTGGAGTGCACCCTGCTGAAAAACGGACGAGGCTGTGGCAACCGACTAGTGGCGGCGGTATAACCCCCACACAGCCCCAAGTGGGATATTAAATGCCTAGCTCATTTATTGAGGGAGACTTACCTACGGCTTGTTTCTTAGGTTTCAGATAAAGTTCTTAATAGCTATCTGACAAATAGTGCCATTAAAATGAATCTCATCTAATCTGTCAGATCTAAAATTCTATCTAGACCCTGTCTAGAAACCTCTATCTAGAAACTGGACGTTAGTAATTTAACCATTTAACCATAAATTCTTCAAATAAAACATGAAGGCATTATATTTCTTAGTACCGACAAATTGCATCCTGATATAATTTGTATAACGTAATACAAAATTAACGGTATAAACAATAAGATAACATATTAACGATATACGAGTAGATTATGACGTTAAACTATTGCACAATTTTATTATTATTGCAAGGACGTGTCCCCCTTTTTCCTGTTGTTTTTTTTTTCGAAACAAGTTCCAACCCAATTTTAGTGTGTCAAAAGCAAAGTTAGTTGTTAGTAGTGAGTCAAAGTTTTGCGGAAGAAGGACCATTGTTAATAATCAAAAAAAATGTAAAATAGGTATAACTAATTATTAAAATTTTGAATTTGTGCTATTATAGCCCGGTTAAAAAGTAGTCAATGACTTTTGTATTGTATTATCTGTGTATACCCATTTCAATGAGTTGAGTAGTTTTGGTGTGATAACGCAACAGACAGAGTTACTAACTCATTTATAATATTAATAAGGATAGGTAATTTTAACGTAACCTGATTTAAAATTTAAAAACCCTCAAATCCCTCTCAAGGCCCGACACGGGAGTCAAACTCGAGACCTCATGCGCAGCAGTCGTGCTATGCCACAACTAGACCAACGAAGCGTAATACCCAACGTTGCAATCCATACCTATTATTATTATAATAAGAAGAAAACTTAATTTTTACAATCAATTGCGCAATAATTAAGACGCAAAACCTTCACATAGGTACTGAAAATGGCGTGACGTGCTTGACTTACTACGTTTTACTTTTGCCCTGACTCACCTTTTATTTAGACTAAAATTACATTCGTTAGCAATAAAAGACTTTAGGATATAAGGAAGCTACACTAAAGCCCAAGTTTGCCAACGACATAAATAAACATTTTTCTTATAACTATTCTCAAAGAAAACAGTTGTTCAAAGAAACGATTTCAGAAAGTTTATGCTGTCGGTTTACTTGAGCCTAAAACGTATATTATCATGTAGCTAATGAATGATACTAATCAACTTTTCAAATTAGAAAGGAAATACTCCTATTAAAATTACAATGCGTAAATAATATAGTTATTACAATCAGCTTCTTATTTTACAAATACCTGCTTCCTGCAGTTTCACTTCTATCGTACCCGGATAAAAAATAGCCTATGTTACCCGGGGATAGTGTAGCTTCCCAACAGTGAAAGAATTTTAGAAATTGCTTCAGTAGTTTCGGAGCTTTTAAGGTACTAACCAACAACAAAAAAATCCTCTTTCTTATATTAGTTTTTCAATGAGAATGAAAGCACCGACGTCCGACTAACTAGGCACAAATATAGGTAAATGATGCAATAATAAACTTAGTACTTTTACTCAACCACTTTACAGTGACGTCTGACGGTCACTGATAAAGGTAAATGATGCAATTACCTATCATCTTTTCATACAAGCAGAATTTGGACTGCGATTGTTCGAAAGAGTTACCGCGGCCCCAGAAAGAACAAAGGTGGGTTTTAGTCAGTACTGACACTCCCTTACGCTGCACCCACAGCAAGAGCGTGCAGCGTGAGGGAGTGTCAGTCTCGTGATCTCATGATCTCTCACCTCAAAAGATTTTTTACAGCGCTTTCACACGGGTGAATTTTCCGATCATTTGTCAGCGCATAGCAAAACCAAGGGTATTCGCGCGAAACTGAGTAACATTTTTTTTATAGATGGGAAATCATCAGATAACCCCTCCCGCTGTGAGTGACAGCGTGAGGGAGTATCAGACTTTTACTGACTAAAACCCACCGTATTCCTTCGGGAGCACTTTGTGTGTCAGGGCCGCGGTAACTCTTTCGAACTATCCCGCAACCCCGGCAGGCTCTGGCTCTAGTGGGCGCCGCTGGGGATCCTGAGCAGCATCAATTTGGGCCCGTGGCTTTCGCCCCCATTGGTTGAAGTACCCGTAGCCGATGCCCCCGATTCGATTCATTTAATTGTGGTGCAGTTTTCAAAGTCATTTTTGTATAGGGAGTTGTCTGCGCACATGTAGGTACTCATGACGAGTGCGAACCCAGCGTCGTCGCTTGGAAAAACCACCAGTGTGACAAGTAGGGTTGCCGACTGTACTGTTTTTCACTAAATTATACTTTTTATTGTTGAACAAAAACTAATTCCTCAAGACACTGCTTTCAGCATGCAAAATGCAAACACAACTCTTTATTTATTCACAAGTTTTTTAGTCAAAAGATTGTAAACTAGTAAGTTGTGCAAGAAGGTCTAAAGAATATGTATTTAAAACAATAAATTAAATGAAACACTGTTAAATTTTATAAAATATTGTTAAATATTCTTCATAGACCTGAATATATTTTATTTCTTGAAAAAAGGTTGGCAACCCTAATGACAAGGCTGTGAATCAAAATTAACAACCACAAATACAGCCTAGGCCATCAGATTATATTAATATTTGCAAAATTTCGGGACTATACCTGTGACCTAAAAAAACCTAGATCAATTAATATTTACAACTTACTTTCCACCAAGGCCATCAAGTCATATCACTGAATGATAACAACAATTCAGTAATTTATTATAAATAATATTGTTTTGAATACCTGAAGGTCGTCAGGACATAGATTTACGTAAAAGTTATTAGTGGTGTTGTATTAAATAACGTTTTATCTACAGCCAGGCCTCCAAATAATAAGTATAGGAAATCAGTATAAATAGCGGTGATAGATTAATTTGAAAATATTTTTCACGCCTTCATCCTGAGGAAAATATTTCAAGCTCCCATCTTCTTCTTCTTATCGAGTGAGCTGCGGGTTTAATCACCTGACAAGCCCTAGTGTCAGAGTTTTCTCAAATCCGCCTGACGGCCTCTGACGTGGATTTATAACTACGACTGCTACTGAGTAACAATCGAGGACGACGGCTTTACGTGCCCTCCCAGGCACGGGGGTGTAACACCGCCAACTTCCAAACTCCAAGCTGCTTTGTGAAAGTTTCTAAAACCCACAAAGCGATTTCGGCCTGACCCGGGAATCGAACCCGAGACCCGTGGCACGGCAGTCGCGCTATGCGACCACTAGACCAACGAGGCAGTCAAGCTCCCATATTTATATAATTAATAACCTTCTTGCTAAACCAATTGTTTCAATTGTTTTTCCTCTCAAAGCGAAACAAACAAACTAACTTCAATATAATACAATTTGATAGGATTTGAATACTTTCTTCACGTGTAGAGCTAAAAGAAAGTTGTTGAAAATTACAGCTGTCTGTAATCACATTCTGTTGTATAAATGGGTATATTTTTAAAAGCTTTTATTTATTAATTATATAGCTTATAATTAGGTGGCATCGTATATCAGAATCATCCAACAAACAATGGCCCAGTACCTGTATTGTGCAATGCTCAACGCGTTTTAAGGATTCTTTATCCAAATGATAGATATTTTCAAATTCTTAAAAAAAAATAGGTCTACTATAGAAAGTCTACGTTCTTATGAATTCTACTTCTTATTCAGTTTAAAGCCTGAAAACACAAAAAATTGAACGTGTATTACACAACAGTTTTCCATTATAGACAAAACTTGACACATCAACAAATACGAAAACGTTAAAAAAATAACATTCCCAAAATTCCATCTACAAAACACCCAGAAAATTCTAGGAAACACTTGTACTACGGATATGGGTGACTCACACAAACATTTCGCGTCAAAACAACATCAGAAGTTTGAAAACAAAAAATTTCGCCCATTGCTATCTGATAAGTAAATAAGGCCACTACAATGTCGCAATAGGTAAATCAATTGCGCAGTTCCCATCCAGCCCTTATTGAAACACCCTTATTTTATACACAATAAGATCTAAAATCCCTTACTATTAGACAAGTAAACATCAGGTACAATTGAAAATGCAATGGATACGCAATTTGGATCGGACTATTTATCAAGAATGGGACATATCGTTGTGACCTTTTGTTAGCTTGTTTTGATTGCATAATAACGTTTCAATGTGTTAGTTGTGTTGTGTAAGAGTAATTAATTAGTTGTTATTGGTATTACCTAATATGTTGATAATAACCCATATCAGTTTAAAAGCTGTATTTGTTTTTAAGCTTGCTATTTTTTGAAGTCACCATCTACTGCAGATTGAAGAGCGAATAATAATGGCGTCCTAGCCGATTGTCGGCCACGGCGGCTGTTCTTATTTAACGAGATGAACCAGCTGCGTAAGATATATTATAGTGCACAAGCATTTGCGCAGACACAGGTGCACTCCCTATTCTTTCACTCTCGTAGGCCAGTCGACCAGAGAGTAATCAGGCGCAGGACCGACATTAACGTGCTCTCCGATTCACGGGTGTATCAATCACCAACTTCCAGACTTCGGGCTGCTATGGGAATGTCTCTAAAACCCACATACCAAATGAGGCAGCTCTAAATACGTATTAAATGAGACGTAGTTGACAGAATGACGGCATTAATTCAGTACTTACCTGAATACACATTTGTTCTTAATTTTAAAGGAAAATATACACTAATATAATTAATACGCAAATACCTCGAAATAAGCGACTTCAATTGTCAACAAAAATATACAAAAAAAAAAAATATAGGTTACAGAAATCCCCGAGCGCGGAATTTATTTATTTTGTGAAATGTGACGCGCAGAATTCCACATACCTCTAACATTATCCCAGTAGGAACCTTATAAGGAAATGGGTTTCACCACTTAGGTATAATACCACCACCACGCCCCATTTAGTACGTCAGGACCTTGTAACGGGATATTCAAACGATCAATGCCGATCGATAGTATCCTGTTAGAGGATCGCTTTTTACCTCGGCAAAACCTAAAATAATGAGAGGATAGGTATTGTAATTTTTCCTTGTAAATACTGAAATTATTTGAAATGAGGTGTGTCAGTTGTCACGTATTTGAAGGTGCTTTATATTAAATACGTCAAATAAAGCGACGTAGTAGACCTTGAATATGGGAAATTTTGTGTGTATAAATGTATAGATTTACTTTTCACGTAAAATGTATGCGTGTACATAGGTATGTATATTGTTTTAGGAATTTTGTTACGTGTTTTGTTTCTGCCCCCCAATGTATGAAAATGATGTAACTGCTATTTTATAAAAATACAAATAAAAATGGATTTCAATGCGACTCTAATATAAAAAGCTCGTTCTTATTAGTAAGTTACATTGATTAGAAGTTAAATAGGAAAGTTTTATCATTGAAATATACAAAGTAGGAACCTGGTCTTTCAAACCCGTAGACAGACATGATGTTGCTGGGGAGTTTGTTGCGCCACTTCTTCTTCCCAGCAAGAACACATAGGAAGTGGTGAAGGGCGGACCTATTGGGAGCTGTCTTCTGGTCCTTACGTTTGAACAGTGCTGATTTACGAGCCTAATTTTAATTTTTGACTAACTAATTAGTTTATTGCATAATATTTATAAAAACAGGAAAAACTTTTTTTTTTAAATAATGAATCTCTCTTTATTTACATATATTTACATCATACTTACACTATGACAAAAAAAAAAAAACTTAAACTAAGAACTAAAAACTAAAAAGCGTCAAAAAATTCCTCCCCATCGCTGTCGACTGGGAGCGTGCCCAAAAGACTGGCAGCATTGCCACGCTGGATGGCAATGCTTAATCTTTGACCTAGGTAATAGCCAGCAGGAAAAACTGCATAAAACTTTATCTTCTAAAAACACTTCGGTCACGTAAGTAATTAGCCGTAACGAAAGTAATCACAAACTCAAGATTAGCTTCAGTAAAGCATTATACAGATAGTGTTTCTGTAAAACACTATCTGTCGCCAACAGTTTCAGCTGCGCCCGTTGAAACTACTTGGCGCACCCGAGTACAAAAGTAGCCTTCCTCGATTAATTGGCTATTTAACACTGAAAAAAAATGGGTTACACTCCGGGAGTGCTGGCAGAAGTAAAAACTTAAATATTAACTTTTTGCATTTTATTATCAGTACAAAAGTGCTATCATTAAGGTGCAAGTAGTCTCTGGCTTCGATATCCTAAGTGAGGCTGAAATCGCTTTATGGGTTTTAGAAACTTTCATAAAGCAGCCCGGAGTCTGGAAGTTGGTGATTGTCCCTGCGCCTAATCTCTCTCCGGTCGTGTCGGATTGCCGTCCCATCGGGCTATGAGAGTGAGGGAATAGAGAGTGCACCTGTGTCTGCGCAAATGCTTGTGCACTATAATATGTCATGCGCAGCTGGCTAATCTCTTTACATGAGATCAGCCGCTGTGACCGAGAATCGACTAGGACGCAATTATTATAAGTTTTTATACATCGATATGCACAAGAAATTTTCCCGTTACTGAAACTGAGTAAACTATACGATTCGCCAACATCCTGTTATGAATAAAAGAATGTCGCCAAGTTATTACGAAATACTTTATTATTGTTTTATCGCGGATCGATAACGGTTATCGATATTGCTATTTGTCATCGTGTTGAGGTAGCAAAGTGAAATAATTGGTATAAGTCATCCGATTGATAAGGTTACGTGGTCCAGAGGAGGATACGGAGTACATTGTTTTTAGTCATCATCATTTGAAGAGCTCGTGGCTCATCAAAGCCGCGCAGATTGATCGATAAGTCTAAGCAACGCATGACGCGGTGACCATCTTGTCATGACGACTTCTTCTATGTTTCGGTCACGATAAACTGGTGGGTCCTGGCTGTGTTTAAATATATTTGGCAGTCATTAGAGGAAGTCAAAAGATAAAAAGTCTAACAACCAGGAGGTTAGATACGCAGTTTCTCTATGTAAAACACTGGTGCCTATTCAGCTGCATTCAGTTAGACTTGAAAACACTAGGCAGATGATGAGTCATCATCATCTGATATTTTTTATCCTTTGTTGATTTGAAAAAAAAAACATTTTACGCGAGTATAAAGAACAAATTCGTATTAATTTGCATAAAAGAACAAATTAATATGAGTAACTTAATACAAATTAATATCCTGTTTTCGCCGTATCAAAAATGCAATTACTTATGGAGGCAGCTGGAGGCAGCCAGGGCGTAGAAGAAGCCGGACAAAATATACAAAATAATCTCCTTTGAATCTTTTGTGGAGCAATCAATGAGTTAATCCCGTGAATTGGAGTCCTGCCAGAAACATATTTCCAGATACTTGTGAGTGTTCAATAATTATGTAGATGTTACTGGATTTTTCCGAATGCAAATTCTACCTACTACCAATCTTTTTTGGTGGTCAATCATCAAATTACGGTCCATTCCGAGTGTGAAAGAAGCCGAAGCGAATGTCAGATCCCTGTTCCCTTCTAGGGCCTTATATTTCCCAAGACCGCAGGAGTTCTTTTGAACAATTCCTCAGCACTGGCTTCTTTCAACCAGAAGACTGCTTTTGTCTTCATGGAAAAGGGACTGACCACTTTAATGACATGGTAAAAACATAATTTCCTATAGGCATTCCACCTGGGGAAAATGGGAACTTACCCATAAGTACATGTTAATTCGCGTGTGTATAGCACAGTTCTTATACAGAAAGTTAGTCATCTAAATATTAACCCGTATACACATTATTATTAAAAGAGAATTTCCTAACATTAAACTTTGCGCATCACTGACGTATCCATATACAAAAAGATGACTTAAATTACCATCGCATTGATGACCAAAAATAATGACGTCACAAGCAAATGCGTCGTAATATTGCGCTTGCGCAGTGACGTAGAGGTCGATTATGACTCATCGGTACATTAAGATAAATCCCCTAATCGTAATAAAGATTTTTTTTCTTCGAATCTTGGACGTTTTTTTCGGATATTCTAGTAAAGGTATCAATGAGTAATACTTTGCTCCTTCTTCGTCAGAGACCAGTTACGACGTCATATTTATTTTATAATAATAATCAACAAATTGATAGTCGGACTTTGTTACGTGGAAAGGATTCCAATTAAGATTATTAATTACAATGTTTATTAGGTTTGGATAAGATAGGTGTGTACATTTCTGCAATAGATTTTCAACCTTATCATAATAGTGGAAGGTTAATGTTTGATTGGTAAAATTTGACAGATTCGGGTAGGTTGTTCTGTACGTAAGCACTTTTTTATTTGCTTTGGTCTGTGAAGCAAAGGTTGTTTTTTCAAATTGCATCTGCAAGTCTAGACTGATGTTTTTTAAGGAAAGAGTGCAATATAAACATCCATCAATTCATCCTTCCTCATGGAACCGGTTTCCTTAACAACAATCTACTTAATAGACCTACTTAGGTACTTATAATTTAATAGCTGTAACATTTTGTCCCTGGATCCATCTCCATTTGTGAGTATTGTAAATGGACAGACAGGTAAATATAATAAATTATATCAGTATAAAGTATTATTTACCTCTTAGGTACAGATACTGCAGGTCAAGCTATCCAATACTGTCAAATTTTACCGTTCCAACATTAACCTTCCACCTATTGTGATAAGTTGAAATTCAATTAAAGATTTGACAGACTGAGGTAGGTTGATGTACAGACAACAGCAGGTCAACGTATACGAATCTGTCAAATTTTACCAATCGAACATTAACCTAACTCCATTGTGATAAGGTTGAAAATCGATTGCAGGAATTTGACAGATTGTGGTAACTTGATGTGCTGTTGTCTGTACTTACGTCTGTACATCCAAGACATTAGACTTTTCACCATCGACCGACTAATTAATCATGTTTATTTATACAAACAGAAAACAAAATGGCTTCCACAACTCCGAAGAAAGTGTGTGACTCATCAATAATTTCAAGTTCGCGAAAGTCTAACTAACTGTGACTCACCCAAAAAACACTAGAAAACATACTATAACTACAAAGAAATTGTTTACATATGAATATTCTATTCGATTCATCGGAACGGTGACTCACTTGGCGCCAAATCTGACCCGCCATGTTTTTTACGAATGTCACTGGCGCGTTTAGTTATACAGCATTAGATAATACGTTTAGTTTCTTACATAATGCTGACGTAATATTAGTTCTTCTTGATAGTATAGTGTAGCATGATTATGCTAAGAGACACGTCACAAACTTAAGTAGTTATATCTACTCATGAATATGTTCTTGTAACAGTTCTGACGTCAATGGGCACGTTATTTGATTCATAATCTATATTTAATGAAACCTTTTTAATGATGTTTATTTTTACATAATATTGGTTATAACTTTAGACTCCGGTCGGTCAAGGTTGGACCACGATTGTCTGTTTTCCGTTGATGGATGACAAGCCATTTCTGTGTTTGTATCTCGGAAAATATATCTGCCATCGTCCAAGGCCTTTTATAATTTAAATTACAATTCAATTAGGCAATTTTCATTTGGAATTAGAGCTAGTGACTGTGTTATAGAGGTCAGATAGGCAGGGGTAAAATGCCTTAATCTGAATGTTCTTCTAACAATTCTCTAAGCCTGCTTCTCATCGAGTGAGCTGCAGGTTTACTCACCTAAAAATCCCTATCATCAGAGTTTTTTTCCAAATACAAATACAAGAAATTTAATTTTAGGAAGAAGAAGAAGAGGAGAGAAGATTAATTTAATACTTTCCTGAAATATGGTGGACTTTCCAAGATTAGATTTGGATCTATCGATGGTGATGACTAAGTTAAGGATACTGATATTACCCTCTTGAATGAAATACATGTAAAATCCCATCTACAAGTACCTAAAGCAACTGATAAACAAATACTTTCATAATGACTGTTTACTATATTTATGAATCCAAGAGCAAAAAATATAATCTAGATTCTAGATCAAAGAAAAAAAGGATTTTCCTTATTAGTTATCAACGATCAACTTCCTTATTAAAGCTAAAGGAAAAGATAAGGCAAAGCTGAATTTTCGTCACATAACCGATTAACTTTTATCTAATGATTATTATTTAAATCCATTATTTTGGCTTGTTATGAAACCTTTTCTTGTAAGTTTATCGTTGATAGATATAATTATTTATAATATTACCGCAGTAGTATTTATGATTGGTATATTGTTATGTAATTGCCTACACGCCCCCCTCTGGTTGCTATACTACTTCAATCAAACATTAAACTTCTTGCAATTCTTATTCTATACATATGACATTCTCAATTTTCAAAATCCTAGTAACTTCTACATAATCTCTACCAAAAAATGGGTGTTTTATTATTTCTATTAAAATATAACTATAAAAGAGGACATTTTTCAGACCTACTGAATTGGTTTGAAAAATTTTTGACTGTGAAGCTCTCTGCCGGGTGACTATATTTTAATTAATAATGATTGGGAATCATTTCCCTCACCCGGTTAAAATATCGTTACCCAAGTAAAACTGCCAGCGAGGCTGAACTTTTGTATATGTAGATAGATAGCTGAACCCTTTCGGCCGCCTACGAAACCAAAACTACGTAACCAGTTACGTACGAGGAATTATTTTTCTTGAACATTATTGTCTTTCTTTTTTAGGGTTCCGTACCCAAAGGGTAAAACGGGACCCTATTACTAAGACTTCGTTGTCTGTCTGTCTATATGTCTGTCTCCACGCTGTATCTCACTAACCGTGATAGCTAGAAAGCTGAAATTTTCACAAATGATGTATTTCTGTTGCCGCTATAAGAACAAATACTAAAAATGAAAAAAATAATTAAGGGGGATGGGGTACGGAACCCTTCATACGCGAGTCCACCTCGCACTTGGTCGGTTTTCATTATTCTACAAAGCGTTCGCGCTCAAGAACTTTTGAGCTACCCATACATTTATAACATTTATAGATAGTCTTATATCAACCTGTGTTCACATGTTCATTCACGAGTACCTAAGACGTAAAATCATGCATTCTCAATATAACGTACATGGTATTATCACGCTTCTAGATAACAAATCTCAGAGCACATTGTTGAACCAAATAGTAATAATATCACATTATGTAATGGACACGTTAAGTATATAGAGATAATTTCAGAATACATAGTACAGACTAACAAATCAATCTACAACAATCTGTGAAATTTCTTCAATAGATTTTCAACCTTATCACAACAGTGGAATGTTCATGTTTGATTGGTAAAATTTGACACATTCGGGTAGGTTGACCTGCTGTCATCTGTACCTACCTAATCATCGACTCTCGCCACTCTGAAGTCAGATATTTAATTGTGTGATTGTTCGAAACAGTTACCGCGGCTCAGGTACACAAAGGACTCAAGAAAAAACACGATGGGTTTTAGTCAGTAAGAGTCTGATACTCTCATGCTGCACCCACAGCGGGAGGAGTCATTTCATGATTATTCACCAAGAAAAAGTCAGCCATTTAATGCCTCAATAATACACAACGCAATAGCAGTGTTTACGTTTGTTCAGTCGCACTTAGACAACTTCAAAACGCCAAAGATATTTAAAGATAGTTCTGTAGAAAAACTAAGAGGATAAAGTAATAATAGCGTACTAGCCGATTGTCGGCCACGGCGGCTGTTCTCATATAAGGAGATCACCCAGCTGCGCAGGACATATATAGTGCACAACTATTTGCGCAGACACAGGTGCACTCCCTATTCCCTCACTCTCATAACCCGATGGGACGGCAATCCGACACGACCGGAGAGAGATCAGGCGCAGGACCGACATTAACGTGCTCTCCGATGCACGGGTGAATCAATTACCAACTTCCAACTCCAGGCTGCGTTGTGAAAGTTTCTAAAACCCACAAAGCGATTTCGGCCCATCCCGGGAATCTTACCCGAGACCTCGTGCACAGCAGCTATGCGACCACTAGACCAACGAGGCAGGCAGGCAGAGGATAAAGTAATGTAATAATGGACACAATTTACTAGCCTATTCTCATCCAGAGTAAAAAAAAATACATCATTAGATATCCATGCTTCGCCTTTTACAAAGGCCTAAGTCAACTTCTTATAATATCACTTTCCCCTCAAATGCTTAATAAAATTTTCCCCCGATAAATTACACGCGTGATACAAAGCATGATTTCAAGGAAAAACACATATTATTTAAAACATCAAAACAATTCATTGATAAGTTCTCGTAAACAATAGGTATATACTTTAGTTTTACATAATGTCTGATAAGAGGCGAGACGGTATTTTCATTGTAGTCTACAATAATATATTTTATTTTTATATGAAGATATTTCATCATTTTTATCTGGGGCTAGCCGACGGATGAAACGCAATTATTGAAAACTCTTTCAAGAAACTATACTTCGTGTAGAACTAAAAGCTATTACCAACATCTCCGTTGTTTTGTTTACTAAATAAATATAGGAGTTTAGATTTTACTTGTATGGGACTAATGTGATTTCTTAAATTCTATCTCTAGTAGGCAACAGATAGATGGAATTTTGGGAACGATCTTAAGGTGAAAGAACGAGCTATACCAGAATAAAATACAGCCTATACCTAGATTAACTCTTGCAAAATCACAAATAAACGAAACTTATTTCCTAAAACTACCTATATGAAAAGACTACAAACTTCATAATTTTTGTCGTGCATATCCGACTTTATCTACTCGTCTACTGATCTACTGTGACGTATTTTCCAAAAGGCGTAAAAATGGTTATATGATTAGACGATTTCAATGTTAGGCTGAACTCAATCTGTGGAAAACCATTTTGCCAAAATATCGAGAACTTTCAACGACCTAACAGCAGCAAGTCGGTATTACGCCGGTCGTGTCAAATTCCCATCCAATGATACAATGAAAGTGACGAAAACAAATAGCACACGTGCATACGCGCACACAATTCCTCATTTTCAACTCTTCCTGGCTCTGACGTCGTTTATTTCATTCCAAATCCATTGCGTATAACCGCTATGACCTTATTTTCCTCAGAAAACTAACAAATAGCAAAATATAATAACTGCGTAGTATATAAACATGCAGTCTAGCACGTAAGTAATGAGGAACGGCCCCTATTTAAACCCACATATAACTATACGATATACATATACAAATATCATCATCTGCCTAGCCTTTTCCCAACTATGTTGGGGTCGGCTTCCAGTCTAACCAAATGCAGCTGAGAACCAGTGTTTTACGTGGAGCGACTGCCTGTCTGATCTCCTCAGCGCAGTTAACCAGGCAACTCGATACCCCTTAGTAAGACTGGTTGTCTGACTTTCTGCCTTCTGACTACCCGTAACGACTGCCGAGTACGGGCAAATGACAGCTGGGACCCACCAGTTTGTCGTGCCTTCGGAAACGATCGATCTTTATATAGATACATACTATACTATATACATAGGTATGACCTACCTGTAGTATGAAACGTAGTTAGGATACTCATAAACTGACCGACAGTGTCATACCAAAACAATAGATGCGTCATGATATTATTATGTTTTTATTACGCAGACATACTTTATTGCGCAATTAGGTAAAGTGAGTGAATCCAGGTGATCTCGTCAGAGAAAATATTGTTAGGTTAAACCACAAATCTTTCTGTTGCTTGTAGTTATCGAGCTCTGTGAATTAAAACTAACTTTGTTCCTGTTTTCAGGCCTAGAAACAGATGTTTGTAAACAAAATATGAAGCTTAGGTGAAAACTGTTACCGAAAGCTATTTTGTTTTTAATAATTACATAATTAGGTAGAAAACCAATTCTTCGCTCGGGTGCAGTGATAAATGAAGAACCGCTCGACTGTTTTATGGAAACTTCACATAAACCTTCTACTAAATAGTCCGAACAAAGTCTAAACATTTGGTTTGTATATATATCGTTATAAGAACCGACATACCTACTATTACATGTATTTATATTTATAACCACACAATAGCCGAATACTGGGTGATGTAACAACGGAAATGCCTAGCGGTTTTAATACCTATGTCACTACACACAAAGTAAAATATTATCGTTGGTACCTTTATCTATACATATTATGTAAAATAAATTAAGTACTTATAACTCCTGAACCGATTTGGTTGAAAATTGGTAGGACTAAACTAGGAGAACGGAAGGGTAAACATTATTTATCCCCGTCCAGGCACGGGAAAAACTTTTCTCCCATCGGGTTATGAGAGTGAGGTAATAGGGAGTGCACCTGTGTCTGCGCAAATGCTTGTGCAATATAATATGTTCTGCGCAGCTGGCTGATCTCCTTATATGAGAACAGCCGCCGTGACCGGCAATCGGCTAGCACAACACTTACCTACTATACTATTATTTTTTAAATATTAATATAAAAACATGAAAAAATACAAAACATAGGTGCTCAACGGTACCGGGCACAGGGTCCAAGGTACGGGGCACAGGGTCCAGGGTACCGGGCACAGGGTCCAAGGTACCGGGCACAGGGTCCAAGGTACGGGGCACAGGGTCCAAGATACCGGGACCACCATTACTATTATTCTATGCAAATTGCTAACTTGCATCCTCCTAATAACCTATATATATCATTCAACGTCATCCCAGCTTGCACTTAGGAATTCCCCATTGCACATTATGGTATTATTACCAACTTATTGTATAATATTAATTATAATCCATTTAAATGTGCATGCAATTATGCAATAAGTAATTGCATGCCGCTTTCAAGTATAAAATTAATAATATTAATTTTCCTGTTTTATAAATTGCTCTCTTTCCACGAAAAATGTATAATATTAGTCTAGTAGAGATAAACAAAGGGATACATACATATAAACTACACATCACATCTTCAGAATATTATTTCAAACCACTTGTAAGTAATCAACAGGGAAAAGGCGTGTTAAGGGCAAATCAACATCATCCTGCCCCAATTGCCAACCACACCTGTCCATGGTGCACTCTGCTGAAAAACGGACGAGGCTCTGGCGACCGACTGGTGGCGGTATAACCACCACATAATACCAAGTGGGTTATTAAGCACCAGTTTTATAGGACAGATTCTGCCATAGAAATGTTTTTAATATCGACTAATTTTCTACTTCTGTTAGATTTAATTTCCCGTGCATCGGAGAGCACGTTAATGTCGGTCCTGCGCCAGATCTCTCTCCGGTCGTGTCGGATTGCCGTCCCATCGGGTTATGAGAGTGAGGGAATAGGGAGTGCACCTGTATCTGCGCAAATGCTTGTGCACTGTAATATGTCCTGCGCAGCTGGCTGATCTCCTTATATGAGAACAGCCGCCGTGGCCGGCAATCGGCTAGGACGCCATCATCATCAGTTCAATAGCATACACTTTCAGGGGGAATACCTTTTTTATCCTCAAGATTAATCTAGAATGTAAATATTAACTGATAAACTCGAACAAACATGTATGTCTGTACATTCCTTTGTCGAGATAATCAAATAACCTGATTGATATCCGCCTGATAAAATGTTCAATGTCGTAATAACCTAGAAAATGTGTTTTTTGTGTTATGAAAGAATTAATAACATGTTAATAAAAGTAAAATAAAATGAATTGATACTTAGGTTCTTTGTTGGAAATAGATCCCTCAGGTCAGATCAAAGATGCGGAAAAATCTAGAAAATAATAAATATTATACGTACCTATAGGTAGGTATGTACTTATTTAGGTATACGAGTAATACACATATGTGAATATTGATGACGTCACGATAAATTTCGCATATATTTTCGTAAAATTACGAGTGTCATCAAGCCTGGGTTTCCAGAACATAAAATGGTTATTAAAAAATGTCACAAACATATTTGGTTTGGAATTTCCGTTTTTTGATAATGCTCATACAAAAACTAAGAATTTCCGATTAGACTTTAGACTTTAATTATATAACTATTACTGTGAACAACAGATTTATATATAAACATATACCTACTGATATGATAATATAGCAAGCATACAAACTGTCATGCCAACCAATCCTTATGTAATAAGTAAATAAACGTAACATAAGATAAATATGTCACTGTACAAAATCACTCTATTTTTACACAATCAGCCGTTCCGATATATATTTGGGTCACGACAAATTCAACCAATCAACGTCTTTTATCGAATCACTACCAACAATTCGAATGCGTCCGCGCATATAAAAAAAACGGTCATTTTATCGCTAAAACGAAACGTAAACATGACATAATTGTGCTAAAAATATATTAATCGTAATTATTTAAGTTGATAAGATAGTATTTATTTAAAATTTAAGTTTTACCTTCTTAGTTTTTAAAGACGATTGAATAATTACTTCTTAACTAATATTTTCTCACTATTCTATGGAAGAACGAGTAGATTTCCAAAATCAAGTTGGACATATATTTGGTTAAATCCTGTTGAGTCCTAAACAGCATTTTTCTAATCAATTAAGCTGTAGGTTTAATCACTTAACAAGCCCTAGTGTCAGAGTTTTCTCAAATGCACCTGACGGCCTCAGAATGACGTGGAATTGTAACGACTGCTACTGAGTTGCATTCAGGGACGCCCGCTTTACGTGCCCTTCCAGATACGGGGGTGTGATACCGCCAACTTTCATACTTTGGGCTGCTTTTTAAAAGTTTCTAAAACCTACAATGGTTATTTCGGTGAAGTGAACCTGAGACCTCGTGCAGCAGTGTCGCTATACGACTGCCTAGACCTAAGACGCAGTTCTGATTATAATTAAACCACGTTAAAATTTATCTTTCTTTATAGATATCCTAGGAAGTAGTAGGAACAGAAAAAATCCATTAATTTTATTCCTTCTTATCGGCCCACATTCTTATCGTTTTCAAGGCGAAATCTTTGATTACAAGTGCCCTAGATTCAGTTGAGCTGAAAAAGTTATAGCTCTTTTTACGAATATGTGTGGACCGTTTTGAATTTGATTTAATTTTTTCAATTACCCAAGTACAATTATTTGATTGCATCAAAATATATGAAAATAGATGAAATTTAATTTTGACGCAATCAAATCAAAATTGTATCAGTCCAGTGAATGACTCGCTAATGGTAAAACCCCAATTTCGGACAACCCGAAACGACAGTCACACACAGATTCAACTAATCAATTGAGTCTAAACACTCCATCATTTTCCAGAACGATTGTTTGAAAGCATGAAAACATTATTAATTTTGAACAACACATATTTTTACTGTATTGTTTTATAATATCTAATGAGCATTCCAATCATCTAACATAATGTTAAATTGAAACAAAATAGACAATCGCTGAGGCATTTGAACACAATTTGTTATTTAGTAAACTGTTGCTATTGTCTATTGATTGACCGGTCAACATTGTTGTTGTTTGTTGACACGGCCGGAGCCTTGTGTAAGCCCTAGTAGGGTCTTATTCAAGTCCTGTTACATGCCGTAAATTGCGTTATGTACTATGTTATAGTAATGATGACTTGGTAAGGACAATGGGGAGTAAGGACGTGCGGTTTGACAATAGTTGAATCGTTTTTCGTTTTGTAACAATGGGACTATGTTTCTGTTGTGAATGTGTTTTAGGAGTTTTGTTTATGTTGTTATCTCGAGAACTTTGACTTAGATTAAAGATTTTTTTTCGGTGAAAATTAGCAAAACCTGTTATGTTATATGTTTGTATAAGATACTAATCCGTATTAATAGGTAATGTTAGGAAGATTAAGACTTACTTTGATAATTCTTTAGGCAGATATATTTACCAAAAAAAACATATCGATTCGTTTTTTTTTCGTTCGTAACAAGTCAAATCATTAACGTTAAATTAACATATTTTTAAGGCAGTTTTTACTTCATTTGGGTATATTTTTAATTACACAATAAATTATCGAACACACTGACATTAATTATTGGAGTTTTTGTTAAAGGACTAAATGGTTAACAATTTATTTAAATTAATGATTTGCTTTATTGTAAAATTAATTAACAAAATGGAGATGTATTTATCTAGAGTATGTACAAACATAAATGTTGTCACAGGTCTGATACCTAAATAGGGCAAGACGTATATCTGTGTACATACAGAATTTTTGACCAAAATCTGATAGAAATAGTAGACTTTTTCCCCATCAACATTTTAGTAGCAGCCATTCTTAAAATTCCAACCCACTTTATAGTGAATCAAATAATAATTTAATTTCCAGTCACACCAAAAGTTTCCCACTTTTCATGGAAACCTAATTAAAATACCTACCACATAACATAAAATGACTCATCAAGTATTAAAAAATAAACCAATTACAATTTACGAAGAATAAAACATACGCGAATCAAAATGACGTCACATTTCCAATATGGCGCCTAATGACATAACAAGAAAACCAGTATTATTCAACATTATTATATAATAGAGTCAATATAAAGTCATTCACGTGTATTTAATAGGTTTTACTATTATTACCTTATTAATAAAAAAATGCTCTCACGTGTTTAGATTTTTTGTTTTTTTGTCTATGGTCGTCGACTCAGGTATTTGATTTGGTTTTTTGGCGGTCGTCTAAAGGTTAGGTAGGTGTTTTCTTGCGGTTGATGACGTCATTCAAATATATAGACTAGACTTCTTTGATGTAAGGTTAAACGTCGTGGGCTGCGGGTTGTTCGAAGGAGTTACTGCTACCCTGGTACACAAAGGGCTCAAAAAGGAACACAGTGGATTTTAGTAAGTAAAAGTCTGATACTCTCTCACGCTCCCTCACGCGGGTCACCTAATGATTTCTCATCGACAAAAAAGACTAGGTACTTCCCAAACTGCTTCTTGCACCCGGATAAAATATTACTTAAGCCTTCTGCAATAAATGGGCTATCTAACAATAAAATATTTTTTCAACTCCCCGATAGTTCTTGAGATTAACACGCTCAATAATTCGTTCAGTCTTCTAATATAGCGGAATTCCGTGCATCGGAGAGCACGTTAATGTCGGTCCTGCTTGTAATCTCACTCCGGTCGTGTCGGATTGCCGTTCCATCGGGTTATGAGAGTGAGGGAATAGGGAGTGCACCTGTGTCTGCGCAAATGCTCGTGCAAATGCTCGTGCTCGATATGTCCTGCGCAGCTGGCTGATCTCCTATGAGAACAGCCGCCGTGGCCGACAATCGGCTAGGACGCTATTATTATAGTGCAATATTTTCCTCTTCAAAAATAAATGCCCAAACATGAAGGAACTTGGAAGTGTGACACAATTTCCTCTACTTTCATGACTAAGACATTGTTTGTTTGTAAAAAACTTAGTTACACACTAACTGAAAACCAAACAACCGCAATACTACAAAATACTATGAATTTAAACTATAGTAATAAGTATTATGAATGAAAATTTTGCCCGAGTTTACTTATAAGGTAAAAAGTGTTGAGTAATTTCCATATTTCTCAATGTTAATTTATTATTGCATTTTATTACTATGATTTTTCGTAGAATATTTGCATTGTCATAGTAATATATTACATTGCATAAATATCAAGCAACACTAGGGCTGCGGGATTGTTCGAAAGAGTTACCGTGGCCCANAGTTTTGTTTATGTTGTTATCTCGAGAACTTTGACTTAGATTAAAGATTTTTTTTCGGTGAAAATTAGCAAAACCTGTTATGTTATATGTTTGTATAAGATACTAATCCGTATTAATAGGTAATGTTAGGAAGATTAAGACTTACTTTGATAATTCTTTAGGCAGATATATTTACCAAAAAAAACATATCGATTCGTTTTTTTTTCGTTCGTAACAAGTCAAATCATTAACGTTAAATTAACATATTTTTAAGGCAGTTTTTACTTCATTTGGGTATATTTTTAATTACACAATAAATTATCGAACACACTGACATTAATTATTGGAGTTTTTGTTAAAGGACTAAATGGTTAACAATTTATTTAAATTAATGATTTGCTTTATTGTAAAATTAATTAACAAAATGGAGATGTATTTATCTAGAGTATGTACAAACATAAATGTTGTCACAGGTCTGATACCTAAATAGGGCAAGACGTATATCTGTGTACATACAGAATTTTTGACCAAAATCTGATAGAAATAGTAGACTTTTTCCCCATCAACATTTTAGTAGCAGCCATTCTTAAAATTCCAACCCACTTTATAGTGAATCAAATAATAATTTAATTTCCAGTCACACCAAAAGTTTCCCACTTTTCATGGAAACCTAATTAAAATACCTACCACATAACATAAAATGACTCATCAAGTATTAAAAAATAAACCAATTACAATTTACGAAGAATAAAACATACGCGAATCAAAATGACGTCACATTTCCAATATGGCGCCTAATGACATAACAAGAAAACCAGTATTATTCAACATTATTATATAATAGAGTCAATATAAAGTCATTCACGTGTATTTAATAGGTTTTACTATTATTACCTTATTAATAAAAAAATGCTCTCACGTGTTTAGATTTTTTGTTTTTTTGTCTATGGTCGTCGACTCAGGTATTTGATTTGGTTTTTTGGCGGTCGTCTAAAGGTTAGGTAGGTGTTTTCTTGCGGTTGATGACGTCATTCAAATATATAGACTAGACTTCTTTGATGTAAGGTTAAACGTCGTGGGCTGCGGGTTGTTCGAAGGAGTTACTGCTACCCTGGTACACAAAGGGCTCAAAAAGGAACACAGTGGATTTTAGTAAGTAAAAGTCTGATACTCTCTCACGCTCCCTCACGCGGGTCACCTAATGATTTCTCATCGACAAAAAAGACTAGGTACTTCCCAAACTGCTTCTTGCACCCGGATAAAATATTACTTAAGCCTTCTGCAATAAATGGGCTATCTAACAATAAAATATTTTTTCAACTCCCCGATAGTTCTTGAGATTAACACGCTCAATAATTCGTTCAGTCTTCTAATATAGCGGAATTCCGTGCATCGGAGAGCACGTTAATGTCGGTCCTGCTTGTAATCTCACTCCGGTCGTGTCGGATTGCCGTTCCATCGGGTTATGAGAGTGAGGGAATAGGGAGTGCACCTGTGTCTGCGCAAATGCTCGTGCAAATGCTCGTGCTCGATATGTCCTGCGCAGCTGGCTGATCTCCTATGAGAACAGCCGCCGTGGCCGACAATCGGCTAGGACGCTATTATTATAGTGCAATATTTTCCTCTTCAAAAATAAATGCCCAAACATGAAGGAACTTGGAAGTGTGACACAATTTCCTCTACTTTCATGACTAAGACATTGTTTGTTTGTAAAAAACTTAGTTACACACTAACTGAAAACCAAACAACCGCAATACTACAAAATACTATGAATTTAAACTATAGTAATAAGTATTATGAATGAAAATTTTGCCCGAGTTTACTTATAAGGTAAAAAGTGTTGAGTAATTTCCATATTTCTCAATGTTAATTTATTATTGCATTTTATTACTATGATTTTTCGTAGAATATTTGCATTGTCATAGTAATATATTACATTGCATAAATATCAAGCAACACTAGGGCTGCGGGATTGTTCGAAAGAGTTACCGTGGCCCAGGCACACAAAGGGCTCCCGAAGGAAAACGGTGGGTTTTAGTCAGTAAAAGTCTGACACTCCCTCACGCTGTCACCCACAGCGCGAGGGGTCACCCGATGATTTACCATCGATAAAAAAAGGCTAGACACTCTAGTTATCGGGAAGAGATCACTCTTAGCGATAAAACCGCCCATTATGTCACCTACTTTAATTAGTTTAAGATCAAAATAAATCAAAAATTTTTAAATTGGTGTAGCTTACAAAGTATATCTATCTATGTATCTATAATCTGAATGTTTGTTATGTTACTCTTACACAGAATAACTACTGCACGGGGTTTATACCTGATATAGGTACCAAAAGTACTTTTTGGGACTAATGTTTAGTACCACAAACCGTTTAGGTTAGATTTTTAGGCCGTATTTTTGAGTATAACACTCTTCTAATCAAATCAACAACTATTTCATTACTCGCATGCCCCATAAGAATGGTTTTGATCTTATTTTTTAGCAATAAAATTTTACGTATCTTTTAAAACATATATTTTATCAAAAAAAAATAGTTCCTCCTTACTATAAATATAAACAAACAACAAAACTATATATTTTGTTCGGAAACGCTGCCTCTATTCACCGCCAACGCCATCTATTGATAGGAAAGTGTAAACTAAATAGAACTTCAGGTTTCCGCGAAAATTACGATGTTATCGAGAAAAATGATACAATATTCATGTTTTTATACTTACAGATATCTAATTTTGTTAATATTTAACGTTTTGGAATTAATTTGTTTATTATTAAAGTTTGTTTTTAACAACCACAATGTCAAAGGAGCATTGAACTCTTCGCCGTTATAAAATGAAGTCCTGTTCATTTTTGTTTTTTTCTAGAATGAATGTCCTTCGATTTAAAACACTTAGGAACAGTTAAGGAGTTCCAGATAAAGTTCCAGTTAACTATCTGAAAGATAAAACTATAGAAATGTTTTTAACTTTGACTACTATTCTATGGCATTATCTGACAGATAACTGTCTATAACTTTACCAGGAACTTATGAAACTGGCCCTAATAAAATAAAATTATGTAGAAAAACTAAAAACGGTTATCTGCAGTTCACACGGCAACCAATTTCTTTTATAAACCAAAATAACTTCCAAAATCGTTTATTTTTATCACTACCCAATAATAACAGTTATCTTAACTCAAATATATTTAGGTATATAATTAACCCATTTGTTTATTCATTGTCTCCATGTCAATTATAACATTATAATCGAAATAATTAATTAAACTTGTTATCATAATGAAATAATATCACTGTAAGTT
The DNA here is from genome assembly GCA_002382865.2 of Heliothis virescens. NCBI lineage: Eukaryota > Metazoa > Arthropoda > Insecta > Lepidoptera > Noctuidae > Heliothis > Heliothis virescens. The sequence goes on along the minus strand of NWSH02000162.1, from coordinate 7,109,959 downwards.
AGTTATTTAGATACTAGTAGCTTAGTAACAGTCGCACGAGTCGATTGGGCAAAGGTTAAGCTGTGTTGCGGTCAGTCCTGGGATGGGTGACCATCTATCGTAAAGCCATCGCCAGCAGGTCAACCTACCCGAGTCTGACAAATTTTACCACTCGAATATTAACCTCCCACTATTGTGATAAGGTTGACAATCTATTGAAGAAATTTGACAGATAGACAGGTTGATGTGCTGTTGTCTGTACCAACGAGGAAGTCTCTTTTAGAAAAATCCAAACATTCCTATTAAGCACCACCTCATTTTGGGAAGTCAGTTAAAACATATAAAGACGTTTTTGAAAATCAAAAAGTTTTTACTAAAAGAAGTTAAATACTGAATAATAAGTATTTGAACCAGGAAAATGAGAAACCAGTTCTACAATAACAGAGTCTAGATAAAAACAGAAAAACTGGATGTTATGAAACATTTCTAGGAATCTTGTGATGAATACTCAAGCAAGTCACGTTAAAAACATACAAAGTCAAGGCTAAAACTGTAGTGTACGTTGTAAACAATATTTATTACATAACTATCGATTTTCTTCGGTTTTACCCTTTCCTAAATCTGGGATCTACTCTACATGCTTTTAGATCCTGTCTAATGCTGATCATCGAAATCAGTTCAGCCGTTTAGATCAACAGACAGATAGATAGACAATAAATAGCTTCAACAAGAAAACCATGGCATACATTGCATATTTGGACGTCAAAGTTCATTGACCTTTATAAATAGTCAGATGGTGAGTCATCAAATCTCTTAAAAGTTCCCAGTTATTAGTTACCAAAAAACGTTATTTTGTCCATTATAATATTTCTAGGCGTACTAGGTGAATATGTCAGGAAAAACCATACAAATATGTCTGGTATTTATTATTTTTGCATTGATAAGAATTCAATTAATTAATCAAAAAAAGATAAACAAACATATCTACGTTTGAAAATGCAATACCATAAACAACCTTAGTCTACTAGACAACCTCTAAACTGACCGATAGTATTAAACGTATGACGTGTACCGGCTCACGCTTGACTGTTTCGCAATAGTTCCTTATTTGACGTAATAATTGTGAGTAATATTGGAACAATCTAGGACTACGTATATTGTATACATAATTACTAAACTTGGATAATGTCCAAATATGTACCTAGATTTCTGTTTACCTAAATATAAAATTCGAGTAATTTAGTTAATTGCGTCTACGGCGTAGCAGGCTCGTAGCGCGTAGCCCCCAAAAGGACAAAACACACAACTACGCATCACAACGATAAAATTCCATATTATCTTGTTTACGTATTTCGACCTAAAAATAAATGTTACAAACAAAGGTAAAACAAAGAAAGATTAACGATAATCGTCAAAATAGAACATATAGTCAAAAATATCAACTCATGCTGACAATACAACATAAAACTAGATTACAACAACCATCAAAATAATCGAAGCAATTAACAAATTTACATTTACACAACTACACTGTAATAGAAAAACGTTAAAAATCTTAACTAGTCTTACGACACGTCATTGCCAAAACTGTACCCAGCAACTTATCGGATCAATCAAACAATTTCATGGAAAACTCAAAACGCGACAAACACATGACTCAATGAGCGAATTAGCTAAAAAATCGGACACAAATTGACTCAATACCGACTAAAGTTATTACACGGACACACTCAGGTTACGTAAATAAACTAACACTACCACGAATCACGCACACAGGCGCGCGGTGACGCACACTCGCGCAGGTGTGTCAGTGTGTGCGTGCTGCAGGCTGGGAGTCGCGCGACCCCACTACAAAATTTAGTCGCACTGTAGACTTCGCTCAGTACAGACCTGCCCAAGCAAGTTCCATAGCGCCATACGCAGTGGATATTTCGTCATAACAACATTTGTGATAGTGAAAAATCATTCAGGACGTGAAAAGTGGGAGTGAAACATTTTCCTAATATTGAATATTATTTACTGTTTTGAAAACTAACTGTGAACGGAAAGAACGTTGTGAATTTACTGTTTTGTGGATTATGATATATCGTTCCCACAATTTGGATAATTCCGGATAAGGAGTGCAAAAACACCGCAAATATTTTTGTAAGTATCTCTATTGATTTTTATTATTGTGTTTTGGCAGGTTTTAGCAAAAACTGAAAGTCGGAAAAAAATTTGAACTTTTCGAAAAAAAATACAAGTCCTGTTAGATTCCAATTTTTCATGTTCTATTTCGTTTACCAAATTCCCAAATCTTTTCATAATTCCAAAATACACCAAAAAATAAAAAAGCTCGAAATTAAATTTCAAATAAAAATTATCAAAAAATAATGACGCAAAATCTTATCGAATAAACAAACAAAATAAAATATGTAAATGAAAACAAACAACATTTCCCGGCCTGAAAAAGAAAGTCATCAAATGCGCATTTCAAATAGACATTCGAAATAGAATCAAATCGTTCCTTTTCTGGAATTAGAACAGAATTCTAAAAAACTGTCAGCTAAAATTTGAAATTCGAAGTGAGTAAAAATTCGAACACGGAATTTAATAAAATTCAATGCTGGCACATAGAAATATTTTTTCACCGACTTCATTCCGTTTTCCTCTTGAAGTCATTGACTCCTGTTCAAATCTGTTTACTCATCTGCTAAGATTGGTGCCAAAACGTTTGTGCTAATCATTTTATTTGTTCGATACTCGAGTTCTTGAAGATTCTCAATGACGGGCCAAACGTTTCACCTTGTTTTCATTCTTTTGTTTGCGTTTGTGCTTCCTCGGTAATGTTTTCGCCTTTATCTACATTATACGTTGTTTTTTACAATTGTTTACGTGCCCTAACCTGTGGGCTTGTAATCTAAAATTTATTTATCTGATAAATGCATCGAATTGCTGCGTCATTGTTCGAAAAGATTTTCCTATTTTTTTCTTTTTGTTTTTTTCTGGAAATTTCGTAAGTGTTTATAAAATTTGTAAGTACGATTTTAATGCATGTTTTTAATTGGTGTATTGCGTTGGTAGTGTCGTAAGCTGTGGCTGGCACGGTTCTGTCGTAAGCTATTGTGCGGCGCTTACACAAGTGGTTCAAGGTTCCAATCCGGTGTGCATTCGCCGCGGATGTACGGAAACTAGTTATTTTTTGTAGTGTTTGTTTTTATTAATTTCGTATGACGTGATTTTTGGGATGAAATATTTTTAACAATTCTCTAAAAAAGTAACGTGATAGAAAATATTTTTCTTTGTGACGGTAAATTATGAAATTAATTTAAATCGCTTTAAATTTTTTTAATGCATAAATAAAAAATCTATAAACACAGAAAGCCTAAAATCAACAGTTCATATAATATTTTCTTTCTCCTTAAAAATCTTGCTTACCAACAACCATACCATCAAACCTTTAAATTTTTAAAATCAAAACTCGACAACCAACTCCCATAACCACCCGTACCATAACCTACACATGTACCTATTCCCACCCTCACAGACACATTTCCCTGCCACCTGTTCACTAGACGTGCAGCACTATGCAACAATCGATCGTCTGTAAAGGTCGCCAAACGTGACGTAACAGGGTGCCTATTGCGCAATAATCTGCAACAAAACGTGCCACACAACACGCACTAACATTTACAACCATAAAACGAACGAGCCCACCAAAACCCGCGATAATCCAAGTTCAACGAACTCTCGTGACAGATGTCAAACACAAAATTTCGTATTTTTATTTACTTTGACAGCAATCGAAGGCTGAATATGTTTTTGCGGTAGCTTTGTCTACAGCTAACAAAACTTCCGTAGAATGTTACTGAAATGTATAGCTGTAACTATTGAACACAAAGGCGTAACTAACAGGCAAATAGATTTATCACGAAATGCATTAAAGGCATATGATGTAATACGGAACTCGTTGCAAGGTTGTACGGAAAGCAATACAAAAGGCCAAAGCGTTTATTTAATCACATATCGGCATGAAATTATCTATATCCGAAAACAATTGAGTCATTTCAAATTGCGTATGAAAGATAAGTACACATTCCAACATTACAGAAGACCGTCACCTAATTAGCCGAAATGCTTCGTAAATATTGGAACAAGATAAAGAAAACTCCAGCCAGGGTTACAAATCTTATAAATGGACGACATTGGGACATAACCCTCGACATATTTGCCTGGATTATGCTTTTTACACAACGCACGGGTTACGTAAGTGAGTTTTTTTCACGCGCAATAACAAGAACGATAATTTCATCGGCGCGAGGACAAGCAAAGATAACTTGACCTATTTTTTTTATCTCGTACACTGCGTAACTGTAACCTACTTAGTGATGGACACGTGAGTGTGTACGACCAATTGCGATGAAGTGGACCAGTGTCGAGCAGCGTGGACACAGGCTCCCGAATATGAGTGATTGATGAGTCCGACACTGATACTAACGCGCCGCGACAAACTCAGGAAACTGGAACGAATCATCAAAATTCTCAATGCATTTGTAATATTTTTTTTGTTGTTGTTTTCAACGGGTATTCCCTGTGAGTCATGTATGATAATTACAGTCGATATTATGGCTGCCGAATGCTGATAATAAACCCGAGCATTATCATTCGTCGCCTGACCTTACCGCACCGAGCACAACGTGGCTCCTTAAACAATACTTCCGCGAAGGTTTGTTATGTAACGCCAGCCGCTACGTTCGACGAATCTAGCACAAGGAAATAGGTTAAGTGTTTCTTAATAATCTAGCAATTAACAGGTATGGAGCAAGGACAAATAACTAGGTCTCTTTGTTATAAAAACTGATTCACTTCAAACAATTGTTATCAATTCTTATCTTTTATTTAAAAAGACAATTTCTACCGGAAAAGCGGAAGGCCTTGGCACGTTTATAAATCGGAGTTACGAAATGTAACCTTGACACCAAACCATTATCGTGAGTCGACCGATAGAGGCCGCATGTGCCGAAATAGCACTCCCGCCTTTAATTAGGTCTTACGCGCGAAAAATCGGTCAAGTATACATAAATTTTCTTGTAAAATGTTTGAACTGTATCCAGAAGACGCGACCTCGCCTGTAAGTCAAAATAACTTAAAGGATCCGCCAGTAGACTGCTTCTAAGACATAACAAATGACTCGGCGTGTACCAAGTTTTCAAAACATTCACATCTTGACATAATTCATAACCACAGACAATGAGCCATTGGCGCCAACAGGAACGTCATCGCATTATGCAACAGTTTTCTATTTCTTGTTAGTTTTTCACTGACACTTGTTCCGGGAAATCATAACATTATTAACCTTATTTGATTGCCAACGATGCATTTACCTAATAAAAAATATGTTATCGTTGTCGCAGTAATAATCTTAATTGTGTAAATGCACAGCAATTATTATGTTAGAAATATTTCTATCATTTAATAGTTGGCGGTAACCATCAAATCAAACATGGCCGCCGTCCCACTTTTCCCGCGCAATAAACGGCAAGCGCGTGGAAAGTTACCGCTGTACTACTTTCTCTACTTTTTCCAAGATGGCGCCGATTGTACATATTATTTAAAGTAAGGTCAAGAGCGCAGTTATTTATTTGCAACCCGTCACGAATACAACAGTAAATTAAACTTGACATTGCAACGATTTATTGCGAGTTTTTCACATGATTTTATTACAATGGCAGCGGTTCAAAGTTCTTAGTAAAGTTGACATTGACTTTGCTTGTCATCTGACTAAATATTTAGTTCCCCTGCAAGCGGCAGGGATTTTCCGCGCCAATATCGTAGAATTTAACAGACGTAAAAAAACAAATAACCGCGTTATTCATCAAAACAATAGTTCCACTGTCAAAGCCAAGGGCAGCACCATTAAAGGCAATTAATAATTAAATTTCACGTTCTTCGATCACGTTGCAGTTTATATAACTATGTAGAGAGGAGCAAACGTGCTTGGGTCGGTTCGTTGCGCAACACAACGTGAGGTTCAAGTACAGTCGCCACACGTGCTCACGGCCGCGTGACCTAACGCGCTTTGGCACGTGTGAGTCAGGTAGGACAATCACGTCGTAAGGTCACCAGCACAGGGCTGCCTGAACTTTGACATGGAAGTTCAAATTACTGATAAAAACCTACTATCGATTCTGTGAACTGAAATATTAGGAGGAAGATAAGCGGAGATAACTGTCGGGTCATGAGAACAACAAAAACTGAGTTACGTTAGATGATTAGCAAGATTTATTTAGATTTAGTTTGAGTTTTAATTGTAACACAAAATTCGGGAATTAATTTGAGTCATTCGTTACGAGACAAAGACAACGATATGAAACATTAACATTAATTAGATTCAATGAACAGAAAATAACAACAGACATTTCTATTAACTGCACGAGACGAGTCTATTTCTAATTCATGTGGCTGTTCTAATGACATAATCATAGACAACCTCGTGTCCTGGCACGTGTCTAGTCTATGACGCTAACGTTAGTGTATGCAGCCATTTGCAGCATTATGTAATTATGCGCAGAATTTAACAGGAATAAAATTCTGTGTATTATATTATAATTAAATTAATTAGTATTATGTAATAATTTAAATATGGACTATATGTAAATAATCGCTATCAGTGTTTGTTCACTACCTAGAACTTTGTACAATGAGTCAGTGTGACACCTCATTACGAAACACAACTGATAACTAGTTATGGGAAACGTTTTAGAAGCTTTATTGCATACACGTGAACAAATTCAATATTTATTATAATTTATGCGAACACTTGAGCGAACGAAATTGCGTCTTTTTTGTTATATTAATTAAAACACGAGTTCAGGAAAACGTGGCCAAATATTGGTATCTTGACAGCCGTAACCTTTTCAATGCCAGACGCGGCAACCATGTAACACTATGTTAAGTAGCTGATCAAAAAACAATATAAACTAAACGATGCGGTGCACACGTGACAAACAAACTGACGCATTTAGAACAGCATAAAAACTATATATTTTGTATAAATAGATTTACACGTGTGAGGCTCCCTCGACCTACGACACGTGTGATATTGCGTAGGTCCAGCCCTACTTAGAAAAAAACGTTAACATATAATGAAGGTGTAGATAGCACAAATGACAGTTGCAATTAACGAAACATTAAACTGGTTTTACAAAACATAATCAACATTCCATTTCCCGTTATGGCACAAGAAACCAAACATACATCAATGTCGAATATTTCCCATCACTAGAGGAACTACATTTGATAACCGTTACACAATACGTTTACAACTATCAAAGCGGGTTTTGACAATCGACAGTTATTGCTAATCAAGTACTTTCTCGCGGTTACCGCTATCCGAAAACTGGGACTGTACGGTACTACCAAAAACGGTTTTTTATGCTCATCACCGCTGTCTAAAACCCGTAATACTGTTATGAAACTACTATTAGTGTGTCGTCATCGTTTTAGCGGTTTTTTTAGTTTGACGGTTTTGGTAATATGATGAGTTTGCAGCTGAAGTGGTGATTGCCTTGTCAAGAATATAATTTTAATTTGTAGTTTGATATTATCTATGTAGTTGATATAGGTCATAAAATTCATAATTAAATGGCCACGCTAATACTAGCTAGATAGAACGCGGTCTAAGCAAATTTCCTCATTAAAAAGTAACGACAAAAAGTTAACAATGCATATATTTTTATATTCAATGCTAAATAGTAACAGTTCGGTTGGAAACGGTGTTTAACTGTCTGTGCTCCGCCAAGCGTCAACGATATAACGGGCAGTAACATTTTTCTGTTAATCTCTTTGCAAATGGAGCAAAAACATTATAATTTGCTGTATAAAAATATACCCATATACCCAGCCACTAAATTGATAGCCATTTGCAACAAAAGAAGAAACATAAATTCGTAATTCGAATTTTAAAAAGGTCAACCATGCCCCGACCACAGATTACAACTAGGTGTATTTGTTTTAACGACCACATTACCAATAAAGTACCGTAATATAGTTATGACGAAACATTTCCATGTGTTACGATCACGAATACTGTTTTAAATTAACACCTAATATAAAGTGGGCGTTCTGAACAGGCCAACCGACAAAAAATATTTGAATAGTTAAATGTAACTGTAGAATATAGCAATGTTGAAGTAACGGCACGTACATATTTTATTCATGAGAATTTGTAACACATACTGCACCGATTACATATTTGTTTGAAATGAAGTTTAGTTTTCGGGATGACCTTAATCCAGTTTAATTAAGCTCAACAAAGATCCCACTGTCATTTTTCAATAACAATGTATATCAATTAATGTTGGCGTGATTATTTGAACAGTTAGACGGAATAACGGAGCGCTGGCGCATCTGGGCCGACCTACTGACACCGATCTTGACGTGTCGTGAAACGGAACGTATCAATAACACAATCATACTTTTTAGCGACCATGGTTGATGAAATAACTCGTCTCAATTAAATTGTTAATACAATTTGACGATTTGATACTAATAACGAATGCGCCAACGCTACTGTGTAAAAAAAATACAGAACAGCCGGACGACAGTTCAAAATTTGAATTCCTGTAGGAGAAAATCGGTCAGCATTCGAAATTCAAATTCTCGATTGGTGTCCTATATAACGAAACCACGTGTTTTGACATAATTCTATTTTACATGTCAGCTAAATGCTTTAGAAAATATCGATTTCCTTAAAATATGTCACACATTTCTTGCGCTCTGACCGCGTGTTATCAAACGTGATCGACTCTTTTTCCATGCACCCAATGCAACTCTCATTGTTTTAAAATCATTTCAAAAAACAATCAAACTAAGTTGCCACAATAGGCACTTACAAATGATCCTTACCATTGTTAGTGTCGGATAATAAACGTGATAACAATGTGTACTGGTACATTTTTTTACACTTCCTGTATTATTCGCACATAATTGATCGATAAAATCGAATAATGTAAGTGATTTATGTAAATCGATTGTCCTATCGAGAACAGTCGGGCGTTACATAAAGGTGAACGACATTGTACCGGGTGATGCTACGGGCACATCACGCGTTCACAAATTGCGCTAAATATAGCCCACGTTAGACTCAACGTGATTGTTACGAAATCTAAATATTATTGTTCACTTAACCCTAGTCAATGAAATTTATTAACTCCGTCACGTGTTTTAAGCATGGTAAGCTTATTTCGAAATACTAGCTTGATCTAAATTCGTCTTCGAAAGGGTTGAATAATCACTCTTGGCATTTTTTATTCTCGCAATTCACTCGTGTAATCAACCGTCTTCAACTTTGAAAAGTGTTCTGAAATCATTCTATTTTTAAATATTCGATGAAACGTTACAAGTTACAGCGAAACTGAACGTTTGGCAATAGGAAGTGAGTTTTGTAACGGAAGAAATCCGGTGTAACCTTAAAATTGGATTTGTAACATTGTAGCACGCTAAAATTAAGAAACACGACTTATTAATGAGTTTGGCTAACATGAAGGGAGTAAAAAGCGTTGAATGTGGCAACATTATTTCACAAAGGTGATCCACGTGCAACAACTTTGCAGCGGCGGGATCTTGCGACATTCAGTTTTTGCAACCAGCCGATTTTGTAACAGCTACATTATTTAGACAACTGCAACGGTTAGCGAATTTTTTTATAAACTGTAACTAACGTAACCTTTTGCTTGTTTCAGAACCACAGTGATAATTCGTGCGGACCCATCGACGTCCGCCGAAACATGGTTGCCGAGTTCATCCTAAGTCAGCAGCAGCTGCTGAGTGGAGCGGGTGGCGGAGCCCTAGGCCCCGTGCCGCCGCCCTCCCGCGCCCCGCCGCCTCCCCGCGGCCGCCACTCTGTGTCCCCACACTTCCCAATGGACCAGAGCCAAGGCCCCGTGGGTAGTCCCGGCGACCCAAATGACTACTCTCCCTTTGAGTTCAACAAGCGCAAAGAGTTCTTCGGTCAGCGCAAACAGAGGGAATTCATCCCCGACAGCAAGAAGGACGATGGTTACTGGGACCGTCGTAGGAGAAACAATGAAGCCGCCAAGCGCTCTCGCGAAAAGAGACGCTTCAATGACATGGTACTTGAACAACGCGTCGTCGAGCTCTCCAAGGAAAACCACGTACTCAAAGCACAGCTCGATGCGATAAAAGAGAAATACGGAATATGTGGAGAAACCCTGATAAGCATAGACCAGGTGTTGGCAACTCTCCCCACTTGCGACCAGGTCCTCTGTGTCACAAAGAGGAGTAAGCTGACCACCAACACCCTGTTCCCCGCGCCGCCACCACCACCACCGGCGCCGCCCGCGTCACCGCCATCCCCGCCGCCTCAGCGCCAGCCGGAGCCCTACCAGGAGAGGTTACCGGCCCCCGAGGCGTACTACCCACACCCCGCACACTACGAGCCCCCGGGCTCTGTACTCAACCTGTCCAGATCTCGCCGCGTGCCCTCCCCCTACGAGCTGTCCTCCCTCTCAGGCTCAGGGGACGAGACCGCCGAACAGTACGCACCCGAAAACAACGGGCTGCCGCTCAAACTTCGCCATAAATCCCATCTCGGCGACAAGGACGTCGCCAGCGCCCTGCTCTCCCTCCAGCACATAAAGCAGGAGCCCGGCCCCCGTTCATCACCCTCATGGGACGGGGAAGGCTCCAGTGACGAACGTGACTCCGGGATCTCCATCGGCGCCGAGTTCAGGCCGCAGCGGCCCGAGGACCGGCTGGCGGCCGAGGAGGAGGACGCGCACCTGAAGGCGGAGCTGGCGCGGCTGGCCACAGAAGTGGCCACGCTCAAGAACATGATGCACCAGAACAAGGCGCGCGCGCACGAGCACTGAGCTGTCGCCGCCTGCGCCTGGACCGCGCAGCCGCCCCCTCCCGCCGCGCCGCGCCCCGCGCCCGCGCCCCCGCGTCGGACTCGCTCGTACAAACTGTCTCCCCTCCCCAGTAGAAGAAGTTACCACGTTGTAAAGAGATGAATATTATATTTGTATCATATGTGCAGCTGTAAGCGGCTAAGCCGCGACGCCTATTTGTAATCCTTCCTAGTAGTTGTATGTCGTGGTCGGTGTGTAGTCTGTACTCGTGTAGGGTAGGCAGAAGTAGTGGCAGGTCGTCGTAGACGCGCCCTCTGGACCCTTTCATATGAAAATGAGACTAATTATGTTCGGTTTACAGACTTTTCGAACAGATAAAACGTGTCTACTCAGTGATAGGATATAAAAAATGCATTTTTAGTGATGAGCTATGTATGTATATGTAATTAAGTTAAAGAAGTAGATCTGTTTCATCTTTTCGAAGACTCGATAGTGAAAATCGATGGCTAAAGACTATGTTCTTATAAGTAGTTCGTAAGTTTTGATCTAAGTAAATTTAAATCCAACTTAGATGGTTATTTATAAAAATTAATGTATATTTCTCATTTCGGATTGCCCCGTTAAGTTTTGAACCAAAAAGATGATAGGTCCTCTGGTTAACTGATGAGAAATCGCAAATAATTTGTAAGACATAGATTCTACATTAAAGTCTATAATAACAGATGTATTGATTAAAATCAAAATTAAGAATACCAGTGCCTTTGACAATCATACCTACATTTATAAATAGCTAACTACCTAAAGGAATATTTTTGTACACTTTTAACTAAAAAAAAGAAAATGGCGATTTCATGTTTCGGCAACCAATGGTCGCTACTACGGGTGCGGTAGTCACGACAACTCGACAGGCAATTGTTTCCTATCGACAACTGAATAGAGTGCATAGCATTTGACGTATTTGTGCGAGAAAAGACTGAGTTGTTGTGAGTAGCAAGCCCGTGGTAGAGCGCAAGAATAAATTTTGAAAATGTATCGAATCCTAAGAAAGCTAGTTGGCAAGTATTCAGTAATATTGTAAGTTTAACTCCTAGTATTGCTCTAAAGGGCATGTGATAGGACTGAGAGGAGGTATACTAAGTATTTATTTATTATTCGGACCGAGAAAGAGGATTTTACAATTTATTATCTTTGTATAAGAAACTCTATACGATATAAATAAATTGTGTACATTACAATTACTTGATGAATTTTATTTCATTATTTGCCTTACCCATATCTATATCCTACCCAAGCAAACAAAATGCAAATAAATACAAAAACACACACACAGATAATTTCTAAGATTGACAACACATAAGTGACACACTGTGGTGAATTCAACATTCTGTTCGCCGATCATTAAAAGAAAGCCCTCATCTGCTGGCCAGATTTCTATATTCTGCCTCCTGAACTGCAAATGGCTAAGTATTGATAAGTAAGTATTAATCGATGACTATGGAAAAAAAGTAATTATAAATTGGAAATATCCAAAGACATAACATACTCGAGGAAAACCGAGGTTCCGCTCGCATTCAGGGAATTACTTCCCGAAACCTGTTAAAAAGTAGCATAAAGTCTATCTCAGTAAGTGGGCTATTTAACAATGATTTTTTTGTCTGAGATCCATGCATATTATAAAACATGGATGTAGAAAAGAAAAGCTTAACTTTAAAACGGCTGAGCCAATTTCGAAAATATATCTAAAAACTACCACTTTAAAACCAACTTTTAATTAAAAAGAACCGCATCAAAATCGATCCATCCGTTTAAGCACGCCGCCACATACAGACACAAATAGCAGTCAAGCTTATAAAATCCATCTTTATCAAACCGCTGGTTAAAAGTGCATTTAAAATATTAACAAAAATGACACTATAATCGAATAAAATCCACCTGTTTAGTTAACCTAGTTTCGAAAAACTAATAAGTCAGTAAAATTAATCTCTTCAACAAGAGATCGCTGATTAAGACTGAGTTGCATTTTATATTAAATTGTGCAATCTGCACGTTTGCTCAATATTCGTGTAATTTCATAAAAATGCATAGTCTAGACTAGAATACAGACAGCATAAGAACTCTAACTAAAAAGTTCCTAATATGTTAATTAAATTAAGTTTGAATAGGTTCTGAATCAGTTGCGTTACAACAGAGGTCATATTTGAACTTGTGCTGTATTTTAACTACCCAGGACCGCTAGGTAGCCGATAGTTTTTTTTAGCCTGCCAATGTCCCACTGCTGGGCAAAGGCCTCCCCATCCTGCTTCCACACTTCTCGATCCTTCGACCGAGTCCACCAGTCTCATTGATAAGCGTCTAGATCATCACGCCATCTCCTGCGGGGCCTACCGAATAGTAATAAAAAAACTAGTCATAAATTATCCAAAATATATTTTCTTCACATAGGATTAATTAAACTTGGCAGTAGTTCCAACCAATACGCCCAAAAGGCTCTCAAAATACTTACTGAATAATCCCGGAAAAACCAATAACATAAAAATTAGTTCAAATCAACCATCACAGTTACCGGAACCAACCATTACGGTTATTATCTGAACCTTGTAACAGTAACTAATAACAAAGGATCGATGTATTCGTCATCATATGACGTCAGACTATAATTGAATTTTCTTAGTAAAGATAAAAGTTATTGGAGCGATGCGGTTAATATGAACGCAGGTACTGATGGGCTACGGGATTGTTCGAAATAGTTATATCGGCTAGTAGACAGAGGGCTCCAGAAGGAACAAGGTGGATTTTAGTCAGTAAGTCTGACACTCCTTCACGCTGCACGGGGCTTGATGATGGGAACGGGAACCACAGCGGGATTGATGATTTCCCAACGAAAATTTCATAAGTGCTTATACTGTGCAACTTGCACCCAAGTATTTTTGATGTAACTGACACTGAGCCAAATTATCTATCTACTTGTGGGAAATAAGGGTTTCGATTTAAAGTGTATGTGTTCAGTTCTGAACGTAGCTATTATATTGCTGACCAAATCGTGAACGGCGTAGCAAGTCTGGGTTAATGGTCTGGATGAAAGTGGATAATACAAGCAGGAAATTGTGGATGAACGTAACTAAAGATTGGTAATCCTCCCATGTTTAAATAACATTCAAAAGAAGTTTTCAGCATTACAGTCATACATAGATGCCGAAATGCACATAGACAAAGTCGTTGGAAACTGCTAGTACGACATCAAATTAAAAAAAAGCAAGCTTTGTAGGCAATAAAAATGAAAATTACCAACCAACACTGTGACACAAACCTTCATCTACTTCAACTTGTTAATTATGAGTAATTAGGTGATGTTTATCTGTGAGAACACCACAGTAACCTGCTTGCCCACTTGCAACCAGCGCGTGAAGGTAGCCTGATACCATCAATATGGAGCTCGATGTTAAGATAGGATTATGAACACGGGAGGAGCAGCACCGTGTCCTTACAAACGAAGTAGGAGGCGGTCTTTCGCTGCCGCCAGTAGTACGGAATATGGTCGGTAGCGCAGAGTCGTGGGACGCGGTGGTGTCCTTTTGCGAGGACGTGATGTCGCAGAAGAAATCTGCGGAACAGAAAAGAGAGATCTCGACCCCTGCCTGAGAAGGCCGACCGGGCGGACAACGCCTTTTTCCGGGTCCCATGAATGGGTCCGTGGGATCCGTGCTGAAAAGCTGAAGCTGTTTGTTGGTTTCAACGCGCTAATCTCACGAACTACTAGCACGATTTAAAAAAGTATTTCAGCATTAGATAGCCCATTTATGGAGAAAGGCTTTAAGCAATTTTTTATCCGGGTGCACGAACACGGGTGAAACCGCTGACGGAAGCTAGCAGAAAATATAAATCAATTCCATCTGTAGTGATTACCTCAAGATTATTATGCTAGATTGTTCTCACACTAGGTAAAATACATGTAATAATATTAAACATTAAAGCAGTGATGTAAAGTTTGTTTTGTCTACATTTCTTCACAAATGATTGCCTACTTCAGATTGAACACAAGGCCTAAGATGTGCTCATCGCGGTGTGAGCAAATCTTATAACGAGAACTATTTTATATTTGTTGCGATTACTCAAAAACTGCTCGGTTTCTCATGAAAATATTTAAATAGACTGCAATTATGTTATGCTTAGTTATGTTTTTAACCCTCGATATAAAAAGAGGGATGTTATAGGTTTGACCGCCATGTCTGTCTATGGCACCATAGATTTTAAACGATAAATCGTTTTCTTAAGGTAAAAGCTGGCTAGCAACTATTCTTTCGTTTTTCTGGTTAGATCTTAGTACAGCAGGTCAACGTATACGAATCTGTCAAATTTTACCAATGAAATGTTAACCTATCTCCATTGTGATAAGGTTGAAAATCGAGTGCAGAAATTTGACAGATTGTGGTAACTTGATGTGCTGTTGTCTGTACATTTAGAACATTTAGAACACTTGGGAAAGAAGGTTTACCTCAGTCCAAATAACCGAGACTTATTTTTTAAAAATCATCGTCATTTTCAGCAAACTTATAAGCATGCTCCAAATAAATGAGCCACCGCGTACACTTCAATAAAACATTCATTCTAATTACTGAAATAGACTGTAAAACTACTTTTGAACACCCTAAATATGCCACCTGTGTCTAGAAACTAGGATTATGCATGCACACTAAAATAAAAAATATTCATGCATGAAAATACTGCGTCTGAAAAATATCTAGATTATTTTTACTAGCCCGAATAAATAAACTATGTTTGTCTCTAGAAAACCGCCCGTCTGTGCACAGCAGGTCAACCTACCCGAATCTGTCAAATGTTACCAGTTGAACATTAACCTTCTACTATTGGAATAAGGTTGTAAATCTTTTGGAGAAATTTGACAAATTGAGGTAGGTTGATGGGCTGTCGTCTATACCTTATCTCAATTGGTTCAGCCGTTTTAGCATGAAACCTTAACACACAGTTACTTTCGCATATAAATAAATATTAGTCATCATGATCCGAGCGTTGTCCCGGTTGCAAACCTTTCGGGCCCGGGGTCCGCTGTGAATATTATCTATATCTATTATACACATATAATAAAACAGTAAAAAAATCGTGTCTGTACATTAAATATTTTTACAAAACACAATATGTACTTATATTAAGAAATGAAAAAGAGTAAAAAAATTTTTGTCTGTTTGTATGTTTGCACTCGCTAATCTCAGGATCCACTGGACGGATTTTGATGAAACTTGGCAGACATATAGCTTATATATCAGAATAACACATAGGCTTTTTATCCGGGTACGGGAAATAGTTTCCTCGGGAAGCGGGCGAAGCCGCTGGCAGAAAATAGTTACAAATATTAGTACGGATTGAAATACTCATTTAAATTAATTCTACATATGACAGCCTCAATACAACTAGAGAGTAGACACACTTATTCGCAATTCAACTATTTTTATCATGAAAAGTGTTTCAGAACATATCGTTAAATATTTGAAAAAGATATCGGTCAAGGCCTGAGCCACTTTCTTTGCTTTATATTATCTGATCGCCAAAACCATTGAGGTCAGACTGTCTGTAATTATGTTTGTTCGTTTTATTGGGTCTAGCATTTTTGAATCTGAATTAGGATAGTCTAGTCTAAGTCTGAATAAATAATAGGGTTATTGTGTAGCAGGTAGATGGATTTTATCTGTGGACTTTCAAAGATTGATTGGTACAGATATCTTTTGTTGATACGGAAGTCGATTTTTAGGGTTCCGTACCCAAAGGGTAAAAAGGAACCCTATTACTAAGACTTCGTTGTCTGTCTGTCGGTCTGTCTGTCTGTCCGTCTGTCTGTCTGTCTGTCTGTCTGTCTCCAGGCTCTATCTCATTAACCGTGATAGCTAGAATGCTGAAATTTTCACAAATGATGTATATCTGTTGCCGCTATAACAACAAATACTAAAAATTAAAAAAAAAAATATAAAGGCTGTTGATTTATATTAATTAATTGCAAAATTGTATACTAGTAGCGCCATCTATTAGAAATAATATGCAACTTAAGTAACTCACACTTTACCATTCCTATTGNAAGGCTGTTGATTTATATTAATTAACTGCAAAATTGTATACTAGTAGCGCCATCTATTAGAAATAATGTGCAACTGAAGTAACTCACACTTGACCATTCCTATTGTACTTTTTTCATAGATAATGGTACGGAACCCTTCGTGCGCGAGTCCAACTCGCACTTGGCCGGTTTTTCTAATAACTTCACACACCATAGTAAGACCTGAATACGGTATTGCTTTACTTTTCATTTCACCAATGGAAAAGATTTGTTAGAAACTAAAATTAATAGATAGGTACTCAACATTTAAATTATCTTTAAGTATGTCTTTATTTCATCACTTTTTACCTAACTAACAATTTACCTTCCGTGAAGCCTAAACCACAAGTAAAACCAACTTAAGCCAGTTTAGTTTATGTATCCTTTATCTACCTATACTAATATTATAAAGCTGAAGAGTTTGTTTGTTTGAACGCGCTAATCTCAGGAACGACTGGTCTGATTTGAAAAATTCTTTCAGTGTTAGATAGTCCTTTTATCGAGGAAGGCTATAGGCTACTTTTTATCCGGGTACGCGCAGTAGTTCCCACGGGAAAGCGGGTGAAACCGCTGGCGGAAGCTAGTTAAGTATATTGGTCAGTTAGTGGTTTAGTTAAGGTATCCAACATACATATAAGGGATATTATTCCCTTTATTTTTCCTTCATACTTTCCCCATGTTTGTCATTTCACTTAATAATTGCAAATGCAGTAAAAAATAATAAAATTTCATCGCGAGCAGTGAAATTTATCCTGTCCCATTTTCCATTGAGTAATTATCACCTGATTCATAGCGAGTGGGTTTCTACCCCAAAGGTTACTTCACTTGACGTAAAACATCAGGTGATTTGGTTATATAATAGTAAAGTATACTTAAGGTACGTTTTGATAGGTAGCTGCTGACTGCAACTGCCGACCGCATATGCACGGGAACTTTGCCCAGTCGGAAATTACCAAGAAGAAAACAGGACGATATCCCTTGGTAGAATTGTTTGTAAGACATCAACTACCTGCTTATACTTCCAAGATATCTATTTGGTATATTCCTTGCAATTCAGTCTATCAGCCGTCATAGTAACATCCCTGGTTCTTTAAGTCATCTTACAGGCTCTTTTGATTGTAATATTAATCTTTTCACAAGGATCAATTGAAATCAATTTACATTTGTGGCCGTATTTTTGTAAAATTTGTACCCACCTGACAGCATCTAAACACTTAAGTAGTTAATGCATTCTATTAGCCTGGATACATATATCACACTAATCACACTTCTGTCCTCAAAATCGAACCACAAACCTAAACTACACAGCATCAAAGACAGTTCTACAAAGAACGCCTAACTCTGTGAGATAACAGTTAGTCACTAATCTAATATTAGTTGACATCACATTCCTGGTCGCGAATACCTGCGACACGTAACTCCTAACCCGGTTACAGACTGAAATAACCACTGCGCCATTGTTCCTGCATTTAATTTCGAATTACGAGATGTCAACGAAGTATTTCAAACACAATGATGGATTACATGTTTTTGAAAACTGCTGAAATTTTCTTCAGGTTTTGTCACTGACTCATCATCTGCCTAGCCTTTACCCAATGTTTGGGCCGGTTTCTAGTCTAATCGGATGCAGCTGAGAACCAGTGTTAACATGGAGCGACTGCCTGTCTGATCTCCACAACCCAGCTACCTGAGCGATCCGATACCCATTGGCAAGACTGGTTGTCAGACTTTCTGGCTTCTGACTACCCGTAAGGACTGCCAAAGAAGGTCAAAAGTCGGGACCCACCAGTTTACCGTGCCTTTCGAAACACGGAAGAACTCATTATGACAAGATGGTCACCCATCCACGGACTGACTGCGACAAGCGTTGCTTAACTTTATGATCCGCGCGGTTTTGACTTAACCGCTTATTTAATTAAATAGCGAATTAACGAGTGGATATGAGCAAGAGAATAAAGTTATACAAATTACGATTTAATTATATTAAATATACAAATAGCGTCTACATTGTCGTCTAGTTCAAACAATTAACGTCTTAAAATAGATGACCTAGAATACGATAGACGAATAAATTGTTTTTAACAACAGCAATACAAGCAAAAGGAAAGGTAAAGGATGATAATCCATATAATTATATCTTTCTAGATTATAAAGGACTTTTAGAAATACCCTTCAGGTATAATAACTACGTAACACGTTGAACGCCAAGTGAGCGACAAACAATAGATTTTCTATGGCTTATGTTTAACGGACCACCAAATATAGTAACTTTTAACAGACAAAAATAGTAAATGATCACCAAAACTAGTACCCCCATTTTAAAGTAAAATGATCACCAAAGTTTTAACATCTCACTGTCCTATTTAAGTAAAATATCTCCAAGAAAATCATTTTTAACCCAAAAATAGTTAATGAACACCAAATTATTACCGACATTTTAATATACAATGATATGCAAAAAAATAACATTTCAGTAGCCTATTTAAGCAAAATAACTCCAAGAAAATTATTGTTAACCCAAAACTAGTTAATGAATACCAAATTATGAACGCCATTTTAATATAAAATGACACGCAAAAAATAACACTTGCTATCCAACTAAAGTACTTAGATTACCCGAACGCGTCCGTCGAAGCCGTAG
>NWSH02000162.1:7044823-7087431 GCA_002382865.2 Heliothis virescens | reverse complement strand
CGTGGAGTCGGATTTACAGCAATTCGTTTCTGTCATTAAAGCTGGAAACATAACTAAATATGGCATCATAATACTTTATTTGGTAATAAGCCTACATTTTATGGTAATCACAGTGGTTTATTTAGGGAGAAATAGCGCATTAATTTGGTCGCTAAGATTTGGTGATCATTTACTATATTTGGTGTTCGAATACAATTTAAAGTCAAGTTGTGACTAAAATAGGTAGTACTATTGCAATTTTAGGCTTTATTTTTTTGGTGTTAAGTAAATTTTTTTGGTGATAGATCTAAGGGTATCACAACATTTTTTGGTGGTCGTTATATTTGTTCCCATTTTCTATTGTGCCTGTGACCCATGGCGTTCAACTGGGTTGCTGGGGAGTTTGTTCCACCACTTCTTCTTCCCAGCAAAAACACATAGGAAGTGGTGAAGGGCGGGCGTTTTGGGGGCTGTCTTTTTGTAAAATTGACCTTCAAAAAGTGCTGATTTTCAGCCTACTTTGAATAAACGACTTTTTATCTTTATCTTTTTATCAACGTGCTAAAAAAACATTACCCTTCTCAGTCGGCAGTCGGGTAAAAACCATACATATTTGCACTCGTGTCCCGTAAAAATACTCTGGGTACCCGGATAAAAAGTAACCTATAGCCTTCTCGATAAATAATCTATCTAACACTGAAAGAACTTTTCAAATCGGTCCAATAATTCCTGAGATTAGCGCGTTCAAACAAACAACCGGCTTTATAATATTAGTAAAGATTGATTTAGCCAGCTACGTCATGATCTGTGTGCAGTGCAATTACTATATTATTAAGTAAATAAAGCTGATACATAACACATACACACGTCACTTGTAAACAAATATTATCTAGTATGATTACGTGTAATAATGTTGCATAATATATTTTTTTAGTCATGTAAATATCTACATAGAATACTCAATCGTTTTTAGGGGATTACCCTAGTCATTAGGTAAACCTTTTTTTTTGCCGATGGTAAATCATCAGATGACCCCTCCCGCTGTGGGTGACAGCGTGAGGGAGTGTCAGACTTTTACTGACTAAAACCCAGCGTGTTCCTTCGGGAGCCCTTTGTGTGCCAGGGCCGCGGTAACTCTTTCGAACAACCCGCAGCCCCGACAGGCTCTGGCCCTAGTGGGCCTCGCTGGGGATTGCTACGACACGTGCCTGTCGTCTCTTATGAGACGGAAGGACGATGAACGACCAGTCGTCAGAGAAACCGTTGGTCAGAAATACAGTCCTTATATTTATAGAAGGAATGCGGATGTATGAAACGATATCATTCTATATAGGAGTATTTTACTGGGTTTTTTCAGGAATGTTATTTCGAAAACCGTCTGGTGGTTTTTACATAATTCGGTCAGTACATCAACCTGCTTCAATCTGTCAAATTTATGCAATAGATTTTCAACCTTATCACAGTAGTGAAAGGTTCAACAGTTCAGATGGCCTGCTGGTGTCTATACATACTACAGTTTCATAATAATTGCATAGTATCCTTCAATATACGATTTTTCATCGATACCACGATTTTAAGCGATTATTTAAGGAACAATTCTTCATTTAAGCTCAATTTCTTTGTTTCTCTATCTTGTGAAGGCTCTAAAAATTGATAATAAAAATTATGCTCCTTATCAGAGACATATCTACTACTCATTTTACCCTCTCTAATCTCTTTCTCTATAAGAGGAGGCCTTTCCTCGTCATCGTTTGAATAAAAAGTCAGTATAACTCATTTAAACTTTATTCTACTACATAATTAGATAATGACAGTAAATTATATACATTTACAATATTATGAAGATTTTTAGGCTTGTTACACATTGAGTTATTGTGCAACCAATTAACATCATTCACTAAAATTAATTTAATTTTATTACAATAGAAGTGATTCTGATTTATTTTAGTGAGAAATACCGAGAAGAACTTCTTACACAAATATTTCGATAAGCATGTCATGTTTGGCCTATATTAGGCAAAGAAAAGACGTAAGATCTAAATTATACCTATACGTCAATACAATATGTGAGTTAGATTGTACTTGAGTCAGTGTGTACCAAGCCTAATTATTTATATATCTGTTTAACCTAGCTTAGCTAGAAGATCACATAGTTCAACGATATATTTTTTATATTCAATTATAAATATACATTGATGATAGCTATAAAGTAATTTTCTTCCACTAACACGTGTTTTGATCAAAGAGTATATTACGTAATACAAGAAAATACATGATGGAACATCAAAAACAAACACACGTCTAATATACAAAAACAACATCCATCTGCAACAGATTAAATAATATCTAAACAATAACAATAAAAGCTTCCGTTTAAATGTTATATTTATTTAAACACTTACAAATAGAGATACATTTAATGTTAATACAGAAGCACCTCTGCTTATCCCCGCGGATTCAGCTTGAAATAATCATCCGTCCATCAGAAACGACACCTGTTAATAAACTTAACGCAAATAGCTGAGTTATGAGCGTTAAATTGGTTACAACACACGTCCTTACTGCGCGACGTCCGCGCGTTGACTGACAAAAATTTCACTGTCGAGCGAGCATACCCTAGTGCTGTCTCATTCACACTTCTTTAGTGAATGTGGTTGCTCGCTCTGGCAGTGAAAGGCATAGCTTCACTCAGTCGCTGTTGGCATCATTTCCCCGCAGCCGAGGTTGTGGGTGGTATCCAAGACTGGTAACGGTGCAGTTGGTGCCCGAAGACGGGCAGAACTCAGCTCGTTACATTGTACCCAGAGCTCCAACTGGAATTCAATACAAAAATACCCATTTCAGTAAGAATTGAACATGTTTTAAGGCAACATTTACTTGTGAGTTGTCATATTGGGAAATTCATCAGTTTTGACTTACTTGTCTCAGTTTTGAGCAATGGTAATCATTTTCCTGTTCTAAATATGAGAAGAAAGCTAATTATTTACAGCAACTAGTCTTAATATCTACTATATTCACATCTAGAATCGATCATTTTCTCTGGTTCCTTCTTCGCATAATATCAAGTACCTCATAATAATTACTCTAGCTATAACAACGTTAAACCAAATTTTACATTTTAGCCATCTAAAGTGAGCACTAAGACTATCTCTTTCTGGTGATACACTTCTAAATAAAGAACTTACCACATAAAACAACCAAGAAACTTAGTAGGTACCTGTTAAATGTCGCTGACTTATCGAGGGACTCTTAAGATCCATATGACCTCTTAAACGTTAGCAGATTACTTACTCAATTATGTGGCTTTATCTCCAATTCAACCCTTGAATTTGCAACCAGTATCCAGAACTTCAAGTATAACCATCTTCAAAAGACCTTGAAATACCCGTTCCTAGCTAACTTCTACAGACTCCTAAGGAATGCACCTTCCACGTACCTCAGGAGGCATCTTCTCTGGTGGATGCCGGCAGGTGCCGCCACAGTGCAGCTGCAGCAGCAGTTCTGCTATAGCAGCCGCTGAGGTGTCGATGACGCGTTGCCGGCAGACGGCGACTGCGTGCACGAAGCCCCCTGGACCCACGAACTCGTGCTCCATAAATACTGTTTTGTCGTCCCAGAATATCGCCTGGAAGACATAAATAAGGAGGGTTTGGATGATACATGTTATCAGGGATTTATGTATATGTGAAGTTAGAGCTAACACCTCTTTCGTATTCGCGCGTTCGGAATTGTTATGGCCAAGAGTAGGAATTGGTAGTATTTTTTTTAAATATGTACGGTCCGAGATCATTCATGCACTAGCATTTAGCAACTTGCCATCGTTCCTATTTTAGCCGTATTATAGGTGTTAGTGTTTGTTCGTTGTCCGTTGCGTTCAAGTGATACGGACAGTGCACTACAACAATACACTACAAAATTACGAAGTTTTGAATTTTTGGACGGTAACAACTAATCTTTAGACTGCAAGATGAATGTCACTAACCTAAAATTTTGCAATACCTTCATCATAACCCTATCTACAGTTGGCCTCCGTGACTATTCACAATTTCCTGTTTTTAGATTGGAAATATTATGCAAAGACTTTCAGACATTGCATCATAAACACTAGATGATTACTTACTAATCTGCAAGATTTCTAGTCCAGATAAATTAAATAGGATTCTCCGTTTCAAACCTGTTCTACTTCCTACCAGCCCTCCTACCCTATTTTTTTCTGCGGGCAATCATCAGATGACTTCTCCCGCTGTGGGTGCAGCGTGATGGAATGGATGGATGGAATGGAGATGGATGGATGGAAATGGAGTGTCAGACTCTTACTGACGAAAACCCACCGTGTTCCTGCTTGAGCCCTTTGTGTACCTGGGCCACGGTAACCCTTTCAAACAATCCCGTAGTACCGTGTGAATCCAAAACACTGTATCTGCAGTTACAGTGTTTTGAATTAACAATTTCCATCCGATTTCTTTTTGCCTGTTCTATCATCCTGCATTCACAGATTTTTGTCTTTGTAGGGAAAGTTCTGAGATATCGCAATGCAAAAAATATTGTATTTAGCAAATACTAAGGTGCTAAAAAGAGTTTTTGCTCATTTTCTCAAAGTGCGTCTTGACGTGCGCCCTGCCTTACCTTAGACGTAATAGTGAACTTGGTGAACGGCTTCAGAAACCGCCTATATCTGATGGTAGCAGCGGCTTGCACCACGGCGCCGCCCGCCGCCTTGATGTTCGCGTATAGACCAGTTCGCTCGTAGAAGTCTGCCCTCGCGAAGTCCAGCTCGCGCAAGTACCGCGCGTTGTTCATGTGGTAGAGAAGTGTGTCGATATCGTTCACGAGGCACCAGGCTGGAATTTAAGTATTGAGATGATGTTTACGCATCTATACTAATAATAAAGAGGGAATACTTTTGTATCCTAAAGGCACCTAAACTACAGACCCAAATTGAAAAACCCAGTTACAGTTGGAAAAGGCTATATTTTATTTGTGACAGAAAGTAGTTTCTACGGAACTGCGGAATATAACTAAAGACTGAGACATCAAGAAAACACATGCTGTTGCTTTCAAGTAAAAAGTGTTGTGAAAATTTTGAGTGTGCAAAGTCATGTCTAATTGTGTCACTGCTCTGTTCTGGTCGACTAGAACCAATTCTTCTGTTGTAAATCTTCGGCTCAACCAGATTTCCGTATATTTATTATTCCTAGCAAAGCTTACCTTCAACCTCCGTAGTATCCATGATGCAGACCTTCTTCTTGAAGTACCTTGCCTTGGCCACGGTGTACATCATCCTCGCGAAGTACGCCACATCCAAGCTGCCGTACAGCAGCAGGGCTCCGGCCACCACCGCTGCAGCCCATCCCGGCACGCATACTGTCCACATTGTTACCCTGGAACCGTGTGAATGGTGATTAGTGAAAACACCGCAAGTTTTTTCGGTTTGGGAGATTCTTGGTTTCTAAATGGTAAGTGTATACTCAGGCGGAAATCCTTGAAAATAGCCGAAAATGTCAATAAATCGTAAATCATACAAAAAAACACGAAACAGACATAGAGTAACCTCTTGTGCCCCTAACAATGAGGAATCTAGATTTTGCAGCTTGATGTCACCTTTGAGGGTCCGAAAGGTTGATGGTCTAAAAGAATGTCCAAATGTTTCTTTTGGTATTGTTTAAGAGTAGAAGTGACCGTTACGTTGTCTAACTGCGGAATTCAATAATCTATCTATCTCTAGATTTGCCTACCTACTAAAGATAGAATTTTGACATTAGCCTCATACAAGTTAATGTCAAGTTCCTATCTCTAGTAAACAAAACTTTCATAGTTAGAATATTGGAAACGGCCGTAACTTCCATCATTAACACACATTACCATAGAAATGGCCGCGTAAACATCCACCACATCCCATCATGGAAAGAAGCCATTTCCACTTAATAAAACCAATTCGATATAACAAATGGAAATGAGTGACTCTATAAATAAACAGCAATATTGTCAAGGGTAAAACCGATCGATATTGAACAGAGTAAATTACTATTGAACCGTGCGATCCCAATCTATATAGTTATGTAAATAGGCGTGTATGGGTGTTTATTAATAACTTTCTTATCTACGCATTGCGTATTCTGTTACATTACGATCATTGTTAGGGCTTTGTTATTAACTAGTATATAGATACAGTTACTTTGTATAGACTTGGGGTTTTTTGCGTTGAGCTTCTAAGAATCTGAAAATGTTCCACTCGGCGCGCCAACACGCATGTCCACTGTCGTGGGTATGGGCAAATCCCCTTAACTTGGGGGAGGCCTATCAAGCAGTAGGTAAACTTTTTCGAGTGTGACGATTTTCATTCTATAGCATGTGTTAAAAAATCTATAGGCTCAAAGGTACAGACGACGGCACACCAAGCTACTAAAATCTGTCAAATTCCTTCAATAGATTTTCAACCTTATCACAATAGTGGAAGGTTAATGTTCGAATCGTAAAATTTTGCTGTCGTCTGTACAGTTATGGACATTACCTAGTTAGAAGGGAAAGACATGGTAATGAAATAAGTTGCAGCTTTAGAACGTCCATAGATGAACACAGGCCTCCGCCATAGATTTCCAAAAGACCGGTTAGAAGTGGACTCATCCAGTACCAACCGGCGAAATCCCTGCTAGACTTTTTGTTATAAGGTGTAACTTCGCGACAGGTAGGTATGCCAAATTAAGATCTATGCTGTGACCTGCCCTAGTGCCCTACATTGTAATTGATTAGCTATTTTTGTCGTGACCTTCAAGATATTATTCAATCACGTTCGATATACATACTTACATGCTAATATATTGAAATTTTTATGAATCATCACGAACTGCAATTTTGTTAGATGCAAACGCCTGACGAAAAACGTATAGCAAGATGAGTTTCGATATCATTTTGCTACGAAATCAAGATAAGGAACTATGAAGACGGAAATTTACAAAACGCCTTCGTTTTTTTAACGATAACACTTCGTTGATAATTTCATTTCATAATTAAGTAGATGATTTGTAGAACTTTTTGTGTAATTTAACCTTTACCTTCAAGAAATAGATAATTTCTGAAATGTAATCTTTAATAGATAGATCTTGGTAGGTAGTTTTAACTCCGCTAAAGGTTTTTATTATCCTTAGAGGTCTGTATGCTCTTTTAATTTAGATATTAACCTATACTTTCTACACCTACAAAAAACGCATAGAACCGAATTAACTTCAGAACTATCCGGTAAATATAATCTTAAGGGATATATTTCCGTAGTATCTTAGTATTAGAAACGCGTATATTACAAGACTACGGCTAAGCACATAAATATACTTATTACCTCTATGGGATGAAACGGATGAAACTCTAGCTTTATCGATCAGCTGATATTGTACCTGACTATGACATACCTATGCTTTATTTCCTATCAAAAACTGTAAATATTCCGCAGGTTTTATGCCCAATACCAATATTACAACGCATTTGCTAAATACGCTAAATAATTATACAAATATTCGACATACCTTGAGCCACCAGCCGGCAAACTTCACGCACAAAATTAAAACACCATATCCGTGAAAACTATTGTAAATTCATCACAAATCACGTAATTACTTCAAGAACAAGGGATTAGAATTGTTATTTATCAATTAAATAGCATTTATTATCATTTAAGTTGATAAAATAACCTCGGCCGCGATGTCAGTAAGAATTTTTTCACCAAAGAGTAGAAAAATTGATGACAGTTTTCCATGCGCGCGCAGGCCGATCGATACATTGAGAAACTGAAGTTGCCGCGAATTTTGACAATAGCTTTTTTTATTTAGTAGGCTCAGGAATTGAACTTTGTATTCGTACAAAGATCCGTGTTTAAAAAAACCTACTACTTTTGTGGTTTTGCGTATTCATTTTGTGATTCACTTTATGCAGATTTACCAATAAGCAGAAACGATATAATTCTACTTAAGAACTTATTAGTTTTAGCCTTTTAGGACTTTTCTTTTTCTCGTTCCGTATCAAATCTCTTCTAATTCAGTTTAGTTGTTTTACCCTCAAAGGGTAACGACAGCACATCAGCATACTTCAATCTGTCAAATTTCTTCAATAGATTAGCCTTAATATTCGATTGCTAAAATTTGAGCGATTTGGGTAGATTGACCATACCTTATTCATACCACAGGTGAGTTTATGTCTATTACCCATCGTGAAATATAGGTGCATAGCTACTACAAGCACAGTTTTCTTAATAGTTACTCTTAGGGCTCGTTCAGACACGGCGGGAACTGCGCGATTTCCATGCGATTCTGAAATCGCGCGAGTCTTATTTGTACAGACATAACCGGACGGTTACCGCCAGAAAAACGCGCGGTTCCTGCATGTCTGAACTAGAGCTTAAGTATCAATCAATCTCTTTTTAAGTACTTACCTACCTTGTTAGGTTCACATGTCGGTGTGATGTCGGTATTTTTACATGATTTTTACTTAATTCAATCTCTGTAGGAACTTAACTATCAATGTAGATGTTAGCGCCTACTGGACGTCATGAGAAGTGTGTTTATTAATGAATATGCCATCTTATAATTTATCAGCTTTTTAATTTATTTCTAACTTATCCTTTTATTAACTTTCTGGGCTGCCTAGTTTAAAGCAGTTGTTAAATATCGGAACCCCACAAAATGAAACGTATACAATCCCTCCTACGGTTCGACATTTCGTGCCGAACAATGAACACGACTACAGCAAACCAAAATTACTTGACCTCTGTAGTCCACCGTTTCAAAAAGAATGGAAGATCAACATAAAATGGTACTTTGCGACGTGCGTTGCGGTATGTACGAGACGTCGGCCTCGGTGACCTCGACCCGTTGCTTTTGCTCTTTCACTCTTGCCGTAAAAGAGTGCGACAGCAATATAGTTTCCGATCCGAGAAATGGATAACTGTAGTGACGTGTCAGACGGGGGAGTGTAAACAGCTCACATTTGCGTATATATATATTGCCTTTGTTTTAAATAATAATAAAATGAGGGAGTTTAAATACGATGTGATACAATTATTGCAATGTGTGAGAGATCGGCCGTGCCTTTGGAACAAAAATATTGAATATTACAAAGACCGTTTGGAAAGGAGGAATGCTTGGGAAGAGATTTTCAACATTTTGGATGACACTTACGAGGAAATGCCGCCGGAGGAGAAACGCATCACGGGTAATGGAAACAAACATATTTTGTATTGTTTTTCTAGTTGATTTGTGAGATAATCGTGTGTTATTTGATTACTGTTTTGTGAAGATTGATTTGTTTATTCAATAATAATTACTTACTTAGTGTTATCTGGGAGTTATTTAATAAGTTTCTCTTGAACCTTACCGCTATAATGAACCCCCATAGAAACACCTCGTTTTTCGACATTGTCGTGACGTGACGTTGAATTTCTTTATTTGAAGTCATAAACTACACCTAAATAAACTGTATGTGTAGTAGGTAGTGTGTGCACTAGTGTATCTCGGTACCTCAAATAAATCGTAACGCTTTATATTTCAGGAGAACTAATTCTAAACAAATGGACGAACATTCGCGACACGTTCATGAAGAGTCTCAAAACAAAAATGGGCAAGTACAAAAGGAAGTATGTCTTTTACGATCATTTGGAGTTTCTGACCGAATTACTGCCAGAAGAAGAACGACAAAGGCATAAAAATCCAGAGCCTATTATGAAACAAGAACCAGATTCTTTCACTGTGGCCGCTGAACTTGAACCAGAAACTTCTACCACTTTTACAATAACCAACGTCACAAGTTATGGAGAGAACGATGAAAAAACTACTAAATACGATTCTAATGAGCCCGATTACAGCCGTAAAAGCAATCGCGTGAAAAGGAAAGCTCCCAGACTAGTTTATGTTGACGATATAGAGGAAAACGATGTACAATATAATAAAAAGAAATCTAGAAAAAGTAGTATGAAAGACGTTAGTGAAGGTGGTTCGGTAAACAATAGTTATGCAGACATAGATTTTGTGGAAGTAGATAATAATGATCCAAGGATCATGAATGAGGATGAAGCGTTTTTCGCATCGTTGTTGCCCACAGTTGTGAAGTATAATGAAGAAGAAAGACTGGAGTTTAGGATAGAAGTTCTTGGTGTTATGAAAAAGTTGAAGGAAAAGAGAAATTGGACGACTAGTTAGAACTTGAGTCATTAACTTGGGTTGGAGGCAAAATAATTTCATTGTGATTGGCTGTTGTAAGAGTTAGTTCTAAGATTATATAGCAGTAAGTTATATCTTTATAATTTTATCATTTTATGATAATCGTGAAACATTGGAAATTCTGAAGAAGGTTCCTTGTGGATTTTGTTGCTTTCTTGTACAAGACTGAATAAATA
Organism: Heliothis virescens; assembly: GCA_002382865.2. NCBI lineage: Eukaryota > Metazoa > Arthropoda > Insecta > Lepidoptera > Noctuidae > Heliothis > Heliothis virescens. The sequence goes on along the minus strand of NWSH02000162.1, from coordinate 7,077,074 downwards.
TAAAATACTTTTTTAATTTTACAATAACCCTTGTATTATTTATAATTTAAGTTTCTAGGAATCTAGGGTAAATGTAATAAAATGACAAAAATGTTTAATAGATAAGTTTTAATGATCATTTCTTCTGTAGCACTTTTAAAAATAATGTTTACAGTATGTAATCACAAAAACGCAATCCGTTTAATTAAAAAATAATGATGAAACTCCTAAACGTTAATTATTAGTTTCCCTTTACAGCTAATAAATTTAAAATTCTAAGTGAAAAATATAACAAAAACGCATCTGCAATACTGTATTTATTTCCATTCGGACAATAATATCGAAGGTACGACGCTACCTACAATATTACATGAACAATTAACAACATGTCGGAATATATAAAAAATTCGAACCTTACTTTTAGAAATGGCAATTTTTTTTTTCTTCCAAAACGAAATAATACACAGGTTTCAAAAACTCTCGGATAATATAAGTCGTATTATTGGATCTGTTAATTTTAGTGTCTTTAGCGGAGGCATTCGTGAGCCAACCTCGCGACGCAGCGGACGCGGGTCGTCCCAGCCGTCGCACGCTAATACCACCTAACGACTAAATTAACTTTTACTTGGGTTAAACCACCCATCGAGTGCACATAATTACCCCATTACAATTTTCACTATACGACCCAAAACAGGTCGAAACTCACTAAATTCACTAAAATTTAAACACCCCCATTCCACTATTTACAAATTCGGAATGAATCTTGCTTCTAAACGCGAAGAATTTAGTTTATATTTTTTTTCTTTTTTGAAAATTATTCACAGTTTATTCTGTAGTAATAGAGACAAAAGAAACATTCGTCATCATTATCTACTATGGCTTTTTATATACACAAGCGGTAGAATACTGCAAGGAAAATGAATGTTTCGGCTTTGAGCCGGTCCGGTGACCGGCGAGCGGGCAGCCGGCCTGCGAACACGTATAACGCTATATCATATCGGTACTATAGTGACTAGACGGTCCCCTAAACAAAAATTGGGGATCAAAAGTTTATTTACATGTTTTACACTATGGATATCAAATTCACACTAGCTTAACACATTGCTACTATTAAATGTTTATATATTTATTTATTAAATACAGCGATAATAACGCCCTTTGGAAACGTAACATAAAGCACAGGTGAGTATAGACGCCAAAACTATTGGCACCCAAGTATTTAGATAAACGAAATCTCAAAAATAATTAAAATCACCTGAAGTTAAAGCTCCCATCGTCTTTTACTTTATGAATAGTTTCACTTTGTGCTGTGTCACATGGAAGTCGCTTACAACTAAAACTATGCGCATATACTACAATATTTAAAATCAAAAATATATATTGGCTCGAATCAAAATGACAACGCGCTAAAGAAACAAATCGTTCGTCAACATCAGTCTAGCATCGTTATGAAGGGCTATGTTATAAATTAATTAATACATCTACACCGCTAAAAGACGATTAAATTCATATTTGAGTATGGCCTGTAATCACTAACGGAAACACTTACGACTATTAGAGGTAACCTATAGAAATACAATTTTATACAATTACATATCGATACAAAATATGTATATGGATATATTACAAGAAAAAATTAACAATACAAAAGAAATCGTCATTTCGCTCTAGAAATAAAAACGAATTTGAACTTATCGGTGAAATAACTTAGAAAATAATAACACGTAAGGAACTCGCGAAGAATCAATCGATCGACTCGTAACAAAAATAATCATAATGGCGTATCGAATGCGCTGTGAACTTAGCTACCGGTTCGTTTTACTTATAAAATTATATACAAAACAATGTCAACAACGTTTTTTTTATAATACACCTAAGAAGTGAAACCTCGTCAGTGAAGAGATCGCTTTTCAGTCCGGCGGGCAGACGGCGGACAGGCGTCGCGTGCCGCAGCCCTAAGCAGTCGCGTTCAGTTGGCGGGCGTGAAGTCGAGGTTGGGCTTGCGCTGGCGCGGCTTCTTAGGTCGAGGCGGCGCCGGCTCGCCCGAGCAGCAGTGGCAGCCGCGCTTGACGACGCCGCNGACATAGATTTTGTGGAAGTAGATAATAATGATCCAAGGATCATGAATGAGGATGAAGCGTTTTTCGCATCGTTGTTGCCCACAGTTGTGAAGTATAATGAAGAAGAAAGACTGGAGTTTAGGATAGAAGTTCTTGGTGTTATGAAAAAGTTGAAGGAAAAGAGAAATTGGACGACTAGTTAGAACTTGAGTCATTAACTTGGGTTGGAGGCAAAATAATTTCATTGTGATTGGCTGTTGTAAGAGTTAGTTCTAAGATTATATAGCAGTAAGTTATATCTTTATAATTTTATCATTTTATGATAATCGTGAAACATTGGAAATTCTGAAGAAGGTTCCTTGTGGATTTTGTTGCTTTCTTGTACAAGACTGAATAAATATAAAATACTTTTTTAATTTTACAATAACCCTTGTATTATTTATAATTTAAGTTTCTAGGAATCTAGGGTAAATGTAATAAAATGACAAAAATGTTTAATAGATAAGTTTTAATGATCATTTCTTCTGTAGCACTTTTAAAAATAATGTTTACAGTATGTAATCACAAAAACGCAATCCGTTTAATTAAAAAATAATGATGAAACTCCTAAACGTTAATTATTAGTTTCCCTTTACAGCTAATAAATTTAAAATTCTAAGTGAAAAATATAACAAAAACGCATCTGCAATACTGTATTTATTTCCATTCGGACAATAATATCGAAGGTACGACGCTACCTACAATATTACATGAACAATTAACAACATGTCGGAATATATAAAAAATTCGAACCTTACTTTTAGAAATGGCAATTTTTTTTTTCTTCCAAAACGAAATAATACACAGGTTTCAAAAACTCTCGGATAATATAAGTCGTATTATTGGATCTGTTAATTTTAGTGTCTTTAGCGGAGGCATTCGTGAGCCAACCTCGCGACGCAGCGGACGCGGGTCGTCCCAGCCGTCGCACGCTAATACCACCTAACGACTAAATTAACTTTTACTTGGGTTAAACCACCCATCGAGTGCACATAATTACCCCATTACAATTTTCACTATACGACCCAAAACAGGTCGAAACTCACTAAATTCACTAAAATTTAAACACCCCCATTCCACTATTTACAAATTCGGAATGAATCTTGCTTCTAAACGCGAAGAATTTAGTTTATATTTTTTTTCTTTTTTGAAAATTATTCACAGTTTATTCTGTAGTAATAGAGACAAAAGAAACATTCGTCATCATTATCTACTATGGCTTTTTATATACACAAGCGGTAGAATACTGCAAGGAAAATGAATGTTTCGGCTTTGAGCCGGTCCGGTGACCGGCGAGCGGGCAGCCGGCCTGCGAACACGTATAACGCTATATCATATCGGTACTATAGTGACTAGACGGTCCCCTAAACAAAAATTGGGGATCAAAAGTTTATTTACATGTTTTACACTATGGATATCAAATTCACACTAGCTTAACACATTGCTACTATTAAATGTTTATATATTTATTTATTAAATACAGCGATAATAACGCCCTTTGGAAACGTAACATAAAGCACAGGTGAGTATAGACGCCAAAACTATTGGCACCCAAGTATTTAGATAAACGAAATCTCAAAAATAATTAAAATCACCTGAAGTTAAAGCTCCCATCGTCTTTTACTTTATGAATAGTTTCACTTTGTGCTGTGTCACATGGAAGTCGCTTACAACTAAAACTATGCGCATATACTACAATATTTAAAATCAAAAATATATATTGGCTCGAATCAAAATGACAACGCGCTAAAGAAACAAATCGTTCGTCAACATCAGTCTAGCATCGTTATGAAGGGCTATGTTATAAATTAATTAATACATCTACACCGCTAAAAGACGATTAAATTCATATTTGAGTATGGCCTGTAATCACTAACGGAAACACTTACGACTATTAGAGGTAACCTATAGAAATACAATTTTATACAATTACATATCGATACAAAATATGTATATGGATATATTACAAGAAAAAATTAACAATACAAAAGAAATCGTCATTTCGCTCTAGAAATAAAAACGAATTTGAACTTATCGGTGAAATAACTTAGAAAATAATAACACGTAAGGAACTCGCGAAGAATCAATCGATCGACTCGTAACAAAAATAATCATAATGGCGTATCGAATGCGCTGTGAACTTAGCTACCGGTTCGTTTTACTTATAAAATTATATACAAAACAATGTCAACAACGTTTTTTTTATAATACACCTAAGAAGTGAAACCTCGTCAGTGAAGAGATCGCTTTTCAGTCCGGCGGGCAGACGGCGGACAGGCGTCGCGTGCCGCAGCCCTAAGCAGTCGCGTTCAGTTGGCGGGCGTGAAGTCGAGGTTGGGCTTGCGCTGGCGCGGCTTCTTAGGTCGAGGCGGCGCCGGCTCGCCCGAGCAGCAGTGGCAGCCGCGCTTGACGACGCCGCGGGGCGAGGCGCGGCGCCGCGCGCCGGGCGAGCAGGCGCGCACCTTGCCCGACACGCTGCGCGCGCACGCCCGCGCCGCCGGGTACGTGCGCAGCGGCGGCGCCACGTCGTCCGCCGACGAGCCGTCGCCGCTGCCGCGCCGCTCCAGCCCCCGCGCTTCCTTTATCACCGAGTCCAGTCGCATGTGAGCGCCGATTCCGCTCGAATCTGTAGAATTATTCTCCTCGTACGGACTCTTGCAGCATTTATCGCTGTCGCTGCTGAAGTCGAGCGGCCGGCGAGTCTCTCGCTCTGAAGCGGAGTTCGACTCCCAGAAGAGCTCAGTCCGTTCGGGGGAGGATCCCTCGTCTTCGACGTCGCCGAAGTCTCTGGAGTCGTCGGCCATCATTTTGGCGTGTTCGCTGGCCATGAGGCCTTCGTCCATTAGGAACCTGGAGGTTTGTTCTCGTTTATTTCCGTAGCACACTCGTCGGATGACTTGTGTGGTGTTGTTGCCAGTCGCGTGAACGATAGCGGATGCCGTGTTAGAGAGATGGAGTTCTCTGTTATCATGAAGTATATTGTCAAATCTGGTTAAACCATCGTCTTTGACGAGTACTGAGGACAGGTTGATGTTGTTGCCGTGCGAGTGAGGCATTGAGTTGATCATATTGTCGATGTCCGCGTACTTGACATTGTGCCCGCCGCTGGTCTCCGGCGTCGCTTGCGATATGACGGTGGTCTGCGGCGCCGTCATCAGTACCGTGCCGGGGGCGCGGTTCGCGTGGAATATTGTCGATGTTATGTGTCGACCTTTGAGGCCGCTTATCGTGAATGGTTGTACCTGTAATGTGAAAATGAATATTGAAGCTCACAGTTCATAAAAATTTTTCAGACAAAGAATTTTTTTTTTAAATAATACTCACCACTCCATCATCAGTGGGCTCACTGTGGAACGTGGTATTAGGATGTGACCTGGCGAACTCCTCTTGATCCAGCGCTATGGTGGCCTGCATGCCGTCCTCGCTGACGGTGACGATGCCGACGTCTTCGAGCCCCATGGCCAGGTTCTGTCGGTCGTCGTGCATGCCGGCGCGAGGGAGCAGCTGGTCGGTGGCTATCTGGTCATCCATGTCAGGCTGAGGGATGCTGCTGTGGTGGTGGAGGAGAGGTTGTGCTGGAAGATAATTTTAATTGTTTAGAATTGTCGTGTGATATTGTGATTTTTTTATAAATATTAGAATGCGTATAAATATAAGAATTGCATAGAATATTATTTATGGTACACCAGTTAGAAAATATGGAATAACACAAACAATTTTTACTGACAACCTTTTAATTTCCTTCCTATTTTTATTTTTTTTTATCTTTTCTTCCATCTCCACTTACGCGTATGAGAATGATGTCCATGGTCCTGCGTGTGATCATGGGCAGGTGAGCCAGCAAACAGCAGCTCTGCCTCCGGNAGTTTCACTTTGTGCTGTGTCACATGGAAGTCGCTTACAACTAAAACTATGCGCATATACTACAATATTTAAAATCAAAAATATATATTGGCTCGAATCAAAATGACAACGCGCTAAAGAAACAAATCGTTCGTCAACATCAGTCTAGCATCGTTATGAAGGGCTATGTTATAAATTAATTAATACATCTACACCGCTAAAAGACGATTAAATTCATATTTGAGTATGGCCTGTAATCACTAACGGAAACACTTACGACTATTAGAGGTAACCTATAGAAATACAATTTTATACAATTACATATCGATACAAAATATGTATATGGATATATTACAAGAAAAAATTAACAATACAAAAGAAATCGTCATTTCGCTCTAGAAATAAAAACGAATTTGAACTTATCGGTGAAATAACTTAGAAAATAATAACACGTAAGGAACTCGCGAAGAATCAATCGATCGACTCGTAACAAAAATAATCATAATGGCGTATCGAATGCGCTGTGAACTTAGCTACCGGTTCGTTTTACTTATAAAATTATATACAAAACAATGTCAACAACGTTTTTTTTATAATACACCTAAGAAGTGAAACCTCGTCAGTGAAGAGATCGCTTTTCAGTCCGGCGGGCAGACGGCGGACAGGCGTCGCGTGCCGCAGCCCTAAGCAGTCGCGTTCAGTTGGCGGGCGTGAAGTCGAGGTTGGGCTTGCGCTGGCGCGGCTTCTTAGGTCGAGGCGGCGCCGGCTCGCCCGAGCAGCAGTGGCAGCCGCGCTTGACGACGCCGCGGGGCGAGGCGCGGCGCCGCGCGCCGGGCGAGCAGGCGCGCACCTTGCCCGACACGCTGCGCGCGCACGCCCGCGCCGCCGGGTACGTGCGCAGCGGCGGCGCCACGTCGTCCGCCGACGAGCCGTCGCCGCTGCCGCGCCGCTCCAGCCCCCGCGCTTCCTTTATCACCGAGTCCAGTCGCATGTGAGCGCCGATTCCGCTCGAATCTGTAGAATTATTCTCCTCGTACGGACTCTTGCAGCATTTATCGCTGTCGCTGCTGAAGTCGAGCGGCCGGCGAGTCTCTCGCTCTGAAGCGGAGTTCGACTCCCAGAAGAGCTCAGTCCGTTCGGGGGAGGATCCCTCGTCTTCGACGTCGCCGAAGTCTCTGGAGTCGTCGGCCATCATTTTGGCGTGTTCGCTGGCCATGAGGCCTTCGTCCATTAGGAACCTGGAGGTTTGTTCTCGTTTATTTCCGTAGCACACTCGTCGGATGACTTGTGTGGTGTTGTTGCCAGTCGCGTGAACGATAGCGGATGCCGTGTTAGAGAGATGGAGTTCTCTGTTATCATGAAGTATATTGTCAAATCTGGTTAAACCATCGTCTTTGACGAGTACTGAGGACAGGTTGATGTTGTTGCCGTGCGAGTGAGGCATTGAGTTGATCATATTGTCGATGTCCGCGTACTTGACATTGTGCCCGCCGCTGGTCTCCGGCGTCGCTTGCGATATGACGGTGGTCTGCGGCGCCGTCATCAGTACCGTGCCGGGGGCGCGGTTCGCGTGGAATATTGTCGATGTTATGTGTCGACCTTTGAGGCCGCTTATCGTGAATGGTTGTACCTGTAATGTGAAAATGAATATTGAAGCTCACAGTTCATAAAAATTTTTCAGACAAAGAATTTTTTTTTTAAATAATACTCACCACTCCATCATCAGTGGGCTCACTGTGGAACGTGGTATTAGGATGTGACCTGGCGAACTCCTCTTGATCCAGCGCTATGGTGGCCTGCATGCCGTCCTCGCTGACGGTGACGATGCCGACGTCTTCGAGCCCCATGGCCAGGTTCTGTCGGTCGTCGTGCATGCCGGCGCGAGGGAGCAGCTGGTCGGTGGCTATCTGGTCATCCATGTCAGGCTGAGGGATGCTGCTGTGGTGGTGGAGGAGAGGTTGTGCTGGAAGATAATTTTAATTGTTTAGAATTGTCGTGTGATATTGTGATTTTTTTATAAATATTAGAATGCGTATAAATATAAGAATTGCATAGAATATTATTTATGGTACACCAGTTAGAAAATATGGAATAACACAAACAATTTTTACTGACAACCTTTTAATTTCCTTCCTATTTTTATTTTTTTTTATCTTTTCTTCCATCTCCACTTACGCGTATGAGAATGATGTCCATGGTCCTGCGTGTGATCATGGGCAGGTGAGCCAGCAAACAGCAGCTCTGCCTCCGGGAACAACTCGGACGCGGAAGGCGAGTCCACGCCCAGGTCCTCACACTCCTCCGACAGGGATTTCTGAGAAAGAAACTCCTAGTCCATACATGCGTATTGGGTTAATAAAAGAAATGAAATATACAGGACAAATTATAAAAACAAAGAAATGGGTTTGAAAAGTAAAATGAGTATAAAAGTAAAATAAGAATGGAATGAGATGTCATTTTTGTTTGCAATAATCCATTACCAGCTGTAATAGATTCTTCTATCTCATATCATACTCTCCAAGCATTTTGTTATTAGAGGAATATAAACACAAAGCTGGACGAGATATCTAATTTTATTCACCTGAAAATTACTGTTTTTAATTCGGCACACCTATAAGCTGAACATACTCCAGGCTCTTATGTTTTAATATCTTCTGTTTCAATGTTTATACATTTTAAAGAGATTAGATCAGGTGCAATTGTGATAAAACTTTGGTAGAATCTTTATAGGTTTCTGTCCCAAAAAATGGTACTGCAATGTCAGTAAGTTAAGTGAAATCAGATAATTTACCTGTAGTCGCAGCTCATGCTCCAATATGGCGTATTTATGCCTCAAAGCTGCTGCAGACACGTGGGTCAGTCGGTGTTGTCTATGGTGCGAGCCTTCAGACTTTTTCTGCACAACCTACATTATAACAATGTGCATTAGTATTGCATTTGACATCAATAAGTTACTGCAAAATTGTTAGTGTTATTAGTTTAGAGTATTTTTTTATTAAGTTGGGGATTTTTTTATTTAATTGTTATTTTTTATATCAATAGTTTTTATTTTTATAACAGATATTAATTTTAAGCATGAAGCTACAGTGATGATTGGTTTCCAAAGCCTACATAAATGATACCTGCCCAACATAATGATTCCGATGACGGCAAAGCAAAGCTTTCCATTTTAAACACATCGTTTTAGAACAATAATATACCTTAATACTATCACATTAAGATAATAAACTTCACAACAACTAATAACGAATGAAGGAACATTTCCAATAACAGTAATGAACCGAATGATAGGGACATGCGTTATGCAGGGAATAGACTTGACAATGTATAACATAGTTGGATAGACGTTTCTCATCATGCAAAAATTATAAACTAGACGCTAGAGAGTGTTGTTGAAATGAAGCTTACTCCGAGGTCAGGAGTTATGACAAAATAAAAGACAAAGACTATTTAATGAAGAGGGGAGGCAAGTTATAAACACCTATTAATGTTATCTCCGTGTTCGAATAGCGGCGGCGCCGGGTGCAACATACAGATATGACATTTGTTTTAGAGCCAATACATGAAGCAATTTTAATATCTTTTTTACTTTGGTAATAATTTTGAAAAATGTCACATCTATATGAGGCATAATCACAACGGCACACCAACGGACGAAGAACAGCTGACAAAAATAAATCGATGCGTGCATTCTACTAAAGAGGCGACTAATCGGTATCAGCGTCGGTTCTACGATACGGTGTACCTGATGGTAGGCCTTATCGTCGCAATCTGACGCGTCAATATCGTAGCCGCATCGCGGCGAATCGTCGTGCGAATCGACCATGTAAGACTTTTTCGAATCGACGTCGAACATCTTATCAAATATCCTTTGGGCTTCCATATCGGGACTGTATCTATCTGGGATCGGGTCCTGAAGTGGCAAAATGTGTGTCATACACGATGTGGACGACTTTTAATACAATTTGGAACTATCAACGGATATTATACATATATTAAGAGATAATAGTTCCAATATAAGTAAGGAGAATATACTTACAAGTACGGTTCGGTCCATGTTGTCGGTGCGCACGACTTCCTCGTAGCTGTAGTCGTGAGGGTTTGCTGTAGCTGGGAGATGCCAGGGCTCCCCCTCGGGACTGGATCCTCGTTCTGGCTTCACCTCCTGCGCCTCGCGGTTCCTCCAGGGCGAGCTGTTGGCTCTAGTCTCCACTAACTCGGGAGGAGTGGGTGCAGGAGCCGGCGAAGCGGTGCTGTCTGGTGGATGAACTGTTGTTGCAGTTGCCAAGTTGAACGCTTGCAGATTATGCAGCGCCGCAGTTGGTAAGCGGACATGCCTGACCCCTGGGCGAGTCAGCACTGGTTTTAACCCAGCTGGGCCTATTAGCCGTTGTAACAATAAAGCGTTGGTAGCCCCGCCCTCGCCACCGCCAACCGTTAACAACTTGGGGCCTCTGTTCGTCACTATAGCAATCTGTTGGCCCCCTTTGATCATGGATACCGGTAATATGTAGTTAGCAGGCATAAGGACCGCAGTTGACGGTTTGCCAGCCGTACCTCGAGCCACAGTGATGGTCTGACCGTCAGCTACGATGACGTTTCGTTGCGGCTGCGGTCTTGGTTGCGGCGTAGGCGGTGCTTCCTGTTCGAACGTAAGCTTGCGGACCACTTTACGAGGGCTATCTTGAGGTGAATGACTGTCAACACAGCTATCATTGCAGTCACCCAGTGAAGTACCACAACTGCTGTCTTCAGAGCCCATTGTTCTACATGAGTCGTCTATAGGGCTCATGTCCCGCCCTCGACGGTAGCTGGAGCTCTTCTTGCGTTTCGAAGACCCGGGATTAGAAGGCGGGTTAGTTCTACGACGTGGTGCCGGCTTATCCTTGTCTGGAGAATTTTCAACTTGCTCTTTATATTCAGCCAATATGTATAGGATCCGTTGAGTTGTCTGTTCATCTTCTGCTGGTTTTTGACTAGAAGGTTTCGGAGGTGTTGTATTAAGTTTTAATGTGTTGGGAGGATTCGATGACGCTTTCGGTCTTGATTTGGACTTGGAGCCAGATTTCGACTTCGATGTAGTTGGAGCATCAGATGTTGACGGTTCGCTGGTGACAGTATGTGGAATTTGACTGTGAGATGATGACGAAGGTGATGAGTCAGCAATGCCTGAGGAATCTGGAGACCTTACGAAGGTGGTAGCAGTGGACGATGATCCCGAAGCTTTTCTGTTAACATAAGCAACGTTCAGCGGTTGTGTGTTGCCGATGGAGTACAACACTTGATGCTGTTTGTGTGGAGCTGGCTGTGAGCGCGACGACTCCGCAGCAGCTGAGCTGGTAGACGCTGTCTCTGTCGAAGTTTTCGAAACTTGTTTTTTACTCTTGGATTTAGTAGGAGGAGGTTGTACGGTGCTTCTCTCCTTAACTTGCTCCAATACTAAATCGAACTCTCTCAGTTGCTCCAGTGTCGAAGAACTCATAGACTCGGTCGAGGACTGACTTTCACTAGTAGTAGTGGTGGTAGCAGTAGTAGTAGTTTTAACCGGTTTGCTCGTTGTTGTTTGAGCTTGTGCAGGTAGCCTTATAGTCTGCTGCCCAGCCTGTGGAGCTGCTGTTAGCACCAGTTGCTGGTACACCGGCTGATTGGTCCCAGAGATGACATTCCGCTGTATTTGGAAGAATGATGGCCTCACAAGTCTTCCTCCGGTGACCATTTGTGGTGCTTTACTCAACATGGGCAACTTAATCCTCATTTGAGTCAACACCGGTTGTGGTTGTGGAGTATGGGCGTTATCATTCGCAGGCATATGTGAATTATTTTCCTCAGAAGCTTCAGAGTTGGAATTAGTTTGAGTTTGTGGCACAATCTTGATTATTGACGGCTCTCCCATCTCTCCTTGTTGTTTATTATTTGATTCGTCAATAAGGTCTGAACTAGGGACGGTTATCAAGTTGATTGTCTGTCCACTCGGAAGATTCACAGGTATTTGACGTGTGTATATGACCCCACCATGGATGTTCATAGGGGATATAGTCTGTTTTATCTGTTGTACTAAGTTCGGTTGTGCCTGTGAAGTTGCAGTTTTTCTCAAAAGTAGCGGTGGACTTCCAATCTGAGTTATATGATCTAAGTTCATGGCGTTATCATTTGCTTGACACTCTGGGTTTTCACTGCCAGGAGACATAGCGTTACCATTGCTGATCTCAGTCTTCTGTCCGCCATCTTGATAGACTTGCTTGCCAAAAGCTTGGTTGAACTTAGGCAAGCTTGTACCTTTTTCAGGCACATTTGTTTTAGGTGAAGAGCTTTGTATGAATTTTGCGTAATTCTCTTCGTATACTGATCGTGATTTGATTTCTGAATCTTTACTGTTTGCGTTATGCGTTGGACTCATTTCTTGTGACTCCATCTGTTTCTGCTGTGTCGGTTGAAGGTTAGGAGTCTCAACAGGCTGTAGCCTTAACACCATGCTACGTTGATGTGGTCCATTTAACTGTATAGGTTTACCATCAGCAGATTTACAGACAAACTGCACCATTTTCTGTTCATTACCGCCTTGTACATTTGTTAGGTTCGTTAAAAGATTGACTCTTTTGAGTAGCTGTCCTGTGTTTGCATTTTTCTGATTCCCTGCGTTAACTATGTGGAGGAGTTGATTTCCTTGCTGTATTCCGTCTACTAAGGATAGACCACTGAAGGAGTTGGTTTGGGACGCTGGTGTACCATTCGAAGTAGGCCCGGGAGGTACAGTTTTATTCTGCACAATATGCAACACTGGAGTGTTATTTGGTGCATTTATAACGGTTTGTTGAGTATTATCAACTAAAGTAATCTGTTGATGATTGCCTGAAGCGGTTTTTCCTTGCACTATATGTAAAACCTGTGGTGTATTGGTCGTTTGTTGATTATTTTCCGATCCATTGGTTTGATTTAGAGGTGGTGGCAGTATTTGCGCAAGAGCCTGCTGCAACGCCATAGCATTGATAGATGTGGTCTTTTGAAAATTGTTTGAAGATGTTTGACCAGCAGTAACGGTACCTTGTCTAAGTTTTTGAGACAGCATATTTACTAAAGCTTGAGCTCTGTTATTTGATATAGTATCTGAGCCTGAGGTGATTCCTGCCGCATTCATCGCGTGGGCTATCTGATCTGTCTTATCTTGTGAACCGTTCTGTTGTTGCAGATGCTGTTCCTGTTGTTGTTGTTGTTTTTGCTGTAATTCTTGTTGTTGTTGCATCTGCTGTTTTTGTTGCAACTCCTGTTGATGCTGCTGCATTTGTTTCTGCTGCAGTTCTTGTTGTTGCTGTTTCTGATGCTTTAGTTGTTGCTGTTTTAACTCTTGCTGTTGTTGTTTTTGTTGCTTAAGTTTCTGTTGTTGAGCCTGCTGCTGTTGTTTAAGCTCTTGTTTTTGTTGCTGCTGTTGCTGTTTAAGCTCTTGTTTTTGTTGCTGCTGTAGTTGTTTTAATTCTTGTTGTTTCTGCTGTTTAAGTTCTTTTTGCTTTTGTTGCTGCTGTTTCAACTCTTGTTGTTTTTGTTGCTGCTGTTGCTGTTTTAGCTCATGGAGTTGCTGCTGCTGTTGTTGTTGTTGTTGCTTAAGCTCCTGTTGTTGCTTTAGCTCCTGCTGTTGTTTGAGCTCCAACAGATGTTGCTGATGTTTCAATTCTTCTTGTTGCTGTTGTTGTTGCTTTAGCTCTTGTAAATGTTGTTGGTGTTTGAGCTCCTCTTCTTGCTGCTGCTTTAGCTGTTGTTGTTGCATCTGCTGCAATTTAAGCTGCTCTTGTTCCATTTGCATTTGCTGCATTTCTATTTGCTGCTGTTGATATTCCTGTTGCTGTTGCAATTGTTGCTGTTGTTCCTGTTCAAGTTGCTGTTGAAATATTTTCTGTTGTTGTTGATATTGTTCCTGCTGTTGTTGTTGCAACTGTTGCTGCATTTGCAAATGTTCATCGTGGTGTTGCGTCTGTCTCAAGTGTGGAAATGTTTCAGGCTGCTTGTCCATGTAATTATACAACATTGTCGAATTAGAATTCGGTTCAAGTGGTGTTATATGAGAATGGTTACTTTCGTAAGAATAATCAACGTTGTTCATCATATTCTTTTCGTACAATGGTGGATATTCACTATTTTCATAATTATCATTTATCTCCTCTTTAATTTCTGGAGCTTCTTCCATTTCTATTTTGATTTCTGGTTTTATGTCCACATCAACGGTGTAATTACTGCCCATTGGATAGTTCATGGATTCATGAGTCGGTAGTGGCATGGACTGTATATGCTGCACGTACTCTTGAGCTAAAGGCATACTTAAATCAGCAGTTGTCAGTTCCGTATATTCAGTTTTTATTACAGACTGCGGGTCATCGCTGGGACTGTTTTCAGCCGAACATTGCGATGGACTTACATTAGAAACTTGCGTGACTCTAGGATCACAAGTCACTGGGTTCTGTGCCGCCGCACTTACAGGCAATTGACCGACTTGCACAACCTGGACAGTGGCACAAAATGGCGCTGGCTGTATAAAGTCCGGATCAGTTAGTCCATATGGAAAGTCTGAATCAAACAAACCATTAGAATAATCACCTTTTTCTTGATCTTTCATATAATCGTAAGTTAGTTCATCCATCGTCTTCTTAAAAAACGATCTCACTTTATCTCTTATTTGAATGCATCTCATATTGCGTTGTATGTAATCTAGTTCATGTTTATTTGTTGAATTAGTTTGATTATGCACACGTTTACAGTTACCATAATTTTCGGACAGTAAAAGCGGCTGAGTTTGTTTTACGTCCGACAGAGTCGCAGCCGAAAATTTTGTACCACATCCGTCTTCCAAATTTTGTATGACTCTGCCGGACCCCTCACCAAAACCCATATTGAAATTGGTTTCATTTATGTCGCAAGATACGTAGTCTGATTCTTCGCTATTCGCGGTGTCAATTTCTTCAGCTAACGTCTGCTTGCTTGGATCATAAATACTAACTACACTTTCAGTATCACTAAACAACGTGTCATCTTCTTCAGTTATCGATTGCGGAACATGACATATGCCTTGTATGGGCCATGACTTCAATATGTGATGCACGTCTATGTATTCTTTATGGAAGGGGCGCGAATAAGAAAATTTTACAGAACTACAGTAATCAAGCAACCGTTTAAATTCTTTGCTGTACGCCGAGTCTCCCATTGTTGCGATTGTTATTTTAGGATAATCAATATTTTTGCCTTTTCTGTACTTCTTTTCGAAAATCTTGACGTCTGTCATGTCAACCTTACGTTTCAAGTTCTTTCTGTTTTTCTTGTCGCTAAATAAGTAATCAAAATCTAATTGGTTTGTGAATTTCCTTGAGTATGTAATCTTTGGTATATTAAGTTTAATGTCTATTTCTTCTACTTGACCATCTTCGTCTAATTGTTGTGTTATTATTATATTTTCTTCAGGTGACGAGGTTTCATCATCTTCACTGTCACATAAAACAGAATTAACAGGAAACAGATAACATTTTTCCATCTTTTCATCTTCGTACTCGATAACTCTCAGTATCTCGGAATCGTCATCATGAAGGATGTTATTTTCAAGCATCTGTAAGTTTGTATATGAAATTGGTTTTTGTATAGCTGATTCGTCTATTTCGTTCGAAGTACCTGCAAGAACAGATTCAGCAAGTTCTTTGTTATCTTCTACGTCAATGATGCCCTTCACAATGTATTGTTTTTCATTTATCAAAACAAGATCATCGATTTTCTTTCCAGCGAAAATGTTCACCTCCACCTTTTCTAGGTCTTCTGTAGTATCTTTGTTAAGTACAGTGTCACTTTCTTCACCCTTCGTTAGTACATCGTCGTCCTCAGTCTCATTTGCATTATCTATCACTTTAAGTACTGTTACTAACCCTTCTGTTTCCAAAGCACCCTTCTCTGTTAAATTACTTTCCTCAGGTTTCAAATCAGTGCTACTATCAACATTTTCAATGACTTCTTCACAAATTACTTCTACATCAAAACCTGAAACGTCCGTATCCTTGTTAATATTGTCATTTTGTACTTCATAGCTGTTGTCGATTCTGAGTTTATTTGAAGCATTTTTAATAATGTCATCCGTAAGTTCTTCACAAATTATTTCTACATCAAAATCGCTGGCTTTAGAACTAGTTACGTCACCAACACATTCGCTGTTTTCGACATCTGTATTTTCCATAGTCGATTCCGTCAGTTGATTCATCTCATCTGTGCATGTGTTTCCTTCATTTTCACGCGTCATACTTTCTACAGAAATAATATCCTCAACTTGTTCTTCAATTACTTGTTTTTTGTCGGACGTATTTTCATCACCCTGTTCTGGTTTTTCCTCTTCTATATCTTTGTTTTTACAAATATTTTCATCCATAGCTCCTGTTTCTACTAGCTTAGTAACAGTTTCGTCGAATTTATTGTCTTCATTTTTGTCGATCTCGGTCTCGTCTGAACTATCTCCCATTGCAGATTTTATAGAGTTCAATTCAGTGTCATCGTCAGAAATATTTTCTGATACATCGTTCTGCCTCGGATAGTTATTTTCTGTTTCTGTAATAATGTTAGCGGCTTCAGAAGTATTCTCGGTGGTCATTTCTGCCGAGTGCTCTTCGGTTGATAATTCTTCACCAACTTGGACATCTTCTGTTTCTACTGTTTCAACTTCCTGACATACATTTTCTTGAGTTGTGTCTATCAGTTCCGGCATAGTATCAGCGTCTTCGTTGTCTTTACCTATTTCTACAGGATTTAGTTCTGTATCAAGACAATTATCCTGGTTTATTTCTGCCACTTCAGATATTGTTTCATATGCTTCAGATATATTCTCCGCAGTAATGTCGATCTGCTCTGATATTCTGACATCTTCACAGAGATTATGCATTGCTATATCTACTACTGCTGGATCGGTGTTAACGTCCACGCTTATATTTTCCTGCGTCGTTCTTATCGCTGCAGTTGTATTGTCTTCTACAGACATGGAATCATTGGGTGTCTCTTCTAACGTCTGAATGGCATCTTCACAAATCACATCATTGTTCATTTCATTCGCAGGTTCAGTATTTGGTGTTTCAGATATATTGTCTTGAACAGCTTCCATCGTTTCTACTGTTGTGTTATCTTCACCGCAAACGTTTTCATGGATCGTTATATTTGTCGCTGTAATTGATATATCGTCTTCTACGGACATGCAATCGAGCGCTGTCTCTTCTAACGCCTGACTTGCATCTTCACAAATCATATCCTTGTTAATTTCAGTCACCGGTTCAGTATTCGGTGTTTCAGATATATTGTCTTGAACAGCTTCCAGTGTCTCTACTGTTGTGTCAACTTCACCGCAAACGTTTTCATGTATTGGTTCGGTAGGTTTGAATTGTGTATCGATGTCTGCATTGCTATTCTTTAAGACAACTGTGGAGTCATACGTTTCTGTATTTGCGTCTGTGCTAACCGCAAGGGTTTCACCTGTGTTGGCATCTCCCATGTGTATATCAGTATCTTCACAAACACAAGCAACTGGCATTTCTGGCTCATTTAATAAAATTGTACCACCATTGGTTGGTTCTGACTCTTTAAGTTTTTTATTGATTTCATCTACAGTTTCTACTGGTTCTGACATTTCCAATGCTGAGCCAGCTTCTTTATTGATATTTAAAGTTGAGACTTCAGATTCTTGCAGCTCATTATCGGTGTTCATACAATGATTGTCAATAATTCTGCTAGTTTCTTTCAGCAATGGTTCTATGTTATTACACGTAATTTCTATAACCAATTCTGGTTCTTCATTACTTGTATCGATATCTCCGGAAATATTTGCTTCGGTAACTTCTTGGTCTAAACTGTCCTCAGAACCATGTGTCGAGATGCCTGTCTCTTCCAAATTCGTGTCAATATCTATACAAGCATTTTCTTCTGCCCTACTTTCATCGTCCAGTATAGTTTTGTCTTTTATATCCTGTTTGTCGCTGCATATTCTTATCAGATGACTTGTATCTAATTCAGTGACTACAGTTGTTACTAGCATATCCTCACAGGCATCTAAATCCTTCGTTGTATCTGAGTTGTCATAGATGTTGTCTGTATTTTGTTCCGTCAATGTAAGTGTGACATTATCTTTACGAATATCTTCAGGATCTTCTATACAATTTTCAGTTTCACACCTCTCGGATAGTAAATTAGAATCAATAGAATCTTCTACACTTTCAGTAACTTCATTTTCTGTTTCAGTTGTTGTATTGTCACCATCATTGATGTTTTCCGCGATTTCAATCACTTCTGGTACTAAGCCAGCATCGATTTCAAAATGTGTTTTATCATTTTCGATGTAAAACTCAGTTTGCGTTGAATATGCTTCATGCAATATAGAAGAACTCATGGACCCAGTCTTGTCTTCTACAAAGGATGTTGATTCCATTTCAATTACGCTGTCTTCAGGGAATGCCTCGATAGGCATAGGCATTCTCGTATCTGTATTGGATTGATCATGATTTTCAACATCATTATTCTGTACATCCTGATCGGATCTACAGAATAGTGATGGATTATCCTGAGAATTCGTAGTTTGTAGAATATCCTGCACCTGTATATCTATTTCTGAGGTTTCCATTTCTATATCGTTACTATTATCACAATCTTTTTGAATTACCTCAACTTTATCAGTGTTTTGATGATTATCCACTTCAGCTTCTACAGGTCCACTTGTCAAAACATATTCACTCTGTTTCTGGCATATGTCATGAGATGATTTTGATATTTTGCACTCTGTTTCAATAGGATCAAGACTCTTTCTTTTCAGGTTTAATAGAGTCCTTCTTCTGTAAGATTTTGTATTCTTGGTTTCAGTCTTATTCAATCTAGCAGATGTTATTTTATCTAAAATTGATTGATCCTCGAAGAGCTTTAATACTAAAGCTGTTAAAGGCATTACTTTGTCTAGATTGGTTTCACTTGAAGATTCTTGATCATTTGCATGTGAAGCACATCTCTCGATATCTTCAATATGATTGTTCTTAAATTGCAAATGGGTATCAGGTTTAGTAAATAACCATTCACTCTGGCATGTTAATTTCTCAACGGGTACTTGACCGTTCTGTTTAGCCATATGAAGTCGATTGCATAATGAAGCAATCGTTTCGTATGCTGTCATTACGGGTGAACTACTTCTGTCATTGAAACTCAATTTTTCAGTGTCTTGCATCGTATCAAGTACTTCGTAATCAGCAAGAATTGAGAATGATTCGCATCGCGACAACGGCACTACATCCATTGCGGCATCTTCAAGTATGTGATCATCCATATCGATAATGTCATCAGAAAGTTCAGCAACTTCTTTGGGCAGTTCAGTAAAGTTTTTAACTATGTCATCACACCGGACTAATTTAATAAAACATTTCTTCAGTATTTTCAAATTTTCGTATTTCCTTACTAGTTCGTCACACTTCGTCAATTTCACGAAACATTCTGGCAATGTCTGAACACGTGGTAAAGGTTTGTTGCTGTTAGAATCATCGCTATTTGTGACGAGAGGAGCGCCTACGAAAGAAAGCATCATATCTTCAGACTGTGATGAATTTTCAGCTAGATCTTCAATACCAAGATCTCTAAACAGTAGATTCTTGAATTCTATAATCTTTTCTTCAACTGGTTTGCTCGAATCAACCAGCGTTTTGGGTGCAGTAACCGTGTGTGCGACTATAATCGGTTCAGCGATGGTTTGCGCGGGCATCAGTCCGACTATCGTATTTTCATCACTGTTAGTTAAATCTGGAATGATCACATCTGCTTCGTCATTAGATGAATCGTCAATTTCTATGACGTCTTCAGGTTCTGAGATTGTAGATTGTACTGAGATTGGTGTACCCGCTTCTGGTACTTCGGTTATTGATGGAATTATATTTTGTACATCTGATTGAATAGTTTTTATCAATTTTTGAATTACCGTCTCAGGGACAGCTTGAATGTCGGGCAGAATTTCTTCTTCAACATTAGACTGAAGATCAGGTTGACTCTCAGATTGAATAGCAGGCAGAATTTTAATCGGAACAGACGGTGGTACTATTTCCTCATTTACAGGTTGGATCTCAGACTGAATCACAGGCTTAGCGATCTCAACAACAGGTAGATTCAGTTCAGATTCATTAACAGTTAGTGTAACTGGTTTAATCACGGACTGTATGGCAGGTTCAATTTGAGACTTGACAGGTTGAATAACGGAGAGTTTTACAGGTTCAATAACAGACTGAATCACAGACTGTTGAACAGGTTGGATAACAGACTGTATTACAGGTCTCTCTGATTGAATGACAGGTTGAATCACTGATGGCGTAGGTTTATCAGCAGTCTGGGTTATATGTGAATCACCAGTCTGGGTTATAGATGAATCACAACTCTGGGTTATAGGTGAATCAACACTCTGGGTGATAAGTGAATCACTGCTCTGGGTTATAGGTGAATCACAAGCCTGGGTGGAGTTATCAGACAGACTCACAGGTTGAATATTAGTCAAAATGACTTGGTCCGTTGGTGTAGTAAGCGGCTCAAGGGGCACTTGATTAATCTGAGCAGCAGGCCGATTCCGTTCAACATCAGTATGTATGTGGGTAACAGTAGGAAGCGAGTTTATCAAAGCAGGCTCCTCAACATTGACTGTCGTTTGACTTGATTTGAAATGGTCAGGCTTTGGTTCTTTATTTTGATTTAATTTACCTTGTAGTTCATTAAATAAGGCGTTTAAATTCTCTCTTTTTAATTTCACAATACACTTTTTGTTAAGCACCTTCTGATGATTTTCTAGAAGTTGCTTATCCATATTTTCCACTTTATATTTACCAAATTCTGTGTTTAAATATTGCGCTGTATTTTTATTCTCCTTTTGGTTATCTTCATCTGAATCGCTGAGTAAATCGATTGTTTCAACGACATCACGGGCAGGTTTAGGCGCCGCCAAGCGTATTTCATGTATACGTGACTCTATTACTTTATCTGGATTCGACTTAACAGCTGTTGACATTTGTTTAATGTTTAGAGTGTACCGCTTTTTGTTGGACACATTGCTTAATAAAACTGCACGTAATGCTGGATCCGAGAACAATGTGTTAGTGTCTACATGCATTTGGCCATGAACGGTAGCCTTGAACACTTTTCCGCATGGTAGTTTGATACGCACGCACTTCTTCGTCGGATCTCCTTTGTTAAATTGTGGTAAGTCTTCGACTTCTATGGAATCCATGTAAGCTTTGGGTAGGTCAGTGTTTATGGTGTAATTTTTACTATTATCCTGACTGCAGGTTTTAGAACTTCTATTCTGCGTCGGATTTTGTTTGCCGTTATTGTCAGCGCCTTTAGTATCATCATCATCTTCATCGAGGCAAATAATGTCATCATTCGCAAGCTCTTTCGAGCTCCTAGTTGATCTTGTACTTCTTGTTTGGCTGACATTCGTTTCAGTTCTCTTTGCTGCTGTAACTTGTGGTATAACTTCAGGAGTTTGAATTACAGGCTGCGACGAGGGTATCTCAGGAGGCGCCGCGGAACTTTCAGGTAAGGACGCGGAACTATTAGGGTCAAACACAGAATTTTCAGCCTGCAGCACTGACCTTTCAAACTGCTTCGCGAAACTTTCAGGCGATCGCGACGCGGGTCTTTCAGGTTGCATCGGACTATTATCGGTGCTAAACATAATTTCTTTGCACTCTAAATCTAAACGTTCGGTATCTGCAGTGTCCTTTATTTTGTCTTCTAATTTCTTGACATAACTCTCAATTTCATTCATTATTTCGTTGTTAGATGCAGTTTTTGACATCTTGGAAGTTAAATCAGAGGATTCGAGAGCTTCGTTAGCTGTTGGTTCTTTTACAGCTTCATTTATTTTTGGAACCGCGTTTTCGTTAGATAGCGGCACTAACTCATTATTCTCACTACCGTATTCTTGAGGAATAGCAGGAACGTCATTTTTAGGACTATCAATAACCTCATTACATAATAGCGGGGCCAATGAATCCTCTTTTTCTAGAATACTGGGACTGGAACAGTAGTCACTTTTAGTGTCGTCCATCGTATTATCATCAATGTTTCCTAGAATTTCTTCCACATTAGGAATTTCTTCTAGAGGCGGTACAGGCCCGCTAAGAGACTTTGGAATCTTGCAGGTTAATATTTCCTCCTCAAGATCGGTTAGATCTGGTATATCACTTGGTAGATCAAGAACCTGAGGCTTTTGTTGAATTTTAAGCTGAGTTGGTGTCATTTTAGCATTTCTCTTAGGCTGAATTTTAATAGGTTTCTTCTTGACCTCAGTTTTCTTTATTGTTTTGTGGACTATCTTCTTTGGTGGCTGTTTTTTAACTATGATTATTTTGTTTAAATTCGCTCCGGTACAGCTTACAGCTGGACTTTGGACTATAGTTGGTGTCGGTTTTAGTCTCACTTTTAATTTCTTAGTCACAGGGACTTTCTCAGCAACTGTCGTGTTTAAATTAATATCTTTGTTTGACGATCGTAATAAAATCCGCCGAACTGGAATTTTATCCTTATTTTCTTTGCAATTTTCATTGCTGACAGTTTTATCTGTCTTTTCAGCGTTAGTTTCGAATGATTCGCCATTCCTAATTTTGATGTTCACAGATTCTAGTTTGACGCTTGGAATTTTATTAACAATGACATCAGAAGTAATTTTAATCTTCGGGCGTTTCTCTTGGGTTTTACACACAATCGGTTTGATAATAATCGGAGCGTAAGTTAGTGGGATTACTTTTTTATCGATTCGATGACTGATGTTACGATTTATAATAGACAAACGTTTCTGATGCAGTCGTTCTTGATCTTTTATTACTTGGTTCACCATATCTCGTTCAAACGAAAGTCTTGACTGGCTTCTGGTTATTTTTGGCTCGGATATTTCAGCAGAGGCTAACTTTTGTTTTTCTTGTACTTCAGACAATACCTTTCTTTCACTCATGCTCTTGTTGGAAGTAATATCCACTTTTTCCTTTTCAGCCTTCTGTGTATCACTGGTTATAGTCTCAACCGTATTAGTCTTTGGTTCGGGATTAGCGTCCTTGGAAGCATTATTTGTCGTTTTATGTTGAGGTTCTTTTCTAATTTCATCTTTATTTATTTTGTTACCATCTGTTCTGTGTTTCGTCACTGTCTGGACAGTAATTTCAGGTTTATTAGAGAGCGTAACTAAAGGCGATGCCTTCACTTGTGTATTAGCTGCAGGCACCGTGATAGCATTCCCTATGATGAGTGGGTTCACAACCGGTGCAGCGAATTGTGTCGTCTGATATATAGCCACGTTTGGCTGGTTATTGAACGCCACGTACGTATTCTGAGGTGCACTGGCTTGACGCGGCGGGTTTTTAACCGCACAATGCTGGTACACGAGGTCTGACCCAATGAGGACTACGTTTTTTCCAGGTTGCTGAGGCACAGCAGCCACAAAAGTACTCTCCTGATCAACATTACGCATTTGATTGGGATTTACGGTATAGCTCTGTTCGTTAGTCTTCGGTAATGTTATAACAGTTTTAGACTGTTGGCGTAAAATGTCACTTATTTTCAGACTTACAGGGTTTTTAATAACAGACTTCACATTGACCGATTCCGGTTGTGTAAGTTGTGAAGGATCAAAGGCAGTCTTAAGAATATCACATCGTGCTTTAGGCGCAGGTTTCTTATGCACCGGCGTGGAAGTAATTAAAGACGGATTTATTAGTTTTTCCTCCCGAATCCCAGGAGTAATGTTATGCTTATTAATCGTGAAAGACTTATCTTTCAGTCCTTGCATTGATGTTCTATAACTGTCCTCATCAGATGATAGTTCCCCGATTTCTTGTCGCAAATCATCATCCATTAATTCTTCAAGGAGATCGTAATCAGAATTAGGAATGCCAGAGATGAACGGGTCTTCTTCTTTATAATATGTACCAGTAAATTGCTTCTCCTTATGTTTGTTAGGTATTTTCTTAAGGACGTCAATTTCTTTCGAGTGACTTGATCTTTTCTCAGTCTGAATATGTCGTTTTGGTGCTTCCGATTGAATCGGTCCAGTTAAGTTTGGATTGGAATGAAGTACACTTGTGTTTAGATTTTTCTCGAGAACCTTTGATAATGATTTCGTAGATGGTTTAGTTTTGTTGGTCTTGATAACACTTTCTGTGTTCGAGCGGCCCAGTATTATAGGTGTATGGGTTCGCTGCGGGCGATCAGAATTCAACGCCGGATCTGAGAACCCGCTAGATATCACTTCTGTAAGAGCTCGTGCATCACCAGAGGGATTTATCTTTACTATCCTTTGCTTCCGCAAACTTTCTGACAGCGATTTATCATAGGCGTCTTTGTTCAAAGCCATGTCAAGGGCATTCGGTCCTCTGCTTGGAGTTTTATGAGACAAAATGGCGTCCATTACTTTCTCCCAATCAGTTCCCTGCTTGCCAACGCCAGGTTTGACAGCACTTTTGGTCTTTATCGTCTTTGTTTCATTATAACTGTGAGGTTTCTGTTCAACGGTTTTAGTACAATTAAGTTCAGTCTTAACCATGTTCAAAGGTTTTGTCTGCGGTATTCGTAATTCGGTATTATTTGCATTGGATGGTTTTATACTTGGACTATGTTTTGTTACTTGTTTGATGTTAGTGTAAGAAATGCTAGGAGCGTCTAACATGTTGACTTTGTTTGACGACTGACTAGTGCAAGGGAGAGAATAGTTCAGTGGAGGCTTGTGACTTGTAATCGTTTGCGGGGGTTGTACCCTCTCCTTTAGATTGTCTACTTTAATGTTTTCGACTTTCCCTGGACGATTATTTAGTTTTGTCTGCTGTCGTAGAAGGAGCAGTAAGTCCTGTTGATCTCTTTCAGTAAGTGACGAACACCTAGTCGGTGTGGGCGGTTCTCGCGGTCGTTCTATCGGTACAGTTCTGTTTACTGGTTCTGGTTTAACTGTAAGTTTACGGTTCGACTGTAGTATGTTGGCAATTATTGGGTTCTGCTTTGCAGCATTGCCAGATTTTGGTTTCTCTTGTTTTTTCAATAAGCTTTGATTGTTCCTCGGTGGCGGACAAGGCGATCTCTCTGCTCTAGACGTTACTGGTTCACTTTTAAAACTCATGTATTTTGCTTTTACAGCGTTTTGCTCTTCTATAATACGATTAATCTCGTCTTCATCAGGAGGGTGTTGCAGCGTTTTGCTTTGATATTCTATTAGGGCTTCAACAACTTGGTTCCTTCCATTTGCTTTCGTGTCCAATTTATTTTTGTGTAAAAAACTGAGGCGAGAGAATGTGTTTAAAAAGTTATCTGACTTCTTTTGGGTTTTGGCACATTGTGGGGATGTCTTGGGTTCAGGTTTAGCCGGTGTCACAGGCGTCACCCTGTTGATAGGTTTCACTTCTTTTCTGGCTGTAACATTCTGTGTGGTGTCTACATCAGCCCCTGCGTTAATAGACTCGTGTAGCTCTTTAAGAAATAAATGAAACTTCTGTTGACTTGGCGAGTCTACAGATTTCTTATTACTGGTCTGAGGTACATACGAGCGTGACGGAGTAGGCTTTGGCTCAGCACTTGTAACGGGCCTGGCCAGTGTTTGAGGAACTTTATAAGCCGGCAATGATTTCTGCGAACAACCTGGATTCGGTAACCGAACCCCACTAGTCTGGGCATTGTTCATCAAACTGTTGTTGGTTTTAGGACTATACTGTATAACCGGTCTTGCTATACCGAACGTTTTCGCACTAAGCAAGTTATTCACTTCATTTCTCAGTTCTGCGAGCTGTTCAGTCTGTGTTTGGTTCATGTAGACTTTAGGCTTCTCTGGTACATTGACTGGGCTGACTTGGGAAGGTGGTTGTGGCACAGGGCTTGGTTGAGGTGTTATAACGGGGTTCTCAGGTCCCTGTGCATAACTGTACGTATGTACGACATTCGGCTGCAAATTAATTCTTTGTTCAGCTTCCAGAAGGGTCTTTTGTCGCCTGTAGTGAAGTAATTTATTTAGGCTTTCCTTAACTGTTTGACTAGACGGACTGAAACTGGAAGTTGGGTTGCTCGGTGAACTGGTTCTCGATCTTGGTGTGTTTACCGCAGCAGGTTTGGTAACTTCCATTCTGTTGTCATTAGAAGGTGGTTGAAAAGACGGTGTGCTAACAGCGACTTTACCATTAGCACTATGACTTTCCATACTTTTCGGGAGATTTTTATCTGGACTCTTTTCAGGAGACTTTAGTTCGTCCATAGAAAATAGGCCATCGAATAGGACATCAGTCTCGTTGTTTTCCGAAATGACGGAGTACTTGCCTTGGCTGTCATAATCACTATCACTGACGGAGGGCGTGTTACCAACAGCTGTGGTGCTCTCAGGCCCTTTGGCTGAGGGCTGAGTAATCTTCATACCAATAAGACTGGATAAAGAAGACGGAGCCACACTTGGAGGCACTTTCTCTTTCTTCTTCCTTCCTCTCTTTTTGGGTTCTTTATCTTTTTTCTTCTCCGTGATTTGTTCACTAGTATCGAGAGGATCTTTGGGCTTCGGTTTTGATTTTGATCTTTTCCGCTCTTTACTTCTTTCCTTGCTGTGTGGACGTTCCTTCTTTTTCTTCTCTTCCCTCTTGGCTTCTGCCACGAGGCTGAGGGGGTCAGAGTCGTCTTCCGAAGACAGTACTTTCCTAGTCTTTCGGTTTGATTTCTTAGTTCTGGCTGGGAATTCTGTGTCATCGTCAGATTTGGCGCTTTCCGTGCGTTCGGGATCGTCTGCATCTTGCCATATTTCCTCTGGTTCCTGGTATTCCACTAGATGTTCATAGCCTTTTGACAAAAGAAAACCTATCATTTAGTATTGTTTTAGTTTTTTTTAATTTGCTTCTTTCTTAATACTTGTGCAGTAAACTAAACTTGCTGAATATACAAGTCGTTGTTTTGCACCCTGGTCAAATTCAAGGATAATTATAGCATAAAGACGTTTTAAGTTAATTTTTTTTTTTGTATTTTACATGTCAACCATAAGAGGAAAATACTTTATGGAGGTATTCTAGGAAGTTGTACCAATTTAACACATTTTTTTTTTGACAATCAAACAGAGTAATACCTTTCTCAATGCCGTAGTAGATGTCCTGGTCGTCGTCGTCCTCCTCGGGCAGGTGCAGGAAGTGGTTGGGGTCGAGGTTGAGGTACTTGAGCTCCGTGGTCAGCGCGCGCGTGCCGTTGTGCGTGCGCTCCATGTACGCGCGGCAGTTCGACAGCAGCACCTCTCTGGAAGGACAATCGTCCTGTTCTTTATACCTTTTCGCGTTATGACTTCCCTGACAGTTAAAATTTTTCCAGTACACGCATACTGCTTTAGAGCTATAACACATAAACCAACAAAATAAAGTTATTTTAAAATTATTGTGTCTTTGTTAATTACCCAGTAAACTATATTTTTTCACATTTGAATGAACTAAATAAATGTTAATGCTAATGCTAAAATGAAAGCACTATAGTATAGTGTAGCGTGACAAAATGGCACCCGAACGAACACGCTCGAGTACAAAGTTCCAAGTTCAAACCAAAAAAAAGTTGAAATAGTGAAATTAAAGAGGTTCAAACTAGTCAAAGACGACTAAAATCAATTGCAGAGTTATACGCTGCAGAGGGTTAATCAAATGTCTGGTCTTCTGTGACAAAAATGTACAAAAGTGTCTACTGATCCATGGCAGTTTTTTTGGTTTGTTAACTGTGTAATGCTAATAATATTTGCATTTGAAGCATAAAAGAAGTGTTAACAGCAGTCTTACTGACGACTCCTCACCCGTGTTTCTTAGTGTTCATGACATCAATCTTTCGAAGACGGACACGAAACGACTAAGCTGAATAAAATAAGACAACCCTTCTCTTCTCCCACAAAACATTAACCGAGTACATAATGAGATAAGTCCATATAATAACATTAATTATAAATCAATCAACAATCATTGAAACTCCAAAAAACTCACAAACCTGTCAGTATCCCAAGAAAGAGTCTTCAATCTAGGTCCAGATAGCAGCACAGCGATATCCGTACAAAGCTCAGGGCTGATGCCTAGGGCTTCGCCCTCGCTGAATATAGCCGTAGACAGTACATTCGCCTGGTTCTGCGTATGTTTAAGGTTGAGGGTCTCCGAAGTCTTGACGAAGTTGGTCTGCGAGCGGGAGTCGCTCGCCCAGCTTCCGAATTCTGGATTCGGTGCCTCTTTTGTTTCGTGGACGTCCTGGAAATGAAATGAGGGTCTGTGAATTATATAGTTATGAACTAATGGGGTTGCCGAAGGTCGAGCAAAGTGACGAACCTTGGGCGAGGTCTTTGTTCAGCAATGGATCTTTCGGTTGAAATGGCGAAAAGTTAAAGGATTCTGATAAGGCATGAAGTTTATGACGTGGTCTATACGACGTGGAGTTCAAATACAACGACTATCATATATCTGTCAATGATGGAATGATGGAATTAATAAATCATTTATAGTTTATGGCAAGTCTGTGCATCGCACGACGGAATCACGCCAATGGTATGTGGCACATGTTGTAGGGAAGTAAGTAGGGAGGTTTACCGTTGCGCGCGTGGCGAGAGGCGGCGCGGCCTGGATGCGCTCGTAGCTGGCGGGCGTGGGGTGCACGGAGAACGCCGTCAGCAGGCACTCGCAGCGCAGCCGCTCCGACGCCGACAGCAGCGCGCCCAGCTGGCTGAACCACGACGCTAGCGTCTGCTCCGCTGAACGAGCCTCTTCCTCCTGGAAACAAAGCATTAACATTAATCATTTTTAGAATGTAATGGAACGCAATCGATTTTTTTTTTAAGAGCGTCGTCTTTTGTCCGCTGTCTTATGTTCTGTCTGTTTTTTCCATCGATTACGTTTTCAATATATTTTTATACAATACCACGCAGTATTTCCTTTTAATAATAGAAAAAATAAGTTTAGACTAGTGGTGGCCTAGGCCACCTTTTCTAAGTTTGTATGTACTCTCTTAGTGTAACTTAGACACCAATGGCTGATTAAAGGTGAAGGAAAACATCTCGAGGAAACCTGACTGTATATTCTGAAATCACCAATCTGCGTTTAGCAAGCGTGGTGATTACAGTAGGGGGCTTGTGCCCAGCAGTGAAACGATAAAACAGGCTGTTGCTGATGATGAACATCTGAGAAATTTTGGACGAGCATAAAAATTTTACAGAATTTATCTATACCAACTAATATTTTAGACAAAGTTTGTGAATTTGTTTCCGGGAATTACTTTCTGGGTACAGGATGCATTTCTCGGTATGCGTGTGATCGACTGCAGGTATCGATTAGTAAGATTCGTTGGAATCCTACAAAATGTCGATTAAAACATCATAACAAAATATTAGCACGAACCTTTTCAGTCTTAAGTTTGAGCCTCTCGAGCTCGTTCATGCCGGCGGTGATGGCACGCACGTACAGCTCGCACACAAACGGCTTCATGTCCTCCGTGCTCTGTAAACACAGTATTAATATTTACTGAAACAGAAAAGCTAATTAATAAAATTAATATAGAGATTAAACCTCCCCCCTACATTTCATAGAGGATGGATACCCTTCGCGTCGCTCTATTGTTGGCGCGCGGAGGCAGTCGAGCGCGACGAGCGCCTGGTGCCTCGACAGGTAGAGGCACGCAGGGCAGAGTTCTGTCAGCTCCTAGTGCCGGAGTGGCAGACGCGCTTAGCGCAACCCACGGGGCACGCCGATGTAGCGGCGGTAAGGCTCATTCTAGAGCGAGTGGCTCACTAGGAGCCACGGCGCCCTCAGTTTCCAGCTGACGCAGGTGCTTACTGGACACGACTGTTTCGGAAAGTTCCTGTGTCGCATGGTCGGGAGCCGACTTTCCAGTGCTAGCATTGTGGTGATTGCCGCGGCGGACGTTGGCGGAGTGCCTTGTTCGCGGCCGTAGGTGCTGCAGGAAACCTCTCGCTTCCGGCTGTTCGTACTGGGCGTCGTAGGGTGACCGACTTCCAGCCACCGTAGGACGCGGCTTGTGGACGGCGGCCTCGGAGCGTCTTGTCGTTAAACCAGCAGCAGGCCTCGAGGCGGCGGCGTCGTGTTCCGCGCGTGTCTAATAGTAGAGTCCTGCAGCCGGGGTGACGGTCGCAGTGGCACCAGGCGGCGGGTTACTGTTACTCACATGTGCATCGACAGCGGCGGCGAGCGTGTGCAGATGCCGCGCGGTGGCGGCGGGCGCGGCCAGCGCGCGCGCGGCGGGCGGCAGGCTGCTGCCCAGCGCCCGCACCAGCGACCGCGCGCAGCAGTACAGCGCCGTGCGCGCCGCGCCGCTGCAGGTCGGCACCACCATGCAGCGGGTTATTATCACCTGCAGACAACGATGACATAAGAAATGGAGCTTCAGCAGTTTCTATGTTCCGGACCGTCACATCGCGCAGGCCTATATGGTCGCGCCAGCACACGCCATCTTACGCCCCACCTAACTGGGCCCTCAACCCC
Source organism: Heliothis virescens (assembly GCA_002382865.2). Classification (NCBI taxonomy): domain Eukaryota; kingdom Metazoa; phylum Arthropoda; class Insecta; order Lepidoptera; family Noctuidae; genus Heliothis; species Heliothis virescens. The sequence goes on along the minus strand of NWSH02000162.1, from coordinate 7,046,683 downwards.
TCCCCTGTGGGTGCAGCATGAGGGAATGTCAGACTCTTACTGACATAAACCCACCAAGTTCTTTTAGGACCCCTTTGTCTACGAAGAGTTAGTGTTTCCAAATTCTTATTTTCCGGTTAATTTGACATGCTCACTTTTGCGTCCTATTGACCCAAACATTTTGAGAAAAGACAAAAGCTACTTGCCGTCAAATCTTTATTATAAACACCACAAATCAAAATTCTGAAATATACATCTCATCAGCTACCCCAACGAATCCCAAATTAACCTGTTGATCGAACATGCAGCCAGACAGACGTATCGACCACAACTGGACGTAAATATCTAATGAATAATTCCACAATTCCGAGAGCTTATAGTACTGAAATAGCATGGTGGACGTCGAAGAATGAATGTGTGAATGCATTGAAAGGTAAATGGTGTTTTGAAAGCTATTGATTAGGCTGTAAATTGACGGTCATGTTTCGCAGGTTCCAGATAAAGTTTTAGATAGCTATTTGACATATAAAGCCACGGAAAAGTAGTAGTAAAAATATATCTTAGGCATTATCTGAGATAGTCTTTTTAATGTTTTTACTCGACTTTTGTATGTTATGGTGAGAATCACCGATGTGCGACACTGTGACGCGCATGTTCTCTTTAAGAAGAAAAGAAGAAAAAGACAAGACATACAAAACGTAGACACGCGAACTTGCAACGTATTTGATGTGGGTTCAGGGCGGATACATATTTTTTTTTTGGTCGCGAATCTATCATTTTTTTCTAGATAATAATGCATTTCAAAACAAAGAGTTTACAAGGGTAGAAAAGTTACCAAAAATGGAATGAATCCAGGTCTAAAAGTTTTATTTATGAGATCACACTGATTGATACTTGCTTTTTTTGTCTGAAATGATAGTTTAACTTGTACGGTCCACGGTCATTAAAGCACTAGCAACTTGCCATCGTCCCTAGTTAAGCAGTATAATAGATGTTAGTGTAACCGGTGGATCCGTTGTCTTCAGGCAATGCATTACACTACAAAATTGCGAAGGTTTGAAAGTTGCTACTGCATCAGTGACCGCGACTGTACAGACAGCAGGTCAACGTAAAAAATCGATTGCATAAATTTGACAGATTGTGGTTGTGCTGTCGTCTGTACATGACTGAAAAACTGTGTTTGCATACAAATTTTCCGTCAAAGATTCCAAACCTGTGCAATAAGCGTAGCGACTTCTTTGGCGTTCTTCCATAGTTTCTTCTCGCGAGGTGAAGTATCGAGCCGGCTCTGTAATCTCTCCACCAGCTGGTAGCCGTTGCGGAGAGGAGTTTGTTTAGCCTGGAAAGACATGGTACAGTTAGAAATCTCTTAGAGAACTGTTTAAAAACATTAATATTATGACCGTACCCTGCCAATTTACTTATGAAAATATCATGTATGTTAGGAAAAACCTAAATTTATTTGATAAAATAAGTGATAGACATAATTATAACACTAGAAATAAAAATAAAATAGCTGTTCCGCAGTTTAGACTGTCTAAAGTTCATACATCCTTCATGGGATATTGTGTCAAATGTTACAACAAAATACCAGATAACATTTTAGAATTGAGTGAGAAGAGGTTTAAAACTCACATAAAAGCCACACTTTGTAAACAAGCATATTATAAACTAGAAGACTACATTCAAGATAAAAATGCTTGGAAACATGCTGGTCCTGCTCCATAGGACATACTGACAAAATCAATATGTAAGCTTGTACCAAAATATAAGCAATTTGTAAATGTGAATACCATGTAGCAATTCCTTTTGTTATTATTTTATTCTCATATATCCTTTTGTGATTCTACATGATCTTCGCATGCTATTATTCTGTATACA
>NWSH02000162.1:7002651-7014071 GCA_002382865.2 Heliothis virescens | reverse complement strand
AAATATGGTTTTAGACCTTGGCCACTTATTGACAGTAAAATCTTAAAATATTTCACCAAATAAATATCACCTTTTTCAATTGCTCTCGATAAAATTAAAATACATTTTTATAGTTCATACTTTGAACTACATACCTTTCCTCGTCGGTAGGAATAAAAAAAGATACTCCTTAATCTCCTGCATCAAACATTTCGATTATTGTTGTTTATCTTACTTGAGGGTTTTGGTTGTGTAGCGACTTTGGCGCCTTGGGTGTGTAGCGATGTTATGAGCGGTTTGGTTGTGCATGCTAATTTTGGCAGGTTGGGTGTTTAGCTACTTTTTGAACTTTTAGAATTGTATCAGCTAGTATTTTGAGAGCTTTATGTTGATAATACAACTTAATGAGCGTGACGTTTTGTTGTTAGCAGTTTTGGCACTTGGCATATTTTATAGCGACTTTTTGTGAGGTTGACTGTACATTGTGTCCATATTAATAATTTAAAAATAAATTAAACAGATAATTCCTACAGAGTACGCTATAATGTTATTTTAGAATCCTGGAACGTGGCTCCTACTCTTACCGGCTGTGTCATAAATTAGAACGCTGAATAATTTTAGTTTATTTTTTATTATATATAAAAAACCACCGTTGTTTAGGGCGACTTTTTCGTATAACTTTGGCGCCATTAATTACTGTAAATAATTAAAACGTGTTATATCCCTTAGTTGAAAATTGCGGAAAAAAAATAAGTTATGACCAGCCTACCATGAGAAATCTATAACAAACTTCGAGAAGAATAAGTGTGAGTCTATAAAACCATAGCAGGACCAATCTTTTAATGCTTCAAAAACACTTGATTTTCCATGCTAATTAAAACATTTCAGAAATACATGAAAACTACTACAAATAAAGCATGTGAGTCCTAGAAGAGGTAAGACAATCCTCGAATTGGATAGAAAGATATATTCTTTATGGCCAAGCAGTATCCATTTAAGAGGTCAAATTAAACATATAAAATAATATTTTTTTTGGTTAAAAACTCACCCGTCAGGACAATCTAGCAGCCATGGGTTACGAATGTGTTGGGTAAGAAGATAAAGTTATATTCGCGGACTAAGCGCGAAATGTACCATGTTTGACACCGCCGTTACTAGGCGATTCCCTTAATGTTTGCAATGAATGTATGAGAACTGGGCAATTAACAATGGAAAAAAATTACCGTTTTCTCTGACGAAACATCTTAAGTAAAATTAGAGAGATTTGCTATGTGAAAAAGCAGTTATTATAACGACGCTTCTGCAAAATAAAAGTCATTTGATTCCAAAATTTTCGCAAAAGTGACGCTAAGAGCATGGCGGTGAAATGATTGGGGATGCATTTCTGCGTCATTACAGTCGGACCTGTTAGATTCATTAGAAGGCAACAATGGATTATTCAATACACTGGGGGAAACAATGTCACATTATTCTGTAAGACGTGTACCTGTCATTCTTGGACATTCCACACTATTACAATGACCTAAGCATACTGCACATCAGTAGTTAAAGGATTCCTCGACTCACAATCGGTTTCTGTCTTAGATTGTCGGACTAAACAGTCCAGATTTTGAATTCCCGTAGGAGTACATTATGGACGTTTGGAAGTTATGAAAAATATTTCAAAGTAGCAGTGTTTTGCAATCTATGAGGAAACCATTGCGATTTATGTTAGAAGTATGGAAACCTCATTTCTATTGAAAAATGACGAAAATAAAATATAGAATCAATAACCGTCAATGCAAAAGCCAGTTGAATATGCCACTATAGTATTAATTTTAGGCTTAATTGTATTCACAAGTGCCCCACATTGCAAGTGATCCTATATGGCGGAACTTCATTAACTATTAGATTAATTTTAATACTATTGTGGCGATAAATTTATGAAGATCGTTCTTAATTATTTGTCCAGATTCGTTTTCTTTCTAATTGTTACTATTTTTATTAAAATGTACATAATCTAAAAACTTGCTATGTTATTATATGTGATTTTTCGTAATTATATGTAGAGGCTTTAGTTATGTGTTATTTTCAGTAAGCGCCGACAATTACTTCCAAAATATTATCTAAACACAGAAAAAAACATGTTTGATGAGGAAATCTTCTGAAACTAAAATTCGTTCTTATATATGTGGCCACAACTTGTATAAAAAAAACAAAAACATTAAAAAAATACAAAAATAGTCTCCCACTGGCATCGTCGGAACATGGTTTCCAAGTACGGCTGGTCAGGGCTCCATAGAGAGAAACCTTCCTGACGATTCGTGCCGCTGTTTTCCAGAAGGTACAGCTTTTCTGCATCAAGCGCTTGATCCAACCGTCTATACGAGAGCCTTCTTAGATGTAAGTCGAGGTTCTTGCAATTTAAGCCATGGCCGTAAACGACTATCGGCACAATGACTGCAGAATGCCACATGCCAAATGTCGACAACCTCGTGGGCTAAATCAGATATTTAAGTTGTTTATCTTTTTCAGCCTTCACGAGGTTCTCGTCATGTGGCACGGAGATGTCTACAATCATTGGCGGCGCTCTAATCGATCTATCACCACTATATCTGGTCTGTTGGCCATAACAGTCCGATTAGTGATGATAGGTCGATCCCAGTACAATTGACATTTCATCATTTCGAGAACTGGGTCGGGCACATACCTGTAGTATGGCAACCTCCAATTCCGCAAGCTTATATTTCAGAGTAGTTGCTGATTTATCCTGGCTACCAGATTATGTCTGTGCAATATCTCACCGTTAGCAAGATGAGAACAACCAGAGATTATATGTCGGATAGATTCACCGGGAACGACGACATGCCCGACATATGTCAACCGTACCGTCCTTCACAACATATTTCCTATAGTTGTTGGTCATCATTACTTCGTCCATAATTGCACATACAAAAACCTTCGCGTTTCTCCAAAGAGATCACCAGTGGGTAGCCAGGTCACAGACGCTTTAAAGTCTATATCAGGCCCATGCAAGGCCTGATAAAAGCGTCCGTGCAGCACTTTGCTCTGCCATACTCTTCTTCGGGTCGTTGGTGTCCATTATTACAGGTTTGCGCCAGTTCTCGACCTGCAGGGAGAGTGGGGTTTAGACCCTTGTCTACTGCAACCACGTCTCGATGCATCGCCACGTTCACCTTAAGAAAGAATTCCCTGAGGTTGCATACCTCACGGTTGTGAAGGGTTTTGGCATTAAAAAGCTCGCGCTCCACACTTTCCGTGGGATATACAGCCTCAATACAGATGAACGCGGATGATGCATTCTGTACGCGGTCAACAGTGTACGGACTTTTCTGTCCAGGGCGTCTAGTTCCGTCTGAGTCCACTTGAGTATGCCAAAAGAGTACATCAAGACCGGCATGACCCACCCGTTAAACGCCCGTACCTTATTGCCACCCGATATAAAAGACTATTAAAGACTTTTTTCAGGCGGCCAAAGAAATGTGCCTTCAACGACTGCTTCATGTCAGTCACATTGATTCCCAACGCTTCTGACATACCCAAGTACTTATAGGTTTCAGTTGAGGAAAGGGATCTAAAGTTTATGGAGTTAGTGAGTTGGGTTCCCAGTGACTCCACAATCTCACCACGCTCTACATACATAACTGCACACTTGTCCACACCAAACTCCATTCTGATGGCCTCACTGAAGACTTTAGTTATCTTCAGCAACTCCATCAGTTGCAGTCTGTTGTGGGCAAACAGCTTCAAATCATCCATGTAGAGGAGGTGAGATATTACCTGACCACCTCTTCTCAACTTAAAGCCCAGCCCTGATCCCTCTAGTAGAGTGCTCAGAGGGTTCAGGGCTAGACAAAACCACAACGGACTCAGACTGTCGCCCTGGAATATACCCCGCTCTATCCTTATTAGTTCACCGTTCCCGCAGATCTGCCCACATCCTGGATAGTTTAGAGCAGTCTTCCATTGCCCCATGCATGATTTCAAGAAGGCGCGTAGAGTTGCATCGATTTTATACAACTCCAGCACCCTCAAGAGCCACGCATGAGGCACGGAGTCATAAGCTTTTTTGTAATCTATCCAGCATGTAGACAGATTCTTACGGGACCGGCGAACCTGCTGGTTAATGGTCATGTCTATGAGAAGTAGCTCTTTAGTACCACGGGACCCATTCCTACATCCATTCTGAGAAGCTGACATAATTTTTTTATTATTATTTAAGCTTTTTTTTATTATTAGAGCTGCTTTGGGTGGCAATGTAATTGCAGTCACAAAACATACATGCCGTAACGGGCAGCGTATAAACACATCTGCAATGACTTTGTTATTGTTATTGATGTTTGTACGACGCTGACTATTTCCTCGTTCCCTCATTGATGATGATTGTGATCACATGTGTATCTTGAAGTATATTTTCCACTGGGTGCGCTTATATGTAGACAAGTTACTAATTAACTACTTTACCACCAGCTTGAAGCACCAGCCTCTCAGGTATGACTGTGCGGGATTGATTCCAAGTGACTTTTCTAAGTTATAGTAGTTGACTAGCTTCTGCCAGCGGTTTCACCCGCGTCCCGTGGGAACTACTCGGTGCAAGTAAATAAAAAGTAGCCTATAGCCTTCCTCGATAAATGGGCTATCTAGCACTGAAAGAATTTTTCAAATCAGACCAGTAGTTCCTGAAATTAGCGCGTTCAAACAAACAACCTTTTCAGCTTTATAACATTAGTATAGATTTCTAAGTATATCTCGGACAGTATTTCTTGGTATAGTGGTTACTAGTCAGTGTATTGACTACCTAGAAAAAACATTACCAGAAAACCTGAAATTGTAAACAAATGATGCGAGTCCGCAATCTGTTGTCATAGTAATAATATTACAAATGCAAAATGAACTCTGTCTGTCTCTCGTGCTTTCACGCCAAAACTATTCAACCGATTACAGCCTGATAAAGAACATCGGTGTTTTATCCGGACGCGGGAAATCGTACTACAGCTATAGTGTCCATATACAGACCGTATGGCATACGGTGATACCTACACCTCAAGTTGCTTCTGATTGATAAGATATTAGAATAGCACCAGTAGTTTCCTTGATGAGAAAGCTGTCTGGTTCTATTCGCGAGAAACAAAAGCCGTCTTTGTTTTTACCACTGTCTCAAGAAACACGTAAAATAAGGGCACCGGGTGACGATCATGTTTTTGTAGGTTAATTGACTCACCGCAATAATTTATTAGCGTTAATGTCACAGCTTGCGAAATAACTGCCATTAAATTGTGTCAGTATAAAAATTACGTTAAAAATGTTGCACTTTCGCTCTCAACTGGGGTCCTAGTGATGTGGGGTATAAAATGTTTTCAAACCTTCTTTAAACGTATTCGATGGTTGATGATCTGTAACCCTTGAATTGATGGATCATACTAAGGATGTAGGTATCACCATGTGAGTATGACTGTAAGTTTGTTACTCTTTCACGCTAAAACTATGGAGTTTTTTGCCCGTTCTTCTCCATAGGATACTTTAGTTATATTTGTTGACATTCATAAGTGCTTGTAAAGGCCTAAATGAAATAAATGATTTGACTTGAGTTGACTACGAGATAGTTTTTGATGATACTTGGCAGTCATATCCTACCCTACTTCCCTACAGTTAATCCTATCCTATTATCTATATCTATCTATACTAATATTATAAAGAGGAAAACTTTGTTTGTTTGTTTGTTTGGTTGGTTGTAATGAATAGGCTCAAAAACTACTGGACCGATTTTAAAAATTCTTTCACCATTCGAAAGCTACATTATCCACAAGTGACATAGGCTATATTTTATCCGGGTACGGGCAGTAATTCCCACGGGATGCGAGTGAAACCGCGGGAAAACGGCTAGTAATAATATAAATGCGAAAGTTGGTGAGGATGTTTGTATGTTTGTTAACTTTATGAGCGGGAAGTATTTCCAATGGGATGTCGGCAAGACCACAGGCGTAAGCTAGTGAATAAGTATCTCTGATGATTTGATATTAATAATATTAATGGTTGTCTCTTCTTCCCCAGGTACCGAGAAGGAGAAAGGGCAGCTTGGTGTGGGCAAGTCCTGTTTATGTAACAGATTTGTGCGCACGCACGCCGATGATTATAACGTCGATCACATCTGTGTGTTGAGTCAGGTAAATATGCAGCTAATAATAAATTATTTAATAGGTAAATCACAGTCTCTCGTGGTATTGGATACGTAATATTGGATCTTGTCTTTGGATTTGGATTGGATGTAAATCAAGTCATTTTAAAAATATATATGATTTTATAATGATAAAAAATATGTTCCTGAAATAATTACTGCAAAAAGTAAATGTGAATGAAAGAATATTTAATTGCAAGTCAATCATGTTCTAACAGGTATGTCAAATGTATGCAATTTAAAAGGTTTAAGTTTGCATAATATACAGAAACCAGAACATCAACCTATCTCAATCTGTCAATTTCTTCAATAAATTTTCAACCTTATGACAATAGTAGAAGGTTAATGTTGATTGGTAAAATTTGACAGATTCGGGTATGTTGACCTGATGGCGTCTGTACAAAGTTACTTAACCCTCTTTTAAAACTGGTGTATAGTAAATTGAAATGTCCTTAAATTGAAAAAGAATAATGTATAAATCACCTGAACAAATAGAAATAAAATATCATAAAATGCCCTTAAAAATATTTTGTCCCGACATTAACTTGGGGTTACTTCGACCCCGAGTAGAAACTGGACACTTCGATGCACGTACTCAGTCGAATGGAAAATTAAAAAAAAAGGTAGATTAAAAATAGAACTTGTATAAAAAGTAAAACGAAGCGTCGCGCCTTTATACCATAAAGGTTTTAAACGCTATCGTTCTGAACCTTAACTTTGTTATGCTGGGGGTGCATTGGACCACGACAGAGTGTTCATACATACTCGTACATATTACTTACAATATAAAGGTTACACAACCTATACAATTTAAAGTGTTCAGGCAATCCATTAAGTTTCTATACTGTTCTGTTGGCATGTTGGTCGCAAACTGGACACCTGAAAACACAATCGGAATCAAATTTTATGTTTCTCAGGGGTTTGTATTTGTATATTAGGCCTGTAGCCCACACGTTTATACCGAAGAAAAGAGTATAAGGCAGGTCATTGCCACTAAATAACCCCCAGTGACCCTTTTAAATGTCAAAGCTTCAAAGTTTAAGCTATTATCCAAAAACCTGCTTGACTAACATACTTATAATATTCATTCGTATATAATAATATCGTATATAATAGCAAGCGACAACGCATCTAAGGATACATTAATGAGTAGTACCAATAAACATACTCATTCCTCAGTTGAAAATTTTACCAAAAATAAGTGCGGGTATTTTTTCCTTGAACTTTATTTATGCCAGAAAGTAGTGACGACCAAAACCGCCATCTACATATATGAGGATAAACCAATAAACCAATAAAATTAAATATACTTACTTTCTAATAATAAATATTATTTTGATAAGCCATATGTAGACCTCTTTAGTACATGATGAGGCATTTTGATCGTGCATATAATCCAGGGCCTACGTGCACCAGTACACGGCAATAAGCTGCTATGATGATACACTCATCACAATATTTTGCCAACAGTCTGACTTCAGCGGGCGCGTGGTGAACAACGACCACTTTCTGTACTGGGGCAGCGTGCAGAAGGAGAATGATGACCAGGAGTACAGGTTCGAGATTGTTGAGCAGACGGAGTTCGTGGACGATGCCTGCTTCCAGCCGTTTAAAGGTTTGTGAACCCTGAAGGTATTTTTACAAAAACATTTATTTTAAGCTAAATCAATCATCAACGACAAAAAATAAAGCAAGAAATAAAGAAAAACTGTTTATTCACACAAAATAACAAAACAGAACAATAAAAAAAGCGTGTTAAAATAATGAAGGAACAACTAAGAATAATAATTTTACAATGATCGCGTCATATCTGCGCGAAAAGGTCAGCGCTCAGCATAAATGCTGCGTCTGCGATCGAAAGCACGAAGCTACAGCGCTGAAAACCAGCGCTGTAACTTGTTATAAAGCCAAATTCTTAGTACATATTTTTTTACCGACTTCTCAAAGAGAAGGAGGTTTTTAATTTGACCACGTGTATTTCTTGTGCGGTCACATTTGCGACCTGATGGAACGACGACCTCCTAGATTCATTATCATATCCTTTCACAGCTTTCCATCTACTGTTCAGTCGTTTTACTAATGATGTTCTAAATTAAACTATGACTGCTTCTCCTTCCAGTGGGTAAAACCGAAGCTTACGTGAAGAGATGCGTGGCCACGAAGCTCCAATCTGCTGAGAAGCTGATGTATGTCTGCAAGAACCAGCTGGGCATTGAGAAGGAGTATGATCAGCGGCTGATGCCGGATGGCAAGTTGTCGGTGGACGGGTTCCTGTGTGTCTATGATGTCAGCCTCGTGCCCGGCCGGACTTGGGAGAAGCAGGTGGGTGATCGTGTCAGGAGAAGAGATTTTGAGATTGCTGTGCATGTTACCGATAGGGAAATGTATTTTTGGAGGTGATTGTTGCAGAGTATAGAGAAAATTTTACTCATACTCGGAATTTTACTTATAATTTTCGCATGATAAGGTGATTTTGTGATATTTGTAAAATGACGCCAATCTATTGATTTAACAATTGGAAAAATTACGTGTAAATTTTTTAACTGTCGAATATATCGAAATGGCACAGCAACTCACCGCCTATGTCCAGAATATTAGTTTATTATATGCATCTACAATAACCTGATATTTTCTTTCCTAGAACGAGGTATTGGCAGCAATCCTCCAGAACATTCTAAAGCTCAAAAAACCAGTGGTCTTAGTGACTTCGAAGAACGATGAAGCTTGCGAGCAGGGAGTTCGCGAGGCCGAGAGACTGGTCCAACGCAAGGAGTTCAAAGGCAGCATCCCCATAGTTGAGACCTCCAGCCATGACAACGTGAATGTAGACCACGCGTTCTTCTTGCTGGCGCAGATGGTGGACAAGTCTAAGGCTAGGATTAAGGTGAGTTTATTTGGTCATACTTGAAAATACATTTAAGATAGAAACAGGGTTCTAGAATATTCCTAAGCTCAAGAACCCGTAGTCTTGGTGATGAAGAGGTTTGCGAGAAAGGAGTTCGCAAAGCCAGAACAGAGATTGAAGGTTAGGTGAGTTTATTTGGTAACATTGAAAAGGTTCTAGAATATTCTAAGGCTCAAGAACCCATAGTCCTGGTAATGATGAGGCTTGTAAGCAAGGAGTGCGCGAAGTCGAAAGACATATGAAAGCTTCAGAGATAATTTAGTTTGTCTAAATACATTATTAGTTATTTAGGTACAAACACCCCATTGCCATAATTTACTAGATTGATACCAATATTTTTTTTGTTATTCCAATCAGGTGGCTAACTATGCAGAGGCTTTGCGAATAAGACGAGAGACGCTGGACTTCGTGACTGAAGCCTTCACCCAGCTCATCAGGATGCATGTGCAGGATCACAAGTAAGATATGTGTATTATTCTAACCGTAATATAATTCTAGAGTCTACACAGATTTTTGTAGAACACAACACATTTATAAGCTGGTTCAGCACTTTCACACTAGCAGATTTTCCTTTCGGTTTTCTGCGCGTAGCAAAACCATGTGTATACGCGCGACACATTCAAAAACTTTAATATATATTTTTTAAATTTAAAAATTTTTGAGCTTCAAAAATCTGTTGTTCCGTTTTAACCTTCGTCTTTCACACCGGTAGTTATCAAGTGTTTCCTAAAAACCTAGCGGAAAATCCTTAGAGTATACATCTATAATAGAGTGCGTCTAACAGGGTACACTCCGGGTGCACAGGTGTGAACATGCGCGATTCTCCTTGTCACCCTCAATCAGTGTCAAAACAGTACCCGTCACATCAAGTTACAGAGCAATATTTTATTTTATTTTTAAGTTAAAATGGTGAAATTTTAAGTTAAAAAGCTGTAAAAAATATTCCAGCAAGCAAAATAAAACATTAATATTTTTTTCAAGCAGTCATTACGTAGTATTTATTTAGTAATTGATTGATTCTCCAAAAAAATAAGGGTCTGAAAGGGGGTTGCGAGGGACGCGGGGCGGGTCAGCATCACGCGTTGTCAGCGGCCATTTTTCAAATTTCAAATTTCATTGGAACATAGCGTTGTACTAAGTCGATTATTGGATACGATATGTTTTTATCGTGACTTCAAAAGTTGTTCACATTTTCAACCGAATTTAGAAAAGGCGGTTCTTACATTAAGAGTTTGACTGTATGTATGTACGCGATTACCTCACGTTTGGCTGAACCGATTTTGATGCTGATTTGGTGGTATTCAGCATAGTGTTTAGACTAAGGAGAAGGTTTTAGGTGCAGACGCCAGCACATCAACCTAACCTCAAATTCCAAAGTCTAATAGATATATAATGCGTAAGTACACTCTGGTCTGTCTGTCGTCTGGTCTGTGCATATGTCGTTTTGCAGCGACGTAAGTCTATCGCTGAAATCGTGAATTTGTGTGAAAGTTGGTGTTACAGACTTAGTCTTGGAGGACTTGAGAAGAGGGAACATAGGATTAGTTATTTTATTTTAATCGTGTGAATCAATAATATGTTAGCAATAACTTGATCTTGGAATAAAGTAAGTATGTTATGTTGCGCGACAGGACATACGGCGCCATCTATTTGTTCAAAAGCTAGTTATCACCTTTCCGTGGTCTGTCCGTAACTATAAATTGTCGAGCTGTTCCTATACTCCGTAGATGATGGCGTTGAATCTCATTTTTGAAGAGATCCGCAGATCGGGGACTAAGGTCCGGTTGTTCGTACATGACAGCGACGTAAAAGTTAAAATTTTACGCCTGTCAATTTTGACTACGGTAAAAAAAATTACGTTGGTTATCTTTGCATTCAGTTGCCCAAATATATTTTACGCGGCGGTAAAATTAGACAAAGGTTAAAAGTGTTGGCAGTACAATTTCCTATATCTTCCCATAATTTTCGATGGGTAATATTTATTCGACTGTCAACATTGCGTTAGTTGTCATGTTGTCATTGTTGTTTTGAAGGAAATATATTATTTTCATTTCAAAACATACGTTTTCATATCAATCGACATAAATTTTGGCTGTTACGGAAGAAAAATACCACTTTACTAACTCGAAGTGTATTCGCCAGAATGCTGGCTAATAAATCAAAGTAAGTGCATATTATTTCTTAGCAACCGCGGTGTTTTTAACATTGTCTCTTGGTGTGTAAAATAATTATTACGTATGCTTTGTTCCAGGGAAAGAGGATCTAACTTTACAAGCAATGAGCTTGAATTGCTGAAAATAAACACATATTAATGTTCAAGAAAACTGATGCGGTTTCCCAAGCACAAAAAGAAAAAACTTG
>NWSH02000162.1:6956703-7000045 GCA_002382865.2 Heliothis virescens | reverse complement strand
GTCGATTTGGATTTTGAAAATATCTGATACGATCTTAGGTATCAGCAGAAGAATATAAGGATGCGAAAGGAAAATAGATTTTCCTGGAGACGCTACGTTTGAAAAGAATTTGGTCGGGTAAGATATTGATAAACCAGTGCACTACTATTCCTCGTAGTGACTAAATGGATATTGTTTAGGTTTCCCGGGGGTTTTTCATGAAATTAAACTTATTTCAACTAGCCATGAAATACCCTTCGTGTCGTGGACAAGCAGTTTTGTCTCTATACACCCTATCAACATTATACACCCTATTTCGTGTATATTGTGCGCGGGCCTGGTTCGGCGATATCGCCTGGAGGAGAAATCGTACATCCTCGAACGGGGGGGTAGGGGGACCTAAAAAGTGAACAGGAAAAGACCAGCGTTATGGACAGAATCCTTTTAGGTATTGGAGCAAGGAATCCCCGGACATTAACTCCAATGCAACAGTGGTCTCATCGATAGAGAATAGAGGAAAGTAGTTAAATATCCAGAGAGATATAACAACTTTAAATAAAATATGAGTGTATTTTTTTGTAGGGGGGATCAAGAACTCTTTTTATTTTCTTTAAAAATAAAATAGTACTTTTGAAATAGTCAGCTGGATCGGAGGTTCGTTTATCTTCGGTTTTGGTGGCATTCCCCCCACAGATACGGCGAAATCCGCCCCCTACAGTGGCGTTTGGGGGTAAATTCGTAGTGCCTGAGATGAGGCACGAATGCTATAGTAGAACTCGCTCGACTTCCTTGTTTTCCGACTTCAACATCACCGATGATCCATAATCTATCTCAAAGCAATATTTATTTTTTCTGGCAAGCTTTCGCCACAAAAGGGGGAGTAGAGAAACGGCAGAAGGCAAAAAGCAAACAAAAGTACAACCAGAAATATGTCGATAGCTATTAATTTTTTTTCAGGGGACTTTTTGGGTTATATTCCTCCTTCCGCTCCGAATAATAATATCTTAATATCGGGGTCGCTTGTTATTTAAGTCTTTCGGTTTTTCAGTTATTATCTCCTGTACGGTCATTATTGTGCTCGGTGTTGCTGATACCGATGAGGAGTCTGCTGTTGAAGAAGAGAGGCGCGGCTCTATGCGTCTGACCTTCGTATTCGGAATCGCCGCTTTTCCCCCCCGTGCCTTCTGTTCCTCTTTTTCTTAATATTAGACCTGGAGAGGCATAGAGAAAACTTACCCTGTGCTATGACTATTGATTCGGCGTAGGGTGGAGTAGGTAGGGCTGAAACGGGGAGGTGCAAGCTAGACATGTCGTCCCTAGCATGTAGCGACTATATTTATATAAAGGCAGCGCGGGGCGTCACTCCCATATAATCCCGCAGGTAACCAAATACTTATCTGGGTGTCTATAATTCTTTCGTCGTGTGGAGAGTAATTTAGGGTTATTCTTATCGGGAAATTTATGAAAGTGGGATCGGACATCTCCCCGTATGTTGAGGTTGCTTTCTTTGTCCGTCTAGTGAAGAGCTTACTTCCAGCGTCGTCTATTAAGATTGGGAGCAGTAAATTAAGTAACGAGCCCCCAACTATATTTGATATACTCATAGGTTTGTTTAGGTGCTAATTATTCAAGTTTAGACTCATGATATGATGTTGACAAAATAGGCTACATGGTTACTATTCAGACCCCTACCAACTTCACAATTAATTCAAGATTAACCACTTATACACTATTTTATTCCGTTGGCAATCTTAATTTTATATCGATGTTATTTTAATATTAATATTCATTGTCAATTATCTCATAGTCTCTTATTAGGTTAGCTTTTGATACTGGTTGCTTGATTGTTCTCTCTTTATCCCATACCTGGCTTAACACTGTTATACAAAAAGCTTGAGTTTGGTCTTGTTAAAATTTGATATTATATTTACACGTACTATTTGAGACCACACCCTGATTAAAAAGATACTGACTTTCTGCTCTCTTTGTTTTTTTGCTTTGGTGCGTGAGAAATAAACCAACGGCTCATAGCATCTTTTTATTACTTTTGGAATTATACATTAATGCCATTTTCTATTATTTCTGCCAGATTTGCGACGATACGACTTCTTCAAGAATTGCGTTTTTAGTTATAAAAGAGTTAATATTGAAGGTGATGTTTTCTTTTCTTTCCCCTGGGAGAGTACCATACTTTGGTTCATTATTCACGTATAACACAGCCTCCTCATTATTTACACACAATCATCTCACTCCGATGGATAAGCCACATTGTTATAGAAAAGCTACCCCACCATCCCGCCGGGGTATTTGCTTATATATAGTAGTTTGAAATAAAGGAATTTATTATAATCACAAATACCTACTTCTCACCTTTTCATTATATTATCATACTCCATGCATCAAATTTCCTTAGTGACGACTCGAAATATACGTTGACACTGTGACGGTAATCTTTTTTGATATAAGTGGGTATATTTTTTTAAATTTTTAATCTATTTCTTATCGAAATTATTCCCGCGACAAACAAGAGCAAATATTTATATATGATGAATGATATGTTCTTACTGGCCAAACACCGCTTATTTTAATCTCTCTTTGGTCTAGAATATTTATGACCGCCGAACGTTTATATTAAATTTATTTTCACTTTTGTCTGGCCAAAAACTGAATGAACCCACAAATTTTATAGCAATACCTTTGGAAAACTTAAACCCGGGCAATGGGTTGAACAAGGTCGGATAAAATATTTATACCATTCGGGGCACAAATCTAGTTTGGTGAAAGTTATTTATGGGGTGTTAGGCAGTATGGTGTTAATGCCAAAAATTAAGATTTAACAGGAAGTAACCTATTGGAACTATATACTCGTGCACACGCGGTCATATATTTATCTGTTTCGCTGGGGTGCGGAACATTTTGTGTTGAATGCAAAACTGAAAAAGACAAAAAAAACGTCCTGGACACTTTTAGTTTTTTTAACCCGCTTAGGTCAAGAATTGAACAGTGGGCTGCCGTGCAAGGAAATCTCTTTTTCTCTCTAAACATTTAAGCGAGCGGCTTGTTTCATGTATCAAACGACGCACCAATAACCTCATCGTACGGGAGACCCTTATTTTTGTGTTATCACGCCGTCTCTGATCGTTTATGTATTTTCACGAGAGAATATTAAAGATGGAAGGGACTTATTCATAGAAACTGCCACGTCTGTGATAATTTTATTTCTTGTTATCGCGGTAATAATTAAAGGAAATATTATAAGTGTGTCTCTGGAAAAACCATTTTTATATATTTTATTATCGGTGTTAAGGAGATTATAATTGAGGGACATACTCCAATTAGATGGACTCGGTGGGTGGCATATTATGATTTTGGGTCCGGCAGAAACATTTTAAAAGTTTTTATTTTTTTATTTTGTATCTCATTTTTAAAAAATACCAAATTATCACCTCTTATCTCAAATTCCATAATTTTTTCCTTTCAAGAGTTTAGTCCCATTAAGGTGCTTAGTTGGTAAGTTATAAGAACAGCAGGACAGAACTAGGACTAGTATTTTCAGTAAGATCTACTATTCTGTTCACATAACATATATGATTTACAGTTTAGTAATTAGGTTGGTAGTGAAAAGAAATGGGGGTGAGGAGAGCAGTAAAAGAAATGAGGTGTAGAACGAATGATAGACCTGAACGCAGGGCGAAATACGTTAAAGACCTATTTTCGGGGGCCGCCTAATTAAAACCTATTACTAGTTCCTTTTTGTAGGTGGATTTTGACGGAGATTAAACGCTACTCGATTGTGCTTGGGGTTATTGCTCCGCTGTAAACTTTTTTTCTCCTTGAAGTAATACCACCAAAATCAACAGCAACATTATCAAGGACATTTGGAGTGTATTATCATCTCAGCCCCAAAAACGTAAAAAATGCGATAGGGGCAAATTCAAATTTCGGAAGTGCGTTTCAAAAAGGGGGCCCCCAAAAAGATAACACCGGTTTAGGGCATACAATTACAGTCAAACTCTTTAAGGTAATGATGCAGAGAGACGCGCCTGGCTGTCTACAATTATAATAAAAAACAGTCCTCTCCATCGACTGTGTGTATTGTTTTAGAAAGATGAAGTAAAGAAAAAAAAACCCCCAATCTTTTTTTTATTTCAAGAATACTTATCTCGAGGATTTTAAAACAATAAAATGTGTTCTGAGTTAAAACAAAATATAATTAGTGTGTCGGCG
Source organism: Heliothis virescens (assembly GCA_002382865.2). Classification (NCBI taxonomy): domain Eukaryota; kingdom Metazoa; phylum Arthropoda; class Insecta; order Lepidoptera; family Noctuidae; genus Heliothis; species Heliothis virescens. The sequence goes on along the minus strand of NWSH02000162.1, from coordinate 6,995,839 downwards.
CAGAGATCACGGAGTAAAAATAAATACCCGAGTAACTTATGCGTAAGTCCCAAATATTTTCAACGTTTAACAAATAAATTTTGTCTGACCTATATTATAAAAAAAATAATTGACGCTTGAGAGTTTTACCTATTGGGTGTGGAAAAGAAAAAAATAAAGGTTTGGGCGACAGAATTCTTGATCTCTGAAAAAATCGGGCGTGGGGGATGGCGGCTGCCGCTCAGACCCCGAACGGACGTCTCTCTCATTCGCTCTTTTGGTACGCGCGCGCAACATCTTCCAGAGCCCTGGGTACTTTTTCCTCTTGGGGGTGCAAAAACCCGCCACTTTTCCGGAAGTCCCAATAAATTTCTATAATTGGGAGAGGAATATTCTAATGTATTTCCACTGAATCTTAGACAACGATGTGTATATATAATAAAATCATTTATGAATGGGGAGGGTGTTGTTTTATGAGGGCTGGTTTGGCTTGCTTGGGAATATTTTCTTAAGCTTTAACTTAAAATTTCACCATTTTGAACTTAAAAATAAAATAACAATATTGCTCTGTAACTTGATGTTGACGGGGTACTGGTTTTGACACTGATTGAGGGTGACAGGAAGAATCGCGCAATGTTCACACCTGTGCACCCGGAGTGGTACCCTGGTTAGACGCACTCTGATTATAGATGTAACTCTAGGATTTTTTTCCGCTAGGCTTTTTTAGGAACACTGATAAACTACCGGTGTGAAAGACGAAGGTTAAACGGAAAACAGATTTTTGAAGCTCAAAAATTTTTTAAATTTAAAAATATATACTTTAAAGTTTTTGAATGTGCGCGCGATATACACATGGTTTTGCTACGCGCAGAAACCGAAAGGAAAAATCGCTAGTGTTTTGAAACAAGTGCTGAACCAGCTTTATAAATGTGTTGTGTTCTACAAAAATCTGGTGTAGACTCTAGATTATATTACGGTAGAATATACATATTTACTTGTGATCGCTGCCATGCTCCTGATGAGCTGGGTGAAGGCTTCAGTCACGAAGTCCAGGTCTCTCGTCTTTATTCGCAAAGCCTCTGCATGTTAGCCACCTGATTGGAAATAACAAAAAAATATTGGTATTAATTTAAGTAAAAAATATATTGGCAATGGGGTGTTTGTACCAATACTAATAATGTTATTTAGCAAACCTAAATTACCTCTTGAAAGCTTTATATTGATCTTTCGGGACTTCGCAGCACTCCTTGCTTACAAGCCTATTCATTACCAGGACTATGGGGGTTCTTGAGCCTTAGAATATTCTAGAACCTTATTCAATGTTTACCAATAAACTCACCTAACCTTCAATCTTCTGTTCTGGCTTTCGAACTTCCTTTCTCGCAAACCTCTTCTTCACCAAGACTACGGGTTCTGATGCTTAGGAATATTCTAGAACCCTGTTTCTTATCTTTAATGTATTTTTAAGTCATGACCAAACTAACTCACTCTTAATCCTTAGCTATAGACTTGTCCACCATTCTTGCGCAGCAAAGAACGCGTGGTCTTACATTACGTTTGTCATGGCTAGGGATTAGGTGAGTTTATTTGGTCATACTTGAACATAATGACATTTTAAGATAGAAACACGGCGGTTCTGAATATTCCTGAAGCTCAAGAACCCGTAGTCTTGGTGATGAAGAGGTTTGCGAGAAGGAAAGGAGTTCGCAAAGCCAGAACAGAGATTGAAGGTTTTAGGTGAGTTTATTGGTACATTGAAAAGGTTCTGAGATATTTCTAAGCTCAAGACCATAGTCCTGTGTAAATGATGAGGCTTGCTAAGCAAGGAGTGCGCGAAGTCGGAAAGACATATGAAAGCTTAGAGGATAATTTAAGTTTGTCTAAATACCATTATTAGGTATTTTAGGTACAAAACACCCCATTGCCATAATTTACTAGATTGATACCAATATTTTTTTGTATTCCAATAGGTGGCTAACTAATGCAGAGGCTTTGCCGAATAAGAACAGAGACGCTGACTTTCTGTGACTGAAGCTTCACCAGCTCATCAGGATGCATGTGCAGGATCACAAGTAATATATGTGTTATTTTCTAACCGTCGTAATATATTCTAGGAGCTTACACAGATTTTTGTAGAACACAACACATTTATAATCTGGTTCACACTTTCACACTACAGATTTTCCTTTTCGGTTTCTGCGGTAGCAAACCATGTGTATCGCGCGGACACATTCAAAAACTTTAATATATATTTTTTAATTTAAAAATTTTTTGAGCTTCAAAAAATCTGTTTGTTTTCCGTTTTTAACCTTCGTCTTTTCACACCGGTATATCAAGTGTTTCCTAAAAACCTAGCGGAAATCCTTTAGAGAATATACATCTATAATAGAGTGCGTCTACAGCGGTACACTCCGGGTTGCACAGGTGTGAACATGGCGCGATTCTCACTTGTCACCTCATCCAGTGTCAAAACAGTACCCGTCACATCAATTTACAGAGCAATATTTTATTTTATTTTTAAGTTAAAATGGTTTTGAAATTTTTAAGTTAAAAAGCTGGTTAAAAAATATTCCAGCAAGCAAAATAAAACTTTAATATTTTTTTCAAGCAGTCATTACGTAGTTATTTATTTCAGTAATTGATTGATTCTCCAAAAAAATAAGGGTTTCTGAAGGGGGTTGCGAGGGGACGCGGGGCGGGTCAGCATCACGCCGTTAGTCCAGCGAGCCATTTTTTACAAATTTCAAATCCATTAGGAACAATAGCGTAAAAATAATAAATAATGTTACTAAGTCGTAATTATTGGATACGATATGTTTTTATCGTGACGTTTCAAAAGTTGTTCACATTCTTCTCAACCGATTTAGAAAAGGCGGTTCTTACATTAAGAGTTTGACTGTATTGTATGTACGCGATTAACCTCACGTTTGGCTGAACCGATTTTGATGCTGATTTGGTTGGTATTCAGCATAGTGTTTAGAACTAAGGAATGTAAGGTTTTATGTGCAGACGTCCAGCACACATCAACCTACCTCAATCCAACTAATATTATAAATGCGAAGTAACTCTGTCTGTCTGTCTGTCTGTCTGTCCTTTTCTTCACCCCGGCCTAAATCTTACTGAATCATTTTGTGTGAAATTTGGTACAGCTAGTTTGGAACTTTTGAGAGAAAGGACATAGATAGTGTTTTATTTAAATAAATAAAAATAAAAAATAAATTTATTGCCCGACATGACAGCGCCATCTATTGTTAACTCCGTACTATTAAATGTCGAGCATTTCCCTATAACTCCGTAGATAGATGGCGTTTGATCTCATTTTTGAAGAGATCCCGCGAGATCGGAACTAAGGTCCGGTTGTTCGTACATGACAGCGACCGTAAAAGTTTTAAAATTTACGCCTGTCAATTTTGACTACGGTAAAAAAAATTACGTTGGTTATCTTTTGCATTCAGTTGCGCCAAATATTATTTTACGCAGGCGCGTTTTAAAAATTAGAACAAGGCGTTAAGTGTTGGCAGACTAACAATTTCCTATATTCTTCCCATAATTCTTCGATGGGTAATATATTATTCGACTGTCAACATTGCGAGTTAGTTGTTCATGTTGTCATTGTTGTTTTGAAGGAAAATATATTATTTTCATTTCAAAACATACGTTTTCATTATCAATCGACATAAATTTTGGCTGTTACGGAGAAAATACCACTTTACTAACTCGAAGGTGTATTCGCCAGAATGCTGGCTAATAAATCAAAAGTAAGTGCATATTATTTCTTAGCAACCGCGGGTGTTTTTTAACATTGTCTCTTGGTGTTGTTAAAATAATTATTACGTATGCTTTTCCAGGGAAAGAGGATCTAACTTTTACAGCAGATGAGCTGAATTGCTGTGAAAATAAAAACATATTAATGTTCAAGAAAATTGATGCGGTTTCCAAGCACAAAAAAGAAAAAACTTGGTTCAATATACTTTAATATGCAATTTAACACCAGTAGCGTACAGACACAGAACAGTTAAAACAATTAAAATATAAATTTGATAATATGAAAAGTTTTGCACGGAAAATTACTGTGTATCTTTTATGTGGTGGTGTGTTTATAAGTTACATGATAAACATATGTCTGTTGATTCCCTACACATAATAGTGGCAGGTACAGTCCCCTCTTTGACGAGTGGCTCGAGAGGAGAGCATTTGGGGGGCTTTCCTCACTTTCCGCATGATACAGATTCATCACCGGAACACACATTGTTTCGGGGGTACTGCATCGCATGCGAACGCCGTCGCCTCCTACTGCGAAGCAGTCTATGCTACGCGGAGAAAGGAACACAGGACGGAGCGATTACAAGTTCGCACCGCTCAACCCGAGCCACTGTAGCAGGACGTTTGGAAGAACAGAAAATAAAACGACCCGGTAGTGGGACAAAATAAAAGAGCTGGAATAAATATTTTGTTTTTTCTTTTGGTTTCTTTGGTTTTTTTTTTCATTTCATTCCATCCTCAGGTCAGCTCTAAAACTTCATTGGTTTGTAGTGTCATCAGCCTGCTGCTCACTAGGTACCGGGTTCGATTCCCGGGTCAGACCGAAATCACTTTTTGGGTTTTAGAAACTTTCACAAAAAACAGGCAGTTAGTTATTCATACATCCATGCATCGGAGAGCACGTTAATGTCGGTCCTGCACCTAATCTCTGTCCTGTCGTATCAGATTTTCCATCGCATAGGGCCATGAGAGTGAGGGAATAGGGAGTGCACCTGTGTCAGACGAGTTTGAGTTTGAGACGAGAATCTAATAAATTTACAAGCATTTTTCAACAAATTCTACGACACTCTCAAGCGAGCTCCAAAATCTATTTCCTTGCATAAATAAAAATCAGTTCATGGACGAAAATTTCTTTCGTCTTTGTCGGACTACATGTCTAAATACAAATTCGTCATCAGAAGAACTATCTTCATTGTTTAAATCCAAAACAAAATCCCTCTGATCCCATTTTAAACAATAGTAAGACAATATTTTATTGATAAACTGAAATCTGTAAGAGTTAACTAAAGATTTTACTATTGTCAAAATTTTAACCACCCTCACCCTGTCGGTTAGTTTAACCACTGTCAAATCTGAAATTTGACCTCTCGTTAAAGTAACCGCTACTCCAACAACGCTTTTTAAATTTGACATCGGTTAATTTTACTTTAACCAAAATTTAACCCTGAAGTTGACTTAACCGAGCTTCGAGCAACCGGGCCTAAGTGGTTAAAACCAAAAATTTGCCAGAAGTCACTATTCCACGCGAACGAAGTCGCGGGCAAAAGCTAGTCTGTCATATTTCATCAATAGATTTTCAACCTTACCACAAAAGTGGAAGGATAATGTTCGATTGGTAAAATTTGATAGATTCGGGTAGTTTGACCTGCTGTCGTCTGTACCTAAATACAATAATAAAAAATAATTCCATTATAGCCCGTACTAATACTAATGTATAGGTAGGTATTTGTCTGGTATTTCTGTAAAAAGTCCTATCAAGATTTATTACCTTTATTTAAGTTCCTACTAAAATGGACTATAGGTATCATTACTCAACTCACTATATTATTTTACAATTATTATTAAACCAAAACAATAATTAAGTTACGTTAATGTTATAATTCTAACTATCGATATTCTTGCTGCATCTTAAGAACATCACTATCAAAGCGTTTTACCACAGATAACACACCTGCTCCCGTTCGGCACAAGGGAATTAAGATGACATTATCACTCTATAGGTTACTAATGTATACTCTAAGGGAAAATCCAACTGTCTAAAAGCGCTGTTTCTGGTAAATTAACAGTATTTCGAAGTAAGCAAACTATCTTGTATTCCCTAGCATTGTCTAACTTCGTGCAATGTTGCAGGGAGATGTGGTCGGCAGCTAGCAAGAGATTATGTCATTACCCGGAATGGATCAAGTTTGTGCAGCAGTTTGGGAACGACGGAACTCAAGTAAGTGTCAACTACTTCCTCTATATATAGAATAATAAATATAATAAATGGTTTCCTCTACTTGTTGTATTTCTTTTTAATTCCATCACAGTCGAATAATCTGAAATGTGCAACTCACTCCGTTCTGCCCACCCTTTTCCCAACTGTGTTGTGGCCGGTTTCCAGTCTAGTCGGTTCCAGTTTTACATGGTGCCACTATCTGTCTGACCTCCTGAACCCAGTTGCCCTCTTAAGGCTGGTTGACAGATTTTCTGACTATCCGTCTATCCGTAACCACTGCCAAAGATGTTCAAATGACAGCCGGGATCAATTTAACGAGACTTCCTTATAATATCTTGATGTTTGTGTAGGTGGTGTTCCGTCGTCACATTCGAAGACTGAAAGAAGAGAGAGCAGCTAAGAAGCTTCGCAAGCAGTTAGCTAAGTTGCCGCAAGTTCTGTCCAGGATGCAGCTACCCACTGAAGACTTGCAGGAGAAGTAAGTCAGATAAAGTTGTTTTATTTAATTACGACAACTTTAAAACGGACGAAATTTGTACGGGAATAGGTTATTGTCTCCATACTAAATTTGGATCATACAATTATTATTCGAAATTTAATACTGAAGAAATAATAAGAAATGAACTTTTTAATTTAAAACATTTGTGACAAACAAATTTAACATTGTTTTATTTTTTTCTCTTTTAGTGATTGGCCCATGGTGGTTCGTCAGCTACGTTCCCACCGCGACTTCTCAGTGTACTTCAGCGAGGGTCGGCACCAGGACTCGGGCTCCGAGTCAGGGTCCGAGCTGGACAGCCCCCTCGCTATCGACACCACGCTGAGAGTCGGGGAGAGGGCTAGATATCAGGTATGTTAATATGTTCATTGTAAAAAATATTTTAAGAATTGTAGAAAAGATAATGCTGAGAACTTTCTCTTATGACGAAATCTTCCTGCTCTTATCTCTTACGACGAGATTTCATCAAAATAGTTCGCTATAAAATGTGTATTTTTTATTTTGTTGCTTATGCATAAAATATGTGTTTTTGCTGGGAAGAAGAATGGTGACTCCCCTGCACATAATTCTGTCTGTACGGTTTGAAGAACTGCTCTATAAAAGATTAATTTTATTTAATTTCCTTGTAGACATTGGGTCAGTCACAGAAGATACCGTACGAAATACTGGAGTCTAACGAAGCAGCTGCCGTCTTCAAGACGTACTTACATGAAGCTCAAGAGGAGCATAGGAATTACGAGTAAGTTCATTCTAAAGCTTTCTTCTTGGACATTTTAGAATACCAATATTCTTTCAGGGGTTATTTCTGACTTTACATATTTTTTTGGTGGTTGGTTATTTTTTTGGTTTTTTACAGATGGTGCCAACAATTCAAGCGTCTCCTAGAAGAGACAGGCTACGTGACTCCAGGGAAGCAGCTGTCGGAAGTGAGGGTGCTGCTGATGGGACGCGAGTGCTACGAGGCGCTGTCCGAGGACCGGCAGCAGCGGGTCTACGACCAGCACCAGAGGCAGATACAGAGACGCGCTAAAGATAACTTCCAGGTGAGATTATAGGGAGCTAGTAGGTAGGAGTGAGGGTGTTGTATTCCAGGGTTTGCGAGAGGAAAATTATTGTAAAAAAGCTGTTCTCCGTGGTTTCCACTCAAAAAACAGAAGACAATAAACTTATGAAATATAGGTACAGTCGCGGTCATTAATGCACTAGCAACTTTCAAACCTTCGCAATTTTGTAGTGTAGCCCATAGCCTGAACACAACGGATCCACCGGTTACACTAACACCTATTATGCGGCTAAAATAGGAACGTCGGCAAATTGCTAGTGCATTTATGACCCCGTATCGTACATGACGTAAATTCTATTGTTTTAAATTAGTTCCGATGCATGCTGACAGATGTTTCCTTGTCACGGTATTTAAGAGCGTGGCAAGGGGTCTCGGCCATTTCTAATGAAATGCTTTTGTCATTTTAACAATGTTAGTCTTCTAAGAGAAGCTAAAGCTAATTTTATTTGCAGGAGTTACTGCTGGAGCACGCGGATTTGTTCTACCACTTCAAAAGCATATCGCCGACCGGTACGATTACTCAGGAGGACATCAAGGAGATCACTGACGTACTGCAAGATGACTTCAGGTACATAATTCTCAAATTTTTACTTCATTATCGACGAATATCACGATTACCTGTTTCATTAGCACCAGCCTTTTTATCGTCCCACTGCTGGGCACAGGCCTCGAAATCTACACACTTGAGAAGTTGTTGCGTTACCCCTAGGCCACCAACCACGACATTATTAATTTCAAACTACGACTAATTCCAGCCACAGTTATAAATGACGGGTAGAAACCTCATAGTGCTAATTATTTGTGTCTTGAGAGAGATCATGATCTGACTCTGATACAGTCTCATCAGAAAAATAATGCGATTATGTCTCCCATTCATCAGTTGTGACCTATTATCACACGCTTGTCTACTTTGAATCCTTGAGTCGTTCCCAAAGTCATTATGTGAATTTGACTGTACAATTCTGACCCACACTCAAACAATATTCTCCCTTGCAGATACAAGATGCTAGACCGCATGGAACAAGATCGAAAGCTGATGCTGTTCCAACATCTAGGCTTCGTCCACTGTCCGATGCGCGAGCACTGTCCTGCTGCCGCCAACTGCTTAGACGCCACACTGCCTGTTATACTGAATACTAGAGTTGGGTGAGTTGAGAAACTATTTACATTCTAATCATTTTCTGGCTAACCTTTTCCCAATCCCAATTATGTTGGGGTCCGTCTGCTGTCTCACCGGATGCAGCTGAGTACCAGTGGAGCGACTGCCTATTTGACTTTCTCGACCTAGTTACCTGGACAACCACTGGGTTGCTGTAAGAATTTCTGGCTTGTAACGACTGCTAAAGATCCACATGACAGCCGGGTGACACCAATTTAACGTGACTTATGAAACACAGAGGAACTCGTCATGACAAGATGGTCACCTATGACAGGGGTTACACGATCAGTCTGGCGTCAGTCAATTCCATCAGTCTGGTCATAAATGATGGGAGAATGATCGTGTAACCGGGTGACTGACGGACTAATGGTCCAAAATGTACCGTGTTTTTTGCCCGTCAGTCTTTCGTCAGTCTGTGACTGATGCCAGAATGACGCCAGACTGATCGTGTAACCCCTGTCTATCCACTGACCGTTCACTAAGCGTTATTTAACCTTATGATCGGTCGCCTAGTGCAGCTGGTACTAAGCTACTAGGTCCTCCAGAGTAAATGATTGTATGTTATATAAAATAAAGCAGGAAGGAATTATAATTTATGTGTCAATTGACAGATCTTTGACCTCAACGGGAGAGTCTCAGTGCCACGCTGGTCCGCCGGCCGCGCCCTGGGCCCTTACTACGGACTCCAATCAGATCAACGTCATTATATTAGGCGTAAGTATTCATTTAACATAATAATAATAACCATCATATTTAAAATCACGTTTAAAATCAATTGGATATAAATGAAATGAAAAATCGGACATGACCGCAAATTTGATGAAGAGACTCTCAAGTAATCGGATACGCGCAAGAAGTCCTTTGCATTAAAATGATCGATATAAAGAAATATCGATAGAATCTTTGTTAGTTTAGATAAAATATATTCACAGCTCTTGTTGTAGTCACAGAATGTATAAAAGAGAATTTGAAATTATAAAATGTCCAATGACGGCATGAACAGGCATCATGATCAACAACATCAACTTCTGTTTTTCTTCTAGGTGGAAGGCATAGCCGGCGAGTTCGGCAAGCGCCTGCTAGCGGGCTGCGACTCGGAGCGGCGCGTCAACGTGGGCGGCCACAGCTGGCGCGTCGAGCAGCGCCTGCGCACTGACGACTTCACTGCTGACACTACCTGCATTGATGACTTCGCGCCTAATGGTCAGCTATGTGTAGATAGAATTAGTCCAAAAAAATAAATGTTCATTTTTGATTTTTGTCATAAAGATCTATCTGATAAAGGTATCTGATAAATATAATCTTATAATGGAGTACTTTTGTAGCGCTGAAAATATACTCGGTTTAAATTTTTTGACGGCAGTAGGGATCTATTAATGTCTGTTATGATTACGTATCCCTCATCGCTTCTTTAGCTCACTTTTCGTTTTTTTTCCTTGCTACCCACAACTGTCATATGAGTAAAAAACTGCCGAGATTATACATATAATGTAATACATGAACTGTTTGCTTCAGGATATTTCTGTGTCTACCAAGATCAAGAGTCGTTTGAATACATCAGAGGCTGTGCTGAAAAGACGCTGCTTTCAAGCTTAGAACAAGAAGATAAACTGCCTTTCCAGGTGAATTACTTACTTCTATAACATGTTTGGAATATGTTACCACATATTTTAAAGTTGAGAAAAGAACCGGCAATTATTTCATATTTTCGTTAATTTATAAAAAAAAATACACATTACCCTGTGCCTCGGCTACCGGTTTTCCTTTCATATTTATTTAGATTTTACAACTATACTATAAACTATCGATCTGATGATTTGTTTGCTAAAGATAGAATTTTGACCTATCTCTAGTAAGCAAATCCAGAGATAGACAGAATATTAAATTCCGCAGATAGTCGGTAATAGTTAGGCTAATGATGATGTATGTTTCTTTGTTCCAGGGCCTACCATTAGTGGTGATGTTTGTGCAAGATGAAGGCATGGACAAAAAGGAACTAACGCGACTGCAGGAAGAGGGACAGAATCTAGCTGACAAGTTAGTATATTTTGTATAATCTAAACTACTTTAACCATACCGGATTTTTTAAAATTTGTTTTGGATGTCACACAAAAGATGTAAATATTTATATTTATTTACGAAACATTAAGATGTCCCTGGGAGGGTACATAAAGCTACTCACATCCCCGAATGCTATACAGTAGCAGTCGTTGTTATAATTCCGCGTTAGCGTCCGTCAGGCGGATTTGTCAAAACTGACACTAAGTGCTAGTTCCATAGGTTCCAGATAATGTTCTGACAGATCATGCCGTAGAAAAATAGTCAAAATTAAGAACATTTCTACTTCAACTATCTGTTTCTATTTCAACTATCTCTCAGATAGCTATTTAGAACTTTATCTGGAACCTGTGACAATAGCTCTTAGTCTGCAGCTTACTCGTTAGGAAGATGTAACTACTTTTGACTATCTGTCAGATAGCTATCTAGAACCCCATATGGAATCTCTGAAACTGGCGCTAAATATCGTTATTATTTCCAGCCTACACTGTTCGTATATGGAAGCGTCGGTTAACGAGCTGGGCACGGAAGCTCTGACGTCTGACGCTGTACAGGAACTGGTCAGGGCTAACAGGGAGAAGGCCAGCTATGCTCATCTTTATAGAGATGTCATCGTGTGCTTCGACTCAGATATCAGGTAACTAGACCTTTTTCCAACTATGTTGGGGTCAGTTTCCAGTCTAATTGAATGCAGCTGTATCAGTGTTTTAAATGGAGCAACTGCCTATCTGACCTTCTCAACCTAGTTATCCGGGCAACTCATACCCTTTGGTAAGACTTTCTGGCTTCTGACTACTCATAATGATTGCCAAAGATGTTCAAAGGATAGTCAGGATTCACCAATTTATTGTGTCTTCTGTAATTCGGAGGAACTCGTCATGATAAGATTGTCACCCAATCACGGACTGACCGCACCAAGCATTGCTAAGTCAGTCAGACATACAGTGATTGAGATAAGGGAGATAGTGAATGAGACAAAGAGAGTGAGAGTGAATGTGATAGTAAGAGAGAGAGTGAGAGTGAATGAGATAGTAAGAGAGAGAGAGGGTTTATGTGAGGGAGTGAGAGAGTAATAGAGTGTCTGTGTGAGAGAGAGTGGGAGAGCGGGGGAGAGGGAGTGAGTTTGTTTGAGTACCGTGTAGGAACTCAGTCTGCACTAGTGGGTGTGCGGGGTGCACGCAACCACACAGTCGGGTCTTGCCGGGCGGAGCGAGGCACTCCCGCGCCCGCCTGCTGCTATAGAGTAGAGCTCACAGTAGTCCTACTGTGAGCGCGACGCCACTCTACATGTATTTTGAATTACACGCTAGCACCCGCGCACGTGGCTACTTTGTTTCTACACTAAGAATGAGTGCTTGTGAGTGATAATGGCATGGAGAAGACCTGACAGACAGATTTTCACTTGAAATAAACGTTGGAAATACTCCCCAAAAAATATTTTTCATGGAAGTTATCAACGAACACCTATCCCCAGGATAATGGTGTGCATGTTCTGCGACGACCCGTACTCCCCCGAGCGCGTGCTGAGCCCGCTGCTGCTGCACCGCGCCTGCTTCCTCACCGGCGACCGCTCCATCGTCATCGAGACCTTCCTTGGCGACTCCAAGCGGAAAGTGGAGGTATGTAGTGTCTGTTCCTATAGCAGGACATGTCCTGCACTGCTGCTGCTGCACCGCGCCTGCTTCCTCACCGGCGACCGCTCCATCGTCATCGAGACCTTCCTCGGCGACTCCAAGCGGAAAGTGGAGGTATGTAGTGTCTGTTCCTATAGCAGGACATGTCCTGCACTGCTGCTGCTGCACCGCGCCTGTTACTGTATTACTATCCACAGTATCCACCCTTCGGGTTTTTCTGGCGAAGGACTCCAAACTCACCTTAACTTTACGAATAAAAAAGTCAACCCTTTTAGAAGCTTCCAGGTACAATCGGGAAACCGAAGTTCTTAACTTTTACCCCTTTACAATATTACATCTCCACCTTTTCCCACTTTCACCTGCGTCACGGGGGAACTTCTTCCCCTACTCGGACAAAATATAGCCTACGTTACTCGAAGATAGTCTAGCTACTCATCAGTGAAAGATTTTTTAATTTGTTTAGTACTTTTTGGGCCGTTACAAAAAAAAATACACTGAAATCTTTCCTCTTTATAACATTAGTATAGATAAATGGACGTACTCGATTGCAAATTTACACAAATATCATCAACCAAGCAATTGTTATCATTACAAAGCCAAATGTTTCGCAGGTGATAATCTCAAGCTTTCACGGCGCGAGTCAGTTCCGAGAGGAGCTGATCCACGGCTTCATACTCATATACTCCGCCAAGAGGAAGGCTAGCTTGGCTACTTTGAAGTAAGTGCTTTGATATTGTTATTCGTTTTTAACCGATTTCCCAAAAAGGATGAGGTTCTCAATTCGACCGTATTTTTTGGCTATTCTTTCTGACAGATCTCAAATATTTACTTATGTTCAGGGCTTATTTTGATGTGCGATTTATAGGAAAGTATTTTTGTATACAGGTATCATTATTTTAGAACACAGATTTTTGTGTGTGGGGAAACTACGATTCTAATACGATTATATGGGGAAAATACGATTATCTTATTGCTAGTTGTTTCTAAAACCCCGTAAAAGTTACATTATGATAAAACGTTTATAAATTAAGTTGCAATTCGTAGCTGTGATGGTGAGTAGATAATGAAAGCCAAAGTTCTTGTTTCTAATAACATTGTCTATCAGCAACATTAATCAACTGTTGCTATACAAAAGAGTACCATGAGCAAGGGGCATAACAAGGGAACGGCTTTTGTGACTTTCACGACCAATTTCACAGTTTCCAGATCTGACAGATAATACCATAAAAAATAAATCAAAATTATATCTATAACATCATCTGTCATATTTCTACAACTTTATCTAGAACCTGTGAAACTGGTCGTAAACATTGTCTTTTCTTTTCCCAGCGCCTTCTCAATGAACATCCCTAACCTACCAATACAAATGGTAGCAGTCACCGACGGTGGAGGTTCAGCAGCCAGTACTTTCTTCGGCACAGACCTGGGCCACGCGCTGATCACAGAGGGCAACGCTACGGCAGACCGGCTCTGTGCACACTTCACTACCTACACCTCCAGTGCTGAGAATAAGTGTAAGTTTATTAAAGACTAGCCGTTTTCCCGCGTTTTCACTCGCATCCCGTGGGAATTACTGCCCGTACCCGGATAAAATATAGCCTATGTCACCCGTGGATAATGTAGCTTTCGAATGGTGAAAGAATTTTTAAAATCGGTCCAGTAGTTTTTGAGCCTATTCATTACAACCAAACAAACAAAGTTTTCGTCTTTATAATATTAGTATAGACTAGCTTCTGCCCACGACTTCTTTCGCGGATCATGTCGTTTATGCCAGCGACAACGGGTCGTCAAAATCAAAGATCTGAAACGTCTGATGTCGAATTCTAAGAGCCCGGGGAGACAACGGGTTGGGCGAGACGATTTGATTATGTTTCATTCACAGATCTTTCATTTTTGTAGGTCAACAGGAAATGTCCACCCAGACCCAACAACTTTTACTAAAATGTAATTCCTATAAGTGTACAAAAACAAACGCAACAAGCAAAGCTTCTCACATGTGTACGAAAAAATGCAAGAAGTCAGGTGAAAATTCAGAATCATGAAGTTATTTTCGCGCTTTTTACCTTCCTCCCTTGTTTAGCCGCGTGGCCTAGCAGATCAATTAGTAAAATACATGTTTGTTCCACAGCGGCGTTCTACACGCCGTTCTTCAAGGAGGTGTGGGAGCGTAAGGGCGAGATCGAGCGCGCCTTCCGCATGGAGCAGCCGCACAACCTGCCCGACGTCGCCGCCGCCCGCCCCGCGCCGCCGCCCAGGAACCACTCCTACCATCTCAACCATATGTACGTATGCAGTAGTAAGGAGAAGCCAAGCTTGTGGCGCATGGAGCAGCCGCACAACCTGCCCGACGTCGCCGCCGCCCGCCCCGCGCCGCCGCCCAGGAACCACTCCTACCATCTCAACCATATGTACGTATGCAGTAGTAAGGAGAAGCCAAGCTTGTGGCGCATGGAGCAGCCGCACAACCTGCCCGACGTCGCCGCCGCCCGCCCCGCGCCGCCGCCCAGGAACCACTCCTACCATCTCAACCATATGTACGTATGCAGTAGTAAGGAGAAGCCAAGCTTGTGGCGCATGGAGCAGCCGCACAACCTGCCCGACGTCGCCGCCGCCCGCCCCGCGCCGCCGCCCAGGAACCACTCCTACCATCTCAACCATATGTACGTATGCAGTAGTAAGGAGAAGCCAAGCTTGTGGCGCATGGAGCAGCCGCACAACCTGCCCGACGTCGCCGCCGCCCGCCCCGCGCCGCCGCCCAGGAACCACTCCTACCATCTCAACCATATGTACGTATGCAGTAGTAAGGAGAAGCCAAGCTTGTGGCGCATGGAGCAGCCGCACAACCTGCCCGACGTCGCCGCCGCCCGCCCCGCGCCGCCGCCCAGGAACCACTCCTACCATCTCAACCATATGTACGTATGCAGTAGTAAGGAGAAGCCAAGCTTGTGGCGCATGGAGCAGCCGCACAACCTGCCCGACGTCGCCGCCGCCCGCCCCGCGCCGCCGCCCAGGAACCACTCCTACCATCTCAACCATATGTACGTATGCAGTAGTAAGGAGAAGCCAAGCTTGTGGCGCATGGAGCAGCCGCACAACCTGCCCGACGTCGCCGCCGCCCGCCCCGCGCCGCCGCCCAGGAACCACTCCTACCATCTCAACCATATGTACGTATGCAGTAGTAAGGAGAAGCCAAGCTTGTGGCGCATGGAGCAGCCGCACAACCTGCCCGACGTCGCCGCCGCCCGCCCCGCGCCGCCGCCCAGGAACCACTCCTACCATCTCAACCATATGTACGTATGCAGTAGTAAGGAGAAGCCAAGCTTGTGGCGCATGGAGCAGCCGCACAACCTGCCCGACGTCGCCGCCGCCCGCCCCGCGCCGCCGCCCAGGAACCACTCCTACCATCTCAACCATATGTACGTATGCAGTAGTAAGGAGAAGCCAAGCTTGTGGCGCATGGAGCAGCCGCACAACCTGCCCGACGTCGCCGCCGCCCGCCCCGCGCCGCCGCCCAGGAACCACTCCTACCATCTCAACCATATGTACGTATGCAGTAGTAAGGAGAAGCCAAGCTTGTGGCGCATGGAGCAGCCGCACAACCTGCCCGACGTCGCCGCCGCCCGCCCCGCGCCGCCGCCCAGGAACCACTCCTACCATCTCAACCATATGTACGTATGCAGTAGTAAGGAGAAGCCAAGCTTGTGGCGCATGGAGCAGCCGCACAACCTGCCCGACGTCGCCGCCGCCCGCCCCGCGCCGCCGCCCAGGAACCACTCCTACCATCTCAACCATATGTACGTATGCAGTAGTAAGGAGAAGCCAAGCTTGTGGCGCATGGAGCAGCCGCACAACCTGCCCGACGTCGCCGCCGCCCGCCCCGCGCCGCCGCCCAGGAACCACTCCTACCATCTCAACCATATGTACGTATGCAGTAGTAAGGAGAAGCCAAGCTTGTGGCGCATGGAGCAGCCGCACAACCTGCCCGACGTCGCCGCCGCCCGCCCCGCGCCGCCGCCCAGGAACCACTCCTACCATCTCAACCATATGTACGTATGCAGTAGTAAGGAGAAGCCAAGCTTGTGGCGCATGGAGCAGCCGCACAACCTGCCCGACGTCGCCGCCGCCCGCCCCGCGCCGCCGCCCAGGAACCACTCCTACCATCTCAACCATATGTACGTATGCAGTAGTAAGGAGAAGCCAAGCTTGTGGCGCATGGAGCAGCCGCACAACCTGCCCGACGTCGCCGCCGCCCGCCCCGCGCCGCCGCCCAGGAACCACTCCTACCATCTCAACCATATGTACGTATGCAGTAGTAAGGAGAAGCCAAGCTTGTGGCGCATGGAGCAGCCGCACAACCTGCCCGACGTCGCCGCCGCCCGCCCCGCGCCGCCGCCCAGGAACCACTCCTACCATCTCAACCATATGTACGTATGCAGTAGTAAGGAGAAGCCAAGCTTGTGGCGCATGGAGCAGCCGCAAGAATAGCGCGGGGTCTGTAGAAAGAATAGTGTGAGGTCCATAGCAAAAATAGTGTAGGGTTCTTAGCAATAACAGCGCGCTGTCGGTAGCAAGAATAGCGCGGGATCCGTAGCGAGAATAGCGCTGGGCCGGTAGCAAGAATAATGCGCTGAGAAGTAAACTTCTTACTGGAACTAGTACTATTCTGCCTTGGTGCGGGGTCCGTAGCTATTATTGATATGACATATCACAAATACAGGCGAGTCGTGTACAGTAGAGTCGTGCCTAACCATGTATTTTCTTCCAGGAGAGAACATAAGCTCACGAATTCACTGGACTTACTCATCGGTCCCGACTCACGCGCAGACATCGACTCGGAATACAGCGACACGCTCAACAATTCTAAGAATAGAGGATTTCTCAAAGGTACATTTTCTGACTATGCTAGACTATGACTAGACTTGTGTGAATTTAAATGGTTGTTTTATTATAAAAAAAATAAAATATACCATTTTTTGTGTGGTGTTTGTTTGCGATGCGTTTGTGTTTATGCGCGTGCGTGTGTGTGCGCGTGTGTGTGTTAGCCCGCGGGCGCGCGCGTGTGTGTGTGGGTTTGTGTGTGTGTGAGTGCGCGCGCGCGCGTGTGTGTTTTTAAAAGATTAATCATCAATATATGAATATAAAACCTTTTCGTTTCTGACCGAGTGATTGACTGGTGGAAAACGTACAGCTTAAACTCCTGGGACTAATAGAAAATATTTGGAAAATACATTTCTTAGGGGGTGACAAAGAAATTCACGCGGACTACAGCTAGTACTAAAATACTGAAAAATAAAAGGGGTTTATTTTTCGTAGGTTTCAGCGTATACCCTCCGCCTAGCACACCACCGGAGCCGGCACCCCCTGACCATAGGATGCACGCTGATCTATCGCGTAAGTTGTGTTGGTATTTATTTACTAGCTTCCGCCAGCGGTTTCACCCGCTTTCCTGTGGGAACTGCTGCGCGCATTCGGATAAAAAGTAGCCTATAGCCTTCCTCGATATATGGGCTATCTAACACTGAAAGAATTTTTCAAATTGGTCCAGTAGTTCCTGACATTAGCGCGTTCAAACAAGCTTTATAATATTAGTATAGATATATACGTGTAATATTTTGTTGTGGTTAATAAACATATTCATTGGTAAGGCAACAGCAATAAATATTGACAGGGACATTTTCCGAAGCTGCGGAATCTAGTCAGTAGTTTCCTATCGGTTGTTTAAAAACCCCTTTAGTTGATTCTGAGACGCAAGCTCTCTGGTGGTACAGCATAGTCTATGATCTTACATACTTCCGAAGTATGACACATTCCATTTCTACGATACTTTTTTAGGGTTCCGTACCCAAAGGGTAAAACGGGACCCTATTACTAAGACTTCGTTGTCTGTCTGTCTGATACTAAAAATAAATAAAAAAATATTAATACAACAATCCCCAAACAACATATGTGTGAAACCGCAAATTATGACTTTGTTATTCATATATTTGTATTAAATACAAAGTTATTTTTTGCTGTCCGAAAAATGTTTGTATTTTGGCTAGTTGTTTGACTATATTAGAAAACATAACAAATTAAAACGTGGACGACTACGTTTTACTTTACCGTAAAAGTTAATGGAAAGCAGAGTGCAAAATCTATGGTCTAAAACAGACCATAACGGTAGAGAAAAAAATACCAGAGATGAGCTTTATTCATAGAGAGTTTTGTTCAATTTGCAAGTTTTATATTGCTGTTGCCTTACCAGTAACTTAAAACTAGGTTACTATTATTTAAAAAAAAACCTTTAACTAAATAATAATAAATAAGCAAACTGTTATAACGCAGCGGATCTCAACTGCTCCGAGGATTCGCTGAGCACGCACGAGTCAGGTGATTGCATGACGAACGATTGTCGACCTTATACTTACGAAATATGGTTTATTTTTGTGTGTAGCTGTAGATATTTATTAGGCATTTTTTTACTGTAGATCAGTTTGAGTGGTTGATTTTAATATATTAGTATTTGGGGTGTTATTTATATAAATTGTCTAATTAAAGTCAACCACTTATTTTTAATTTGTATTTTTTATGTCAAAGGAATGTGTAATTTATTTTGCATGTCAATAAATTGTGTTGTTCTTTTTAGTTCTTTTTATATGTTTTTTGTAAAACACATTTTTTTTTTAATTTAAAACAGTAGTTTGTATAGAATTTTGTGAAGTTTTTTTTGTAAATAGATAAAATAAAAATATTTTTTAAATAAATATACACACACATTTGTGCATGATGGTTATTTTCTGATTACTTTTAAATTAAAATAATAGATAAGATTATTCACATAATACTTATTGTATCTCACCTCTTTATTTGACAGAAGTAACTTGAGATTTACCAGAGTAAGAAAAGTATTCTAATTTAGCAGATAAAGCACACTTTCTTCAAGTTACTTTTTCGAATGATTGAAAAAGAGTATTTTTTTGTGTTGTCAGATTGTCTTCATTTTCGTTGAAAAGTAAAAAATATATCTCACCATAAGATGATTGTAAAGTTAGCAATCTCGCGAGAGAGATTGTAATCTATCGGTATTTATAATCTTACGGCGATATTATATGAAGTAGTTAATCTCGGTTGAGAAAAATCAACTAATAATAATCTTCGTCCGTATATCATAATTATTTGCTCCAATTTACAAATAAATATTCTTGTACTCCACACAGATGGTGGAGGGCTATGGCAGCCAGCTAGCTACGGGCACCGCGCGTTCACGACGGGACGCACGCGGCCGCATCAACCGCCGCCACGAGTGCGGCATTCGCAGACTTTGAAGGTAAGGAAATTTTATAAAAGCTAACAAAATAGAAACCGTTTACGCCTAAAAATATCTTCTTATGTTGAACGCATACCTATAAGAATAGAACTTGTAAAACAAATCAAATAGGCAGGCTTCGTACACTTATCCGAGCCAAATGCATGGAATTATTCTGTTAGCCGCTATGATTACATCACCGGTTCGTCTGTCTTGTCTGTGATTCTTCCAGATGCGGACGATTCGACTAGTTCGTCTCGTGAAAGTGTGCGAGCTATCATACGATGTCATAAATAATACTAAAATTTGTTCTCTTGGCCGCGGTCAAGTTTTTTAGTTGTGTTTTACTGAAAAAATGAAACTTGTACTATCATTCCAGAAACTATTGAATAATATTATAAATGTGTGATAGAAGCCTTTCTCAACAAAATATAACTTTTTACTCTCTATTTTCATCTCCACGCTGATCCTTTCTTAATCTTTATGACGATTTCTACACAGCAACCGGGCAAGCTGGACATGAATAACTACACGATGGTCAGCGATGCGTTACAGCACATCACTATTGGACCGCCCGCACACTCCAGATCTGACAGAAAGGTGAGATATTACTACTTGTTTCTTTTTAAATACATTTCACCCGACTTCACCACGCAAAGAAGAGATAACGTGTTTATCAGCCTATTATACCTTTTTGGCTCCATTTAGCCAAAATCCGAGTACTGATTTTAAACTTGAACTTGTAAACGAAACAAGAAACTTAAAAAAGTGGTGGATTTTGACCGTCATGTTGAGAATAAGAAAACATTGGTCAAATTTCCACGTTTCAACCATCAGCCTTGCTTTTCCCCAACTATTTAATGACCATCTTCCAGTATAACCAAATGCAGTAGAGCTGTAATTTTGGATGTGGAAAAGTGCATTTAATTAGTCTACTTTGAATAAAAGATTTTGACTTCGACTTTGACTTTTATAATGCATGCTATGTTGGAGTTAAAAAATCTAAATATTTGCACGGCGGAAATGCCGAATATAGTAAAACCCTTAGAGCGCCTCCACACTAGCATTTGTCCAGCGTAGGCGTTCGATGAACGTATGCGCAGCGCAGACGCCGCGTCATAAAACGCTAGTGTGAAGGCGCTCTTAGACGTTAAGAACTGATGTTAGTTACCTATATTCTTGCAAACAAATATATCATTTATTCATTCAAAATAATATTCTTCGTTCGTCACAGACCCAGCGTACGGGTTGGACGCACTCGAGCGGTCAGCAAGGCGGACATCATCACCATCCTTCGGGAGTCAGCTCTGAGACAGAACTAGACGCGCAGTATGCACAGGTACACATGTAAAATATATAAATTTAATTTGTTGTAATTTGTATTTTATACAGGAACCCCTGTGTATGGCAAAGACGGCTTTGAAAGAAAAGATATTGGTCTGGTGTGTGTCAGTCAGTCAGATATTGGTCGGTTGCGTCCAAAAATAGATCTTTATGGCCATGTTTCCGGAATTAAGTATTCCTTAGTGCTGTAGTCTTAATTTTTGTCATTGTTGCAGATCAAAGAGACAAACGAATACATGGAAGCGCCATCTATGATGAGATTAAGAAGACATCGACGACACGAGAAGGCGCCGCTACACCAGCCTTGTAAGAATTGCTTTGTACTTTAAAATATCGTTACTTTAAATTGTTAAACTATATTCATTTTAAATTAATTTGAATTTTGTTAAAACTCGGTAAACTTTGAAGTAGCATGCTCCCAACATGTAGTAATATTCTACTCCGGAATTATGTAGCGTATCTATTCCAGTCAACTGTGAAAATAGCCGTTCAATCCGACAGCAAAACAACGTATAGATAGACGTGTGATTAAATGACGTCTTTCAACCAAACGACTATTAATTAGTTATCTGTTAAATACCCACATCGTCTAATCTCCAGGACAAAATTAAACCCTTGTGGATTTTCATATCTTTTTTAATTGACTTTTAATTAGGATCAGAGTGTTGGGCATTGAAAAGAGGGATGAGAGGGTTATATAGCTTTTGTCCTACTTGTGTTTGTTGACTGGTGCGGCGGCTTGCGCTCGGGGACGCGGGCCTCATTCCACTCGCGGCCCGTAGTGCCGTGCCTATGTCCGGCCGGCATAGTGTTGTGTGTTATTTATGGTGCGAATATATAACAAGAAGCACATTGTTGCAGCATTCTCGGAGACAGACAGTTCGGGCTCGAGCTCGGGGTCGGGCGCGGGCAGCGCGGGCGCGGGCCGGCCGCACGCGCGGCGCCGGCACAACGCGCATCACGCGCCCAGGCATTACAAGAAGCGGTATGTATCACCACACTGACACGGGCTCCAGCGCGGGGTCGGGCGCGGGCAGCGCGGGCGCGGGCCGGCCGCACGCGCGGCGCCGGCACAACGCGCATCACGCGCCCAGGCATTACAAGAAGCGGTATGTATCACCACACTGACACGGGCTCCAGCGCGGGGTCGGGCGCGGGCAGCGCGGGCGCGGGCCGGCCGCACGCGCGGCGCCGGCACAACGCGCATCACGCGCCCAGGCATTACAAGAAGCGGTATGTATCACCACACTGACACGGGCTCCAGCGCGGGGTCGCATCTTCATAGCTAAAAATATCCCACTCTACGGTCATCAACACGCATGCCCAGGTGGGTGCGTTTGGGCATATCCCTCCAGCTTGGGAGATGCAGCAGTCCAGTAGTGGACGTTTATACACTACTACAAAAATACGCTTATATGGACGTCGTACTATACAAGCTGTTAATTTGCATCCTAGTCAAATTCAAGGACGTAGTAATGCTAATAATTCTCGACCCAAATCAACAATAAAATACGTTTTTTATTTATTTACCGAAATCCGTCAGTGTATACTAGCCGTATTTGAATGCGGCGCGTGTGTTAGTAGCCTTATAACTGCGCTGCGTTTTCACACAAACGCAGACGACACGGACTGACGAACGGTTTGATTATTCTTACGCTTTTGTTTAATTAATTCTTAAATACTGTTAAATTTCGACAACAAAAAAATCAGCGCATAGTCTTCATTCCCCGGATTCCGTAGTTTCAATTGATTTTATTTATGTATTTTTTGGCAACCGCCTGAAATTCAAACAGGGTGTAACAAACAACCACAAAAATACGCTTTATGGGCCTCGTACTATATACCTAATACATAAAACTTACATATCTAACGAGCCTTTACTTTGACAGATCGCTAGGCAACCTGGTAGCCGTCCAAAGCCCGCGCGTGCCCAAGTTAGGCATGTTCGTTGGACCGCCTGAGTTACCCACCGGCTATCGAGCGCGGACGCAGGAGGATAAAGGTACATACAAAATCATACACCAAGGTTTTAGCTTACTTAAAAAATTACATTATTTATTTATTTCAACAAATATAACCATTTCTTATTTTAGCTGCAAGCGAATCAAGCGAAGGCAGTTCGGACGGCGAGACCCGGAGGCCCAGGCCTCTGCCCCCGCCGCCGCACCACGAACCTACGCATAAGGTCTGTTCAACATATACCAGTAAATAATAATTTAATTTTTGATTCTCAAAACTCATTACATACTTTTATTCGATCAGTCAAAATGTTTCACTGCTAACTTCCACTGCTAGATAATGGACCTCACCGCCAGTTTTACAGGTTCCAGATAAAGTTCTAAATAGCTATCTGTCAGATAGAGTTGTTTGTTTAATTTTGATTACTTTTCTATGGCATGATTTGTCCGACAGCTATCTATAACCTTTGATACTGGCCGTCAGTCTCTTCAAATGGAAAATAAACTATTCGCTCAATAAACCAAAAAAAATCTCCCACAGATGCTATCAGGCGAGTATCCATCATCAGCCCAAGACAACTCATCATCGAGCACGGCAGACACGCGGCGGCGTCATCACCCCTTCAGCAAGCACGACCGCAGGCATAAGGTAGCCATGTTACTTTATTCCCACAGCCTTGATCATCTCGCATTAAGCCTTTTTCATTGTCCCACTGCTGGGCCCAGGCCTTCTCACACAGAGAAGGATTGGCCGTTAATCACCACGCTTGCTAAATGCGCGTTGGTGATTTCAGACTTTGCAGTCCAGGGCGTCTACTCTGAAATGACACTACCGATTGTTCGGGACCGACCGACATACGATCGAAGTTTGCATTGTTGTTCTACTACGAAAATACTTCGGTTTGGCTCTCAGATTAATGAGGGTTTACAATATAACAACTGTCAAAATGATGTTCGGTCGGAACGAGGCGCAACCGTCCGACTAAACGATATGGAAAANAGCGCGGGGTCGGGCGCGGGCAGCGCGGGCGCGGGCCGGCCGCACGCGCGGCGCCGGCACAACGCGCATCACGCGCCCAGGCATTACAAGAAGCGGTATGTATCACCACACTGACACGGGCTCCAGCGCGGGGTCGGGCGCGGGCAGCGCGGGCGCGGGCCGGCCGCACGCGCGGCGCCGGCACAACGCGCATCACGCGCCCAGGCATTACAAGAAGCGGTATGTATCACCACACTGACACGGGCTCCAGCGCGGGGTCGGGCGCGGGCAGCGCGGGCGCGGGCCGGCCGCACGCGCGGCGCCGGCACAACGCGCATCACGCGCCCAGGCATTACAAGAAGCGGTATGTATCACCACACTGACACGGGCTCCAGCGCGGGGTCGGGCGCGGGCAGCGCGGGCGCGGGCCGGCCGCACGCGCGGCGCCGGCACAACGCGCATCACGCGCCCAGGCATTACAAGAAGCGGTATGTATCACCACACTGACACGGGCTCCAGCGCGGGGTCGGGCGCGGGCAGCGCGGGCGCGGGCCGGCCGCACGCGCGGCGCCGGCACAACGCGCATCACGCGCCCAGGCATTACAAGAAGCGGTATGTATCACCACACTGACACGGGCTCCAGCGCGGGGTCGGGCGCGGGCAGCGCGGGCGCGGGCCGGCCGCACGCGCGGCGCCGGCACAACGCGCATCACGCGCCCAGGCATTACAAGAAGCGGTATGTATCACCACACTGACACGGGCTCCAGCGCGGGGTCGGGCGCGGGCAGCGCGGGCGCGGGCCGGCCGCACGCGCGGCGCCGGCACAACGCGCATCACGCGCCCAGGCATTACAAGAAGCGGTATGTATCACCACACTGACACGGGCTCCAGCGCGGGGTCGGGCGCGGGCAGCGCGGGCGCGGGCCGGCCGCACGCGCGGCGCCGGCACAACGCGCATCACGCGCCCAGGCATTACAAGAAGCGGTATGTATCACCACACTGACACGGGCTCCAGCGCGGGGTCGCATCTTCATAGCTAAAAATATCCCACTCTACGGTCATCAACACGCATGCCCAGGTGGGTGCGTTTGGGCATATCCCTCCAGCTTGGGAGATGCAGCAGTCCAGTAGTGGACGTTTATACACTACTACAAAAATACGCTTATATGGACGTCGTACTATACAAGCTGTTAATTTGCATCCTAGTCAAATTCAAGGACGTAGTAATGCTAATAATTCTCGACCCAAATCAACAATAAAATACGTTTTTTATTTATTTACCGAAATCCGTCAGTGTATACTAGCCGTATTTGAATGCGGCGCGTGTGTTAGTAGCCTTATAACTGCGCTGCGTTTTCACACAAACGCAGACGACACGGACTGACGAACGGTTTGATTATTCTTACGCTTTTGTTTAATTAATTCTTAAATACTGTTAAATTTCGACAACAAAAAAATCAGCGCATAGTCTTCATTCCCCGGATTCCGTAGTTTCAATTGATTTTATTTATGTATTTTTTGGCAACCGCCTGAAATTCAAACAGGGTGTAACAAACAACCACAAAAATACGCTTTATGGGCCTCGTACTATATACCTAATACATAAAACTTACATATCTAACGAGCCTTTACTTTGACAGATCGCTAGGCAACCTGGTAGCCGTCCAAAGCCCGCGCGTGCCCAAGTTAGGCATGTTCGTTGGACCGCCTGAGTTACCCACCGGCTATCGAGCGCGGACGCAGGAGGATAAAGGTACATACAAAATCATACACCAAGGTTTTAGCTTACTTAAAAAATTACATTATTTATTTATTTCAACAAATATAACCATTTCTTATTTTAGCTGCAAGCGAATCAAGCGAAGGCAGTTCGGACGGCGAGACCCGGAGGCCCAGGCCTCTGCCCCCGCCGCCGCACCACGAACCTACGCATAAGGTCTGTTCAACATATACCAGTAAATAATAATTTAATTTTTGATTCTCAAAACTCATTACATACTTTTATTCGATCAGTCAAAATGTTTCACTGCTAACTTCCACTGCTAGATAATGGACCTCACCGCCAGTTTTACAGGTTCCAGATAAAGTTCTAAATAGCTATCTGTCAGATAGAGTTGTTTGTTTAATTTTGATTACTTTTCTATGGCATGATTTGTCCGACAGCTATCTATAACCTTTGATACTGGCCGTCAGTCTCTTCAAATGGAAAATAAACTATTCGCTCAATAAACCAAAAAAAATCTCCCACAGATGCTATCAGGCGAGTATCCATCATCAGCCCAAGACAACTCATCATCGAGCACGGCAGACACGCGGCGGCGTCATCACCCCTTCAGCAAGCACGACCGCAGGCATAAGGTAGCCATGTTACTTTATTCCCACAGCCTTGATCATCTCGCATTAAGCCTTTTTCATTGTCCCACTGCTGGGCCCAGGCCTTCTCACACAGAGAAGGATTGGCCGTTAATCACCACGCTTGCTAAATGCGCGTTGGTGATTTCAGACTTTGCAGTCCAGGGCGTCTACTCTGAAATGACACTACCGATTGTTCGGGACCGACCGACATACGATCGAAGTTTGCATTGTTGTTCTACTACGAAAATACTTCGGTTTGGCTCTCAGATTAATGAGGGTTTACAATATAACAACTGTCAAAATGATGTTCGGTCGGAACGAGGCGCAACCGTCCGACTAAACGATATGGAAAATAATTTCGTAGTAAGAAACATGCGAACATTCGGCCGATAGTTCGTCGTTAACACGTTCGGAGTAGACCCCCAGTTTTCGTCAAGATGTTTTCCTGCACCGTTAATCTGAAGTTGGTGTACGAAATATGCTTGAATATCTATTGTTACTGTATGAAAGGGGTCGCGAAAGATAATAGGCATGATGATTTTCACAATTAAGCTTTTTGTTTCAGGAGTTCTCAAAGAGCAAAGATTCAAAGAAGAATGCATCACAAATTAACAACACGCAGTCAGTACAAAACTGGGGTCCACAGGTGAGCTTGTATCTTAGTCTTTAAAATTTACGAAGATTTGGACCATGTTTTTGAGTTTAATTAATATATCATGTGTTTGGGTGAATAAATGTATTTTCTTTCTTCTTTCTTTTCGTCTTTTTGGTTACGTTGGAAGCCGATCCCAAAATAGTTGGGGAAAGTTAAGCAGATGATAACGTTTTTATGATGTTTATTTGTGTATTTCTCCCAGGGTGCGCACGGCATCCCGCTGTTCGTGGAGAAGTGCGTGGAGTTCATAGAGCGCGAGGGCCTGGCGTCCGAGGGGCTCTACCGCGTGCCCGGCAACCGCGCACACGTCGACATGCTCTTCACCAAGTTCTACGAAGGTAACACTACGAACATAGTTATATTATTTAACAAATGTTGTGGTTTAGTCTCCTAAATTAATCAAATTGACTGATATTCTAGACTAACTTGGAAATTTTCGCATAAGAAAAATGGTAGCAACAAATGATTGTGATAAAATTTTGTATGTTTACCTTTTTAAATATTTCAGAAAAAAACATTTTTTTTTATTTGGGAAAAAACCTTATAATCTGGCAATATTATTTTGGAGTTTGACATAAGCAATTGTCATTTTACGGTCTCGTTAAAAAAAACTAATTATATTTCAACTAAACTGACTATAATATTTCATTCATATCTATAAACCTGTTCTACATCAAAAACAGTTGATTAATTTGTAAAAACTTTTAGATCCTAAAGTGGACCTGGACGCGCTGGATATCCCGGTGAACGCGGTGGCGACTGCGCTGAAGGACTTCTTCTCCAAGCGCCTGCCGCCACTACTTGACGAAGCCAGCATGGCGCAGCTTGAAGATATTGCCAGTGAGTATATAGCTTTTAGTTTGAAACTTCAGATTTATTTTACACTAGCTTCCGCCAGCGGTAAATGGACTATTTAACTCTGAAAGATTTTTTCAAATCGGACCAGTATTTTCCGAGATTAGCGCGTTCACATAAACAAACACTTTAGCTTCATTTATTAGTATATATTTATTACATTTTGCATTCGCGCCAGCCTCACGCTACCGTACTACAACGCGCTGCATCTCCAGCAAACGGAGCAATAACCATGTCCCAGTTCACACCCATTCCGAACGTGAGCGAGTTGTTATAGCAGAAGTAGTGGTCATAGTAGAAAGCGAAGAAGTAGCCGACCGCGGCTTGTATGTGTGCGCCATACTATCTATTCATCGCCGCACTCACACGGACAGTGCCCCATTCGGGACTATTGCTTATGTGTGCGTGCGGCGACGCACTTGCTCTCTTCCTGCTATGTTATGGTCGCGCTCTAAGTCCCTACATTCGCGGGCTTTCGAAGCCGTTGGCGACGCCCGCCCATTATCGCCCGCGGCAATAGGCAATGCTCTCCGCCCCACTACAGCGGTCTTCGCTGGACCTATTAAGTCAACATCGGCCTAACTTTTTCCGAGGTTTATTTTGTGTGATTAATACATGTTATTGTTGTACACAGCGATGCGCGGCTGCATCGCCGGCGGCGTGGAGCTGAAGGACCGCAGCTGGCGGCTGCTGGCGCTGCGCTCGCTGCTGCACTCGGCGCTCACGCCTCTAGCCAGGGCCACGCTCGACTACCTGCTGCATCACTTCGCCAGGTATGCACTGTAGGCACAGCCGTGCAGTGGAGCTGCAGGACCGCAGCTGGCGGCTGCTGCATAATCATGCAGACGCAACGACATGACACCCGGACACTGTAGGCCTATGATCAAAACCCTCCCTTAGAAGTAGATCCAGCATTGACCTCGGGATTGTTCGGAAAAATTACGTCCAAGCTGATTACTGGCCAGCTCCAGTTCTCGAAGGAGATCAGCCAGGTGCGCAGGGCATTTATAGTACACAAGCGTACACGCAGACACAGGTGCACTCGCAATTCCCTCAATTTCGAAGCCGTATAGGACAGCAAACCTACACGAACGGAGAGATCAGACAGAGATACGCATGATTTTGTCACCAAATCTATTTTATCGTTCATACTACAACACTAACGTCCAAATCCCCAGGGTGGCAGACAACTCAAAACTGAACTCGATGGACAGCAAGAACCTCGCCATCTGCTGGTGGCCGACACTCCTGCCGGTGCAGTTCTCAGACATGGGCCGCTTCGAGATGACGCGGCCCTACCTCGAGGACATCGTGCAGACCATGATCGACCAGCACCCCTTTCTGTTCCGAGGGCAGGAAGCCTTTGTCATGGTGTGAGGACAGTGTGTAAGTAGCGTTTTTTGTATATAGCTCCACTGGTAAATGTGTATAGATCTCTCCAAACTTTTTGTCATCAAGCAACATTGCCTGAATCGCTGCGCACTGAACGCGCAATGAACGTGTATTTTTGCTGGAAAATTAGTTACGAACCGTCAATTGGTTTTGTGAGAACTGTATTTAAGGTGAAGAATCAACAATACTCACGTATATGTTTGTTTTACGGGAAGTCAGAAGTCGGGTTGCCCAGGTTTTTCCATGTAGATCGCTGGTACTTAGCAGCATCTAGTTAGAAGCCACAAACTTGGGAAATATCAGTATTCTGACTTTTGTTAAGTGTTGTGTCCAGGTATCCTGACGATGCATTTCCTTCACCCTGATTGCTGGCATTACTAAGTACGCCCAAGCTTCTTATAGCAGTATCATCATACAGTCAAAATTTGCAGGAACCCACAATGCAGGTTGCATTCGTGATGGACGACGTGTGACGTCAGCCGCGTTTGCCCGACGGCAGCGGCATTTGTGCGGCTCGCTTACCATACGATACTTAGCGCGTAAGTTCGCCTACTGTGCGCGCGTGACGTCACCCGCCCCGACGCGGCCGGTGACGTCACGATCCGCGAACACAGACCGTACTGCGAGGTGTTAGCACTCAGGCTAATCTACTCGCAGTAATGTCTAACGTTTATTGGCAAGCTATTGTTGTTCTAAAGTAGGTTTTTACTATATAAAAATGTCTGTTGATCGGTATTCCATACGTTAGAACGATGACCTTATTTTTCCATGCGGTTTTTCATATCAATAAAGCTTAGAGATTGCGTAATCGTCATTGCTTGCATTTTGTGAACATTTAATTTTTATCGATATTAATTTTTAATACGATGGACTAGTGAATCAGTATTTTAAATAGATGTTTATCAAAATTGTACCGCATTTGTAATAGTCGTAAGTGGAAATGCACAAAAGTATTTAAACAAAGTGTTTTCTAAACTTAAGTAACTGGTATGATATTTAAACGTTTATATTTGTAATCAATTAATGGCAACACCATGTAATGAGCACATTCCGTTCAGAAATATTAAGTGTTAATAATAATTAATGGATATTATGATTAATGATAGTGATTACATAACCATGGGTTTAATCGGTCGAAGTAAGGATTGGTATAAAGAAATGCTTAACGGCGCTTGTTTTTAAATATTTTTTATATGGCAACTTATTTCGTGACGTCATGAGTCTCTTGGTCTATTGGATAATTCGATCAAAGTTTTAAACTTTATATATTTTTTTAAGTATACCAAAACCTATCCCAGTTTTAGAATTTTTAACGAATTTAAGGTTTAAGTTAATAAATCATTGAATCTTTTGAAATCCAAGAGACACATTTAAGTTTTAGATAAATCTAACCAAATTTATGTTTTAAATTGAATAACGCTTACTGATTTAATTTTTACTAGGACCGTTAACAAAATCTTGCCATAATTATAAAACTTATTAATCAATTTTAAAAGTAATAAGTATCCATTTATTTGGAAGTGTAGTAATCACAAGAATTAAAACTATAGTTGGTGTATTTTATGGGGATATTCTATAGCCAAAAAAACTTTTAACTTAGATCGGATTTTGGTAACCAATATTTAATTCACGTAAGGGGATTCACAAGTTTAATTAATAATAATGAGACTGTAAATTAATTGAAAAATAAATAATATGAAAAATGTACAGACGTAGGTCAACCTAGCCGAATCTGTCAAATTTTGCCAATCGAACATTAACCTTCTACTATTGCTATAAGGTTGAAAATCAATCGAAAAAATTTGATGGATCGAGCGTCGATGATGTGGTGGCATTTTTACCATAAAATTCACCAACTATAAAAATAATTTTCAACACAAAAGGCAGCTTGTTTTTTCTTAATTTTATAGACTGAATATCAGCTAGTTCCTTTGACACTGAATCCAAATTGCGCACTTAATTTTAAAAAGAATATTACTTAAAATTAACTTTGATTAGCGGGTGGTGAATTATTTAATTTCAAACACCAACATTTTAAAATACTTCTTTAGGTCAGAAAATGGATAGGCTAAAGATATAAGTATTTACGTATATTTTTTTTTATCTTTGCTGTGAATTGAAATCACTCATTTATTCTCATTTCACTTGTCATTGGCATAATTGTCAACATCGCCAGTTGTTGGCTATAAACAAAAATTCAAATACAATAAATACCATCATATTATTTTTACAAATTATTTAATATTTGTATGCGTTTTGTGTCCGTCAATTGGACCGAAATACATATTATCCATGCCCATTAATGAAACTGCTCGTTTTATAATCGATCTTAAAGTATACACGCGGTCGTTCTTTTTTTGAAGTCTGTTAAAAAGAGTCATACAACATTTTGGCTTCAATTATATTATCTACTAGCTTCTGCCAGCGGTTTCACCGNTCGTGATGGACGACGTGTGACGTCAGCCGCGTTTGCCCGACGGCAGCGGCATTTGTGCGGCTCGCTTACCATACGATACTTAGCGCGTAAGTTCGCCTACTGTGCGCGCGTGACGTCACCCGCCCCGACGCGGCCGGTGACGTCACGATCCGCGAACACAGACCGTACTGCGAGGTGTTAGCACTCAGGCTAATCTACTCGCAGTAATGTCTAACGTTTATTGGCAAGCTATTGTTGTTCTAAAGTAGGTTTTTACTATATAAAAATGTCTGTTGATCGGTATTCCATACGTTAGAACGATGACCTTATTTTTCCATGCGGTTTTTCATATCAATAAAGCTTAGAGATTGCGTAATCGTCATTGCTTGCATTTTGTGAACATTTAATTTTTATCGATATTAATTTTTAATACGATGGACTAGTGAATCAGTATTTTAAATAGATGTTTATCAAAATTGTACCGCATTTGTAATAGTCGTAAGTGGAAATGCACAAAAGTATTTAAACAAAGTGTTTTCTAAACTTAAGTAACTGGTATGATATTTAAACGTTTATATTTGTAATCAATTAATGGCAACACCATGTAATGAGCACATTCCGTTCAGAAATATTAAGTGTTAATAATAATTAATGGATATTATGATTAATGATAGTGATTACATAACCATGGGTTTAATCGGTCGAAGTAAGGATTGGTATAAAGAAATGCTTAACGGCGCTTGTTTTTAAATATTTTTTATATGGCAACTTATTTCGTGACGTCATGAGTCTCTTGGTCTATTGGATAATTCGATCAAAGTTTTAAACTTTATATATTTTTTTAAGTATACCAAAACCTATCCCAGTTTTAGAATTTTTAACGAATTTAAGGTTTAAGTTAATAAATCATTGAATCTTTTGAAATCCAAGAGACACATTTAAGTTTTAGATAAATCTAACCAAATTTATGTTTTAAATTGAATAACGCTTACTGATTTAATTTTTACTAGGACCGTTAACAAAATCTTGCCATAATTATAAAACTTATTAATCAATTTTAAAAGTAATAAGTATCCATTTATTTGGAAGTGTAGTAATCACAAGAATTAAAACTATAGTTGGTGTATTTTATGGGGATATTCTATAGCCAAAAAAACTTTTAACTTAGATCGGATTTTGGTAACCAATATTTAATTCACGTAAGGGGATTCACAAGTTTAATTAATAATAATGAGACTGTAAATTAATTGAAAAATAAATAATATGAAAAATGTACAGACGTAGGTCAACCTAGCCGAATCTGTCAAATTTTGCCAATCGAACATTAACCTTCTACTATTGCTATAAGGTTGAAAATCAATCGAAAAAATTTGATGGATCGAGCGTCGATGATGTGGTGGCATTTTTACCATAAAATTCACCAACTATAAAAATAATTTTCAACACAAAAGGCAGCTTGTTTTTTCTTAATTTTATAGACTGAATATCAGCTAGTTCCTTTGACACTGAATCCAAATTGCGCACTTAATTTTAAAAAGAATATTACTTAAAATTAACTTTGATTAGCGGGTGGTGAATTATTTAATTTCAAACACCAACATTTTAAAATACTTCTTTAGGTCAGAAAATGGATAGGCTAAAGATATAAGTATTTACGTATATTTTTTTTTATCTTTGCTGTGAATTGAAATCACTCATTTATTCTCATTTCACTTGTCATTGGCATAATTGTCAACATCGCCAGTTGTTGGCTATAAACAAAAATTCAAATACAATAAATACCATCATATTATTTTTACAAATTATTTAATATTTGTATGCGTTTTGTGTCCGTCAATTGGACCGAAATACATATTATCCATGCCCATTAATGAAACTGCTCGTTTTATAATCGATCTTAAAGTATACACGCGGTCGTTCTTTTTTTGAAGTCTGTTAAAAAGAGTCATACAACATTTTGGCTTCAATTATATTATCTACTAGCTTCTGCCAGCGGTTTCACCGGCGTCCCGTGGGAACTACTCGGCGCACCCGGATGAAAAGTAGCCTATAGCCTTCCTCGATAAATGGGCTATATAACACTGAAAGAATTTTTAAAATCGGACCAGCAGTTTCTGAGATTAGCGCGTTTAAACAAACAAACTCTTCAGCTTTATTATATTATAGTATAGATTTCAACTGTGACGACCATATACATACTCTGTTGGTAGCTTTTAAAAGGTTGGTGTTTAAAATTAAATTAACAAACCAATGTATAGCGGATGGCCTATTTTGTATATTAAGTGTTAGATAGACTGACGTAGTATATGTGTATCTCACTATTATTTAACGTCTATGTATGTACACTTTATTTATTTATATCTTCCATATTTCCATAATAATCTTATGAGGTAAATAACCCTTCGTTTGTAAGTGATGCGTGGGGACGGATGTTTTAGTAGTCGATAAATTTACACGTTTCCGGGTTCCGTATCGATAAAGTGAGTTTGAAAAATATCGACCTAGATAATGTTAGGTAGAAACATCGTCTAAGGTCAATTTCAAAGGTTCCAGATAAAGTTCTAGATCTGTCTGACAGATAATGCCATAGAAAGGTTTTATCTGTCAGATAGCTAGCCTAAAAATTGCATACAAGATATTTTATTGTAGGCATTTAAATAATAACTTGGAAAGACTATCCTTTTTCTGATACTTAAATGTGATGTATTCATTTGTTGAAAGACTCATTTAACTTCAAATTCAACTACAATTCTTAGCAAAAACATAATATATGATACGGAACCCCACGAGTATAACTCGTCCATTTCTAATGTAAAAACATATTTTTTTCATAACTCTAATAAAATATGAGTATTAGTTGTTGCAAAGTTCTTATGCCATTAGACATTAAGAATGTATGTGCACCTTTGTTCAATTATACTTTATTCATTTCCAAAAACTATATTTCAGATATTCTTCTTAAAAAAACTTAATTTAAAAATTGTATTTCATGATATTAGATATTGTAACGTGAATTGCTTGTTTTTTCAGTGTTTTAAAGTACTTTGTTGTATTGTCAATGTATTTTTTTTAAATAAATAGGATGAATGTAATATTTTGTGTCTATATCCAGTTTATCGGCATTTAAATACTTTCAGAAATACACAAAGTTACTTGTAACTTTTCAATATTTATTTTAGAGATACATACATCACAGGTTGAAATTACATTATTGTAAAATGAAGCTTTTAAATGCCAATGAATTGTGAAATATTCTACTTTATTTTAAAAAAAATATGTCTTCGACTATAACGAACTCGTAAGGTAGATATCTCATTACGTTGATTTGCAAAAGCAATTTCGGATTTGTACTAAGCATCGCGAGTAAAGTATATGTAACTATTTAATAAGTATATTTAATATATTAGGTGTCTTCAATGAGCATAGTTAAGAATGTACGTAAGTTTTTAACGATATAATGTCATTATATCATTGTCCCGCTCGCACTCGCGCGCAGTCCGTCCGGCCGTGCGCGTGCGAGCGAGACAACAGTCATGTCCATTAGGGGAATGATGTGAGGGAATTTTTTATATTTTACTATGAATCGAAAAAGACATAGAGCCTACCTGTGTTTGAATATTATTTTTCTAGAATTTTTCACCTTTCTTATAGATCTCACTTGCGGTGATACACCCTTTAATTTTAAATTATATTTTTTTTAACGTGAAATTTCCCCTAATGTTTTTTTGAAAATGCAATTTCTATATAAATATTCGATGTAAATATTGTACATTCATTCATTTTTATTATTTTGCTTAATTTATTTATTGAGATATTGTTTTATCAAAGAGTTTTAGAGCCATATATTTGTTACTCCATGCAATATTATGAGTGTTTTTTTTAAGTTGTAACATTGAATTTGTTTAATTTTATTTTTGAGCACATGTTTTTCTAATGGATTTCGTGAAAGTGCCATTTTATTTTAAACGTGCGGTGATTTCGGAGATTCCTAAAACTTTTTGTAATTGTCATTTTTGGTAGTAAACGCTTTTACGTTCGAAATTGTTTCCTGTAGGTTTCTCGAATGTTCTACAGTAGAAATCAATGTACGCTTGGCTCTGTGGCCTGGCGCCGCCCGTGTACGTTGTGGCTAGTTATTGGGAGTAGTGGGGGTGCTTGTGTAAGTAATCATCTAAGGAGTGAGATAATTGAGATTGTGACGAGCGAAGTATGTTTGCTCTCGTGTAAGATTAGAGTGGCGATTCTAATTAAACGTGAAGTACGCTCGGAAGTGGGGGTTTTTATACAGTATTATTGAGCATTTAATCGGCTGACTGAAATCATGTGAACAGTATTCAGTCTTGTATTGATAGAATAGACGTTATCATCTATTTTTTTACAGTCTGGCTTAGTCTTAGGCCTACACTCCACCAAAGTCGAGTGGAGCGGAATTATTTATACAATCAAGAGAATTTATTATATGTTTTATTATATGTATAGATCAGGTTTATCAACATACATCTGCACTCTAGTACAATTAAAAAAAAAATAACTAAACAAAATTGCCAAGTGCGATATACAATTATAGATAAACACAGCATGCATAAAAAAATCAAATTAAAAATTAAACTAAAACTAAACTAAAATTAATTCTTATTAATAAGAAAACAAAAGTTAAAAAAAAAAAACAAATACTATTCTGATATAAAAGGTGATTTGATTTGATGAAGGTTATGCAGATGATGGTTGAAAAAGCAATGATCTGAGATTTTTCCTGTACGCTATCCTGTATTTTTATCCGCTCAATAGTGGATGGATATCACCTAGAAGGCAGAATTATATGTTTGAATAATGACATTCTATTGGTTGTTTTAAAACTGCACTGCCCGGTTCAGTTTGGGTAGAGTGTGGGTCTTATTAAGTGACGAACTGTCGCTACATTAAGTAAGTGACAGTAGCAAGGTATTTAAACACTACCTAAAGTTATGTTTCATTAAAAATACGACTTACAGACGCCAGGTCAACCTACCCGAATCTGTAAAATTTTACCAATCGAACATAAACCTTCCACTAATAATAAGTGATAAGGTTGAAGGAATTTTACAAATTGAGGTAAGTTGATGTACCGTCGGTTGTAACTACGACTTATCAAAAAAAAAATCCTTATTTTATTCTATAGTTTTTTTAAAGATACTAGCATTTATCCCCGCTTGCCAGAGTTACGAAATATTATTAATAGTAGAGTGATTAATGTTGTGATATTACGGTTGAAGTAGGGCGCGCCGGGCCACACAGCGCATCCATTTGCTATGCGTCTCAATTACTGAAACACGACTCAAAAGGAATGTGTCATATTTTATAATAAATAATCATCTATGTAATGAATTGGTATTTTTATTTGTTTTCACCCTGTCCCTTGAATAGTTAAATTAAAATTATTATCAAAGAAAATCAGCAATAAAGTCAAAAATCAGGTTGCACACTACACAACACATACACATACATTAACATAAACACCTATGGACGAAACGAGTAGTGGAAAATTCGACATGTTAAAATTTCGGAACAAAACAACCTATCTTTGTTGTAGAAAGGGCCATTGAACTATTTATGAGGCTGCTTTTTTGAAAGTTTCAACAAACTATAACGCCTAATAGCCGATCGTAATACGCTATCCATTTGTTGACTTGCATAATAATGACAGAATTTTGACATTAGTTCCATACAAGTAATGTCAAATACCTATCCCTAGACCAAATTCAGAGATAAGAAGCTGTAAGTTTACACTTCGTGGATGAAGCAGTGGTAGATACATAAATAGACAAAGTTTATTAAGGGGTCGGCAGTTTACCCCTTCCAAAAATTTAGATGTTAACGATAAAAAAACCAGTGAACAAGTAGGGAAAGGTGAGAGGTATTGAATTCTTGTAACGAAA
The DNA here is from genome assembly GCA_002382865.2 of Heliothis virescens. Classification (NCBI taxonomy): domain Eukaryota; kingdom Metazoa; phylum Arthropoda; class Insecta; order Lepidoptera; family Noctuidae; genus Heliothis; species Heliothis virescens. Next base: position 6,958,313 of record NWSH02000162.1, on the reverse strand, counting down.
CCATACCGCGATTCAGATTTGAAGCAACAGCGCCATCTATCGAGAGAACGTGCAACAAAGAGTTGGAGTTTACACGGGATGAGTGATATAACTGAGTGAGGGCGTTATAGTACAACTTTGGTTACCAGAAGTTGTCATTATTTTTTTACTTAGCCTGTATTGTCCCACTGCTGGGCAAAGACCTCCCCCAAAGTTATCCATTCTTCTCTATCTGAAGCATGCTGCGGCCAGTCAGCGAGAAAATTTACCAAGTCATCCCGCCAGCGCTTCCGAAGTCTACCACTAAGCCTTCTTCCATCGCCAGGAATCCACTGAGTGATGATCTTGGCCCACTTATCAATTTCCATTTTAATATTTTAAAATGAGTTTTATAAAAAAAAATTTGATTATGCTAATATTTTCGGAAATATTTGCTCCAAAAGTTGAAAACAGTGTGTCCCCTACGTCTAATTTTCGAACCATAACTTTAGAAAATATGAAAAAAATCACAACAGCTAACTTTATACAAACTTTCATTATTTTGGACATGATATACCTACATAGCAGTTTTTGAGATATAGCTATTTTCGAAAATCTTACACAATGATACTACCTACCGGTGCAATCTTCGTCGAATTTACATATTCATTGATATTTCGACCACCCAAGGTACGGAGGAAGTTCGGTCGGAAATGACGTTTCCTTGCGGAACAATAAAACGACAGAATATGTTTTGTGCAAAAGTTTATTATCATTCAACAGGCATGCTCTTATGTCATACAACACTTATTGCATCACAGTTAGACTTTATGTACATATACGTGACAATTTATATTATCAATAATTTGTATTTTTTATACTAATTTAAAATATAATACATCAACAATAGATTTTTTTTTTGAACCTCCAGCTCATCTTTGGTACACAGTGGCGGCGCTAGGCGTCGGCGACGTCGGCGACCGCCGACGGCCTCGCGCCTGAGGGGGCCTCGCAGAAATACTAGTTACCTTTTTTATTTTCGTTTCGCCAATCATGTTTAATCCTCGAAGCGATAAAAATTTTCGCGCTCGCTTCGCTCGCGCATTCATATGACATGTTACCTGTGTTTTTTCTTGCTTTATGCCTCCACAAATTAACTAAAACAAATGGCGTCAACTTCAGCTTTACAATATTAGTAGGTAGGATACATTTTCAAAATTATTTTTTTTGTGACTTGACCTAAATCTGTCAAAACAAATCGTTGAGCTGAAAAAATATGGTAAGGTTTGTCAAGGTTAGGTTTCGCGAAGGTAGGTTGCTCAGGGTTAGGTAGGTTGCGCAAAGTTAGATTTCGCGAAGGTAGGTTGCTCAAGGTTAGGTTTCGCGAAGGTAGTTTGATCAGGGTTAGGTTTTGCGAAGGTACGTTGCGCAAAGTTAGGTTTCGCGAAGGTAGTTTGATCAGGGTTAGGTTTCGTGAAGGTAGGTTGCTCAAAGTTAGGTTTCGCGAAGGCTGGTTCCTCAAGGTTAGGTTTGGCGACATTAGGTTTCTCAAAGTTAGGTTTCCCAAAGGCAGGTTGCACAAAGTTAGGTTTCGCGAAGGTAGGTTTCGCGAAGGTAGGTTTCGCGAAGGTAGGTTGCTCAAAGGTAGGTAT
>NWSH02000162.1:6935836-6955153 GCA_002382865.2 Heliothis virescens | reverse complement strand
CCCCCCCCCCCCCCGCACAAAAGCTGGATCCGCTCCAGGGGCCTCGCGAGCCTGATTTCGCTGACGTACATATTTGGTCTAGCGCCGCCACTGTTGGTACAGTCAGCATCAAAAGTAGCCGAACAAATTTAAATTTTCATAACTGCTGAACACCGTGTCGTCAGTAACTTACCGGACTACTCATCTACTTTTTTTGAAGGTTAGGATGTTAAGCAAATTTTGGCGTTTGTGTTGTTAAAAAATTAAGATCCTAGACGTTGATAGGTACTTTAAAAAATGTTGATTTGCTCAGCTACTTTTGATGCTGACCGTACATGCATTTCTCAAACATGGTTTAGTTAAAGTATAGACGGTTTATTACAATAATATTTACAGCAACGGCTCGAGCCAAATGGGAAATCGGCCACCTGTGGTTTGCTTTACGCAAGTGAAGTCGACGGGCTGCCACTAACTAATTTCTTACTGACAACTTTGGGACTACCGTACAATCGTAAGAATTGCTAGCCATCGACCATGGATCATGACTGTAGGGTACTTGGAGATGATGGGTAGAAACATATTTTTACGTTATCTGCCTTATGGGTTCCGGGGAATTATTAAAGAATACATATACATAATAATGATTAAGTGTTATTAAATATTTGTGTCGTAAAATCAGTTCCAACAACCGCTTATTAAGGAGCCCTGCCAACACAAACTTCATTGTACAGGAATAAGAAGTCAGTATTTAATCAGAGAGTTCTGGCCACTGACGTGTTCCTTCACACACATCCTGCTCCCCAGCAGCCGCACCAGGGTATGGAGCCATCATTGATGGGCGCCGACAGTTTCCTCGACTTGTTGGTGCACGCAGACCCCAGCGAGTTCACCGAGGAACACATACTGTTGGTCCTCTCGTGTTCTGAGTGCGAAGTTGTCATCTCCTGGAGAAGAATATTGTATTTTATGATGGAGAAAGTAATAAAGAATGCGTAATGGGAAGGTCCGTTTGCCAAATGCAGATATATGAATATAATTCGATTAAATCCAAGTCAAATATGAGAAATGATTTTCTAAAAAAGACTGGATCTATCTGATTTCCTTTAAATAAACCTCATCAAATAAGTTCAGAATTAGGTATATCAGCAATTGGCAACCATTAGAAATATTAGATTAGGTAATTAAAAGAATTGTTGAGAGAAATGGAACTTATTCTTCTTTGGAATCTAAATCAGATATGAGACAGTCTTTCCGATTTATCTAGAGCAAGAGTTAACCAGTCCACCAGGTTTGTCCATAAAAAAATTAAAAGAATAAAAGATGAAGAGTTCGACAATGTTCTAAGAAAAAATACTCGTTCTTAATGTTACCTGATAACTATCCCGCTTGTACCGCGGGCCTGAACTGGACGACGACAACGTGTTCCTCGGCCTGTGTCGAGTGCAGTGCTTGTGCTTGCCCGCCTCCTGAACCTCGCCCTCAATAAGTCTCTCGTTATCACTCTCCACGTGAACCGTCCCGCCATTCTTTGTCGCTCCATTCTTCATCTCCTTCTTCTTGTCCCTTCTTTTTCTCTCCCTCTTTTTGAACGTCAAAGAGAAGCGTTTACGCTTCTTCATTTTTGGCGAGTCTGGTCTTTGAGGAGCGGTTGATTTCTCTCTGTCGGATCGACTCGTGTCGTCGTCAGGCGGCGGCACTTGAGACTCGGAGTCAGTCTTTAGTGTCAGCTCCGTGCGAGTGGAAGAATCAGGCTCACCGGATTTATACGCTACTTCTTTCTCTAAGTTTGCCAGCTCCATCCTTCTTAATCTCTTTGGTAGTTTGTTTACTGTAGCATATATCGGCTCTTCGTTTTCTCCGACAGGCGCTGATCGCGAGCGGGAGAAGAAGTCGAATTTCTTTGGCTTAACTGGTATTCTTCTTTCAACGAAGACTACCGTACTAGCGACCTCTGTGGTGGTGGTTTGTACGTCATCCCCAGACTTTGGACTTGGACTGCTTGGAATGGGTGTTGCTCTAGGATAGTCGTAGGTAAGTTCAATATTTTTCTCAGTGACATACTTTTTTGGAGGCTCTTGTTCTTCAGCAGTTGGTACTCCTGAGATTTGTACACCTGTAACTGCCAAAGCAGGAACGGGTTCCTTTCTTTGACAGCAGCATTTCTGTGTGATCCGTCGCGTATTGCACATGAACACGGAGTTCTGTTGTATGTACGTGGTCTGAATAGTCGGGGAGCCTTGGACTTCTCCTAGTAGGTCTTCGACGTTCCCTCCGGTATGGAATCGGGGAGGTTGGTAGGGGGCGACGACGAAACCTGGTGGAGGGGGGCCTGCGACGTGGTAGGGGGGAGAGGTAACGGATTGGAAGAACCTGGGTACCTCGGGTGGCGCGTCGTGAACCAGCACGTCCACCACTCGCTCGTGTCCACTGTCCGCTATATTTGGCTGCATAGTGTTTGCGCTTTGCGTCGTTTGTGCAGATTTCACTACGTTTGGCTTCCTCGTAGTCTCCTGTTGGCATTCATCGCATGTGCATGGTGATTCCGCGCCGCTCTGGAAACCAACATTTTGACAATTATTTTTCACAGCAAAAATATTTTTAAACTTTCAATTAACAGTAGGGTTAAATAAACTTTGTGTTTATAAAAACGGAGTTCAAATGATGTTGTAGACCTGGCCAAAATAAACACAGATACGTAGCAGACGAGAGACTGATCTCGATAGCACTCGGAGCTACAGACGTTTCTTTGAATGTTTTATTTTATTGCCGTCTTGTCAGGTTATAAAAATACATTATTGACGTTGTTTTTAAAGCTGATAATGCAAGGCTAAGTTTTGGTACTATTTATACGGTTTCTGAAAATTAATGTGTTTATTAAATGTTAAGAAATACCTACTGAATGATGAATTGTTATTTAATGTATAACTCATCAGCAACTTTCAATAGCATGAATATTTCCCCCGAATAATCCCGTCCCATGTGCATTCCTACTTAGGTAAATAGGTATACAATAAGTAGATAATTACCGACTCATTAAGAGAACATAGTTAAGTGTTCGAGTTTCCTTGGAAGGAGAGGAGAATAGAAGCTTCATGAACCACCACCCACTAGAATCATGAAGCTTCTATTCTTACCCAACCAACACATATTTCAGTTTAAATGAACTATTTACGATGATATTTATAAAACAGCCCTGAAGCTGGTCACCAAGGTTTGTGGCTGAACATCTGTCATTGAGGAATATTTAAACATGACCCGATTCACGTCATAATCCCAAACTGCGTCACTCTCATAAAATGTCTCGTGTTTATTTATTAACGTTAAAGATTAAATTAATTGATGGTCAGTTTAGTCAAGTAAGAGCGCTTGCAGGCTGCGGATTTTGTCGTGTATAAACGCTGTTTTTCTATGCCACACATTCTGAACGGCAAAAAATAGCTAGTGTGAAAGCGCTATATATGGATAGTCAGTTATAGGTAATGCAGTTATTATTTAGTTAGTTATCTATAAATATATTGATAAATGGATGTTTAAAAAACAATTGGTATGAATTAAAAAAACACAGACAATGCCACGTGTTGTTAATATGGCAAGAGTTGATTAATATTGTTGATAAGCAACAAGCACATCATTTATTACCAACTTTGCAAAATTCGGTGTTGAAACACATGTTTTCATGCTGCTTTTTTAATAGATAGAAGAAGAAAGTGGGGAAATACTGCTATTTTGCATTGCACCTCTGCGAAGCCTGGGCGGGATGCTAGAGATTTATAAACAAAAAATTTTAGATAGGTACTCATAAAAGAATATCAATATTTTATTTCGTGAATACACAAGTTAATATTCTACCAAACGTTATTTGAATGACATGAATCTATAAACCGTTTGTATGGCGTCTGTACCACAGTCGTACAGTCGGTTCAAGGAGGCTATTCTGGTAGTAAACCACTACATAATATTAATGAGGAAGTATTTATATAGAGGCGTGTATTGACTTCTCAATGGATAAGTCCCTAGTTATTGCGTATATTGTTATGTATACGGCATGTATTGTTGAATTTTTGGTAAGTAGAATGCAGGTTTTTATGTTTATTGTCAAAGTATTTTAAAATTAACAGTAGAATGGAACTACCATTCTTGCTTTTATCAATCTGTTTTATAAATCTCTTCGACCTACGATTATCGTAAAGCTCAAAGCTTGCGATGTCGCGTCGTTATGAAATTGATGTCGAATTTTTAACAGAGTTTAAGATTAAGGCTGGGTTACTTGATTTAACTTTAACGATAACCTTACCTCAACCTTAGTTTTCTTAGACTACCTAGGTTACAATTAAGTAACGGAAAGTTCAATAACCATCTTATAAATCTTATGAAGCCTAAAGATAGTGATTCGTTGCTTTACATAACCCAATCCGAAAGCAGATCCCGATAAGTGGTAAAGGAAAGGACGACGAAAAAATAAAAAATACTATCAGTACATAATAATTAAGGAAGACAAAACATAGCCACTGATTTGCAACTGTGACCTAGTCGAAATTGTTTATTGGATAAAACAAGGCCAAGCAAAATATAGTTTGTATGAAAACAGCTGCATCTGTGCATCGGATGACAGTAAACTAGTAAACTATGAGTCAGGATAAACAAAAGATTCGCAATAGAAAACATTCAGATGAACAAGAACATGTAAAGAATTTATCGTGTACTAACTTCTGCCAGTGGTTTCACCCGTGTCTCAAAAACTACCTCACGCATTTATATAAAAAGCCTATAGCCTCCCTTGATAAATGGACTATCTTACACTGTAAGATTTTTTTTGATCGGTCCAGTAGTTCCTGAGAGTAGTGCGCTCAAGCAAACATAGAAACAAAAAAAACATCAGCTTTATTGTATTAGTATCTACGCTGTAAACAAATTGCTTAATACATCAGATATTATTATTTTGCTGATGCGTCAATTATTATGCATTAATAGCAAAAACATTAAAACTTATACTAATTTTATAATGCTGAAGAGTTTGTTTGTTTGAACGCGCTAATCTCAGGAACTACTGGTCTGATTTGAAAAATTCTTTCAGTGTTAGATAGCCCATTTATCGAGGAAGGTTATAGGCTATAAAGGTTATCTTTTTATCCGGGTGCGCGCAGTAGTTCCCACGGGAAAGCGGGTGAAAACGTTGGCGGGAGATAGTATTTAAATAAATAGCTATATTACAAGCCAGAATTAGAAAATGTAGTTGATTCAGTCATAAACCTAGACTTTACTCTCAGCACTCGGAGTGTTACAATTGGAAACATTTCAATTGATGAAAACGAAAGTACATTATGAATCACTGGTCTATTATAAACACGAACTCAATCAGATTATGTTCTTGATAATTTATCAATGAATATTGAATTAACTCAAGAAGGGATTAAGGAAATGAAAAATTTCATAATTGAGTATCTAACTAAAGACAATTATTTAATTGGTGGTAAAGAAAATTATTTAAAAAAGAATCCAGATTCCCATGAGGAAAAACTAGGACATAAAGTTGTAAAAACGTCATAAGACCCAAAAACAAAAGAACGTTTGAACGCACAGGTATTAAAAATAAACACAAATCTAACGACCGAAGTTCACTTTACAAACTGAAAACATAAATCCACTTCTAAACCATGAAAATCCTATCAAAATTTGGATCTTAATTTCCAAAAAACGTAGTCAAAAATCAAGGTGTACCTTCATCACAAACTGTCACTCGAAAAATCACGGGACGCCAAGCGGCGCACGCGCCGGTCCAAACGCTACTGGGTTTATTTATAAAACAACATTACGTTTGTACAATATTTTCTTACACATGAATTTTTTGGCCGGCCTTGACTCATTTCCTATCTATAAAGCTAAAATTTTTTTTTTCGGAAACCACAACATGGCTTTCTTAATTAAGATAGATTTTACTATTGTTGATACTTCAATGGCCGCTCCCAATATTCAATCCATCTGTTGCTGTACTTACTAAAGATAGGAATTTCACATTACTTGTATCAGGTTAATGACAAAATTCTATCTCCATTAAGCAAATAAACAGACAGACTATTTGGAAAGGCCGTAAGCAATCAGCCTGGCTGACAGGTTGCAAACTGGTTAAATACTATCTGGAAATGAAAGAAGAAGCACAATGGTATTGATTAACCATTTGTTTAATGATTATCTATCTATACTAATACTAGCTTCTGCCAGCGGCTTCGCCCGCGTAAAACTTAAAATCCCGTTTTTTCCCGTTCCCGTGGGAATTTCGGGAAATCCTTTCTTAGTGCTCCCCTACATATCCCAAGGAACCTACATTCCAAATTTCAGCTGTCTACGACCAGTAGTTTCGACTGTGCGTTGTCTGTCAGTCAGTCACTCAGTAACGGAAGAGTTTTATATATATAGATTAAAAAGCTGAAGAGTTTGTTTGTTTGTACGCGCTAATCTCAGAAATGATTTGAAAAAATATTTCCGTATTAGATAGCCCATTTATCCAGGAAGGTTATAGCTACTTTTTATCCGGGTGCGTCGAGTAGTTCCCACGGGACGAAGGTGAAACCGCTGGCAGAAAAATTCTTCCAGTGTTGGATAGCCCATTTATCGAGGAAGGCTATAGGAGCACGGGGCGCGGGAACCGCTGATGGAAGCTAGTCTTATAATAATATCCAAGATTCTTCAAATATACGTTTTGCACAAACCATGACTAATTATCGTTATGAGCGTCCAGCATACTTGAGGAACTAATACTGTTTGTCAGACGTCTATTTTGGTCTTGACGTCTATTCCCGACCGACGGCTATGGCTCGCGGAAACTGATTGATACGTCAAACATTTTGACGGAATTTTGAGGCTTTTGACGTCAGCAAGCTAATTATGGAGGTAAGTGCTAATTCTGGTAGAATTATATGACAAAAGATTATTTTTAGTAATGTGTGAGGTAAATTAAACTCTAATAGAAGTGCTTACAGTGTAAAATATCCAGGCTCTAAGGTATTCTTCTATATAATCATCATCGTTATCGTCCTTCTGCCCTTATCCCAATATTATTTGGGATCAACGGAGCATACCTTCTTCTACTTTCCTTCTCTGTCTAATCTCATCTCACTAGTAACATTCTTCTTTATAGAGTCAGTAATTAACAACGCGATATGAAATGTTTTTTGTTTTGCGTATTTTGGATATTTTAAATGAGTAGGTACTCACACTTCTTTCTGGATAACTTATAGGTACAAACTGGATAATTTCTTTTGAAGTCATAATTAGAGCTGGATGTACCCAAAAGTAATAAATGCGACTTTAATCTTGAAGTGCTTACAATGAACATTCGAACTATATTTCAGTTAGTCCATTAGATTTCTAACTAAGACCTTAGATAAATAAGCAAAGTTCGGGCTAATGCACAAATTGATGAGCTCTAATGCATTATAACTAACAGCTATACAGACAGATAGTTTATTGTTGTGCTAAACTGATCTGTTTGACAACTTCAAACTAAAGTCCATTTGTGGTAACTAGTGACCCGCCCTGACTTCGCACGGGTGCGATTCAAAATAAAGAAGTAAAGACGAAGGCACATCAAGTTAGCACAATCTGTCAAATTTCTGCGATAGATTTTCAACCCTATCTCAAAAGTGGAAGGTCAATGTTCGGTTGGTAAAATTTGACAGATTCGTATACGTTGACCTACTGTCGTCTGTACAAGTAAATATTCAGGATTAGTTGACGAAAGGCAATGGACTTACAAACCGTCCTATTATTTTGTAAAAGTTATCCAGAAATTGGCTTGGTAAAGACCCTAAATATAGGTAACTTCAGGCTGATATTTAAACAAAATTACTAGGTTCTTAGATCGCAAATATCTAATTTGCATTCTCATCAAGTATTGTTGTAAATTTCAACCTAATTTCCGGTAGATTAGTAAACAATCAATCGCCAACAATGACAGTTTTCCGTGCTAGTTCAATAGTAGATATAAGTAGGTCATTGCGTTTATTTTGTAACCATATTATTTTGCTTCATTACACAGTAAAAAAAAAGTCGCTTTCTCTGTCCGCAATCTGAAGCAGCCCGGAGTCTGGAAGTTGGTGATTGATACACCCGTGCATCGGAGAGCACATTAATGTCGGTCCTGCGCCTGATCTTCCCCGGTTGTGTCGGATTTTCCGTCCCATCGGGTTATGAGAGTGAGGGAATAGGTAGTGCACCAGTGTCAGCGCAAATGCTTGTGCACTATAATGTGTCCTGCGCAGCTGGCTGATCTACCTTTAAGAGAACAGCCGCCGAGGCTGACAATCGGCCTTGGACGCCATTATTCTTGAGAAGAAAAGCCAAAACAAAGACAATGGCCGTGTTTCATATTATTTGATGACATTATCATGATCTACATACCTTATCCTGTTCTCCTTCCTCGGGCACCACGCTGAGGTCATGGAAGGCGACTGCTCGACCTGATCCATCCACGCTGACACAGTCAGGGCACACGCTGCATACGGACACGCTGTCCTGCCAACCGATAAAGTGCTTTATTTACTCTTCATTTAACGCTCATTTTTGTGTGAAGCCAAAATAAGAAAAAAAAAAAACCTATTTTTACATGTATGATTCCTATTCTGTAGACTGGTAGTTATTTAGGTGTCTTCTGCATAAAATAAACTGCGAAATAAACTGAAAAATACGTTTCGAAGAATTATAACGAAGGCATACATACTTTTTCTTAAATACTATTTGGTTTTTATGAAGTAGAAATTATCTAAGATTCGAAAGAAAACAAACCATCAATGTCAAAATCAATTTTTCGGCAAAGTATTTTTTATACAAATTTTTAGAAACCACTCTTCAAAACACACCAACCCAATGAATTTTTTAGACCTACCAGTTGAAGTGGGGGTGATAATATTTAATTATTTAGATACTAAGACGAAAATCGTTGTTTACAATAGTTCTGTTCACATCAGGGAGTATTTTGCTTCAGGCTGGTGTCATCTAAAGAATGTTATTCTATCCAGAAGCACCCTAGCAACTGTGAAGACCTTAAATGAAAAGTTATTCGTAAACCTTGCAGAGCACATCAGCTGTTTGAACTTGAGTGGAGTACAGGATCTCACCGTACAGAACCTCAAACCACACGTGAACAGATTTGTGAACCTAAAATCATTAGACTTAACTTTCACAAACATCTACCTACCAGATATTGGCGAAGTCTGTCCAAAAACTGTTAAAAACATCGGTATCAACTTCTTCAAGTGTCCCAACAGTTATGAAAATGAACGTATAAATGACAAATGTAGAGAAATATTCAAAGAAAGACATTTCAAAGTCATTCACTTCGTCGTCTTCGATTTTATTGTATCAACCTCTCCATTGAAGTTCCTAAATGGCGTTCCTCTAGTACAAGACTTGAAATTAACTGTGTCTGATAATTACAAAGACTTCTTCGATCTAAGTCACCAAGAATACAGTTACATGACCCCATATGAAATTGAAATGAATTTCTCGAAGCTGACTTACATATTCCGGGATTGTGCTGTGACTCACAAAATGTCCGCGCAACTGGACGGAATTTCAAGATTAAACTACGACCAACTGGCGTACATTTTTGTCATGTATTTGGAGAAAATCGCAGTCTATGTATCACCAATATTGTCTAGCATATTTCCAATACAGAATTATATGCACAATTGCAACGATTTCAAACTAGAAATCAGCTCTTACCTACCGCAAAACTTCATGCTGGATGGCAATATTATTTTTAAAGCATGGAATAAAGCTACTACGACTTTTGATGATGAATTTTTCAAAAAGTTACTATTGGAGCTAAAAGATTACTTTCCGACTTACATTTGTATGCACAACCAGACAAAAATGCAAATAGTTAAAGGGCCAAGCAATTGGTACTGTATCGACAGCTGCGAGAATTTTGAGAAAAAGTTGGATTATGTACCAGAAATGATTACGCTTACAGATTTCTGTCGTCGGGACGGTGTGGTAATGAGATGTCGACGACCAATTAGCTTATCCAAGGAATCTAAAACGATACAGCACTTAACATTTTTGAGGATAAACAACATACCACTTAGGAAGGATTTTTTCACCCACCTATTTACTGCTTGCCCCAAACTGGTCACGTTAGACATCTACGTTGAAAAGCATGGTATGATCCGCGGCTACACACAATCTCTGTCGAAGGCGATTCATTTGGCCAAGTTAAAGAATTTCATGTTGACATCAGAAGATATTGAATACGAGATAATCTTTGAAATTTTGAGTCATTGCGTCAGTTTGGAGAACGTGCATATATGTGAATATGAGAGAGCTGCGAATGACGATGAGGTTGTTACAGCAAATATTGTTAAGTTTATAGAAAAATGTGTGAATTTGTACAGTTTGTTCATAGAAGCTGATATGTCTGGTGAGGGTCTCACGATGATGATGGCTCCTTTAAGAGTAACTGCGCAGACGCTGGAGAGAAACTATCTTTGTATCGAAGTGTGTGAGTCTTATTGTGGTTGGAATCCATTTGTAGATGTATTTAATCCAAGTCCTTTACATATTCTTAATTGATATTTTGTTTTATATACTGTTAACTTCGATCAATGTAATAATATATAATAATTGTTAATGAAAATAAATATACCTTTATCATATTTTCATGGTCGTTCATAGTTCGTAGATATAACTGCCAATGAATAAAGTTGCCTATAGACATATATACGAATAAAATAATTTTATCCGTGAATTTCACTAACATTTAGGATGCCGCGACATTTAACAGATTTTAAGGCAGTTTTCTTCAACAGACACCATTCATTCAGAAAGTTTGGAGTACCCCATATGTCAAGGGTGGATTTCTAGTTCAGACAACAGCAGGTCACGGTACCCCACTCTGCCTTTTAGCAGTTGAACATTAACCTTCCACTATTGTGATAAAATTGCGGTTGTCATGGTATGGGCAGGTAATGAGGAGGGATGAATCACATGCAACAAAGAGCATGTTAAGTATGAATGTAGATGGATTGAGAGGGAGAGGAAGACCAAAGAAAAGACGGATGGATTGTGTGAAAGATGATACGGGTAAGAAAGGAGAAAATATCAGTATGACGAGTGACAGGGAGAAATGGAAGCGGAAAACATATTGCACCGACCCCAAATATAGTTAGGAACAGGGCAGGCAGATGATGATGAAAATCTATGCAGAAATTTGACAGATGGCAGTAACTTGATGTTCTGTCGTCTGTACAATTTTTTATATAAACTGAACGTACGTCCGAGTGTTCAGGCGAGGATCTTCTGTCCCTCAGCATGCTGTCCAGCCGGTCGTACTCGTAGCGAAGCGCTGAAATCTCACGCTTCAGCTGCTCGTTTTCGCGTTTCAGTTTCTTTATGTCCGATTGACCTGTGGATTGAAATTGCCAAATTTGTTCTCTATTTTCACAAAAATAGAGTATAAATTGCCAGAAGTTATTTGCTTAATCGCTGTTTAATCCATATTCGAAGAATATTCTCACATTACTTTGTATTGACTTGATAGATCTCGTACTTCGTATGTAAGTGCGGTGGAAAATTATCAGATGACCCCTCCCGCTTTGGGTGACAGCGCGAGGAAGTGTCAGACTTTTACTGACTAAATCCCACCGTGGTCCTTCTGGAGCCCTTTGTGTAGTTGAGCCGCAGTAACTCTTTTGAATAATCCCGCAGACCCGGAAGTAAATGGTCGGTCAACATCAATGGCATTACAATGATTAGGTAAACTCACCCTAGAATTTATGCTTATTTTGTGTTACTACGAAGGGGTTGCAATCAATAACATTTTTTTCAAAAAAAAAAATATTGTAGGTATGTAAAATTACCTCTTTCAACTTCGGCATTGATATTGATAGTGCGCAGACGCAGCTCCTCGTTCTCGTAGAGCATGCCACGCGAGGACTTTCGATCCAACCTGCCGGCAAATTATATTATTGTATCTCCAGAGATTGATGGTCTATTTGGTCACCATCTTTTGCAAATCCAATTTTTGTGTCCTATCTTCGACCATGTTGGAGAACAAGAAAAATCAGGACAAGACCCTAAGAAGGTCATATATTTTCAGTTCTTCATGTTCCTTAAGAAATACCAGCTTTTGATGTCCTACTTGCCATGTCACGTGTGTAGAAGTTCGAAGTGAATGTGTGGCAGTGGTCATGACTGAAATGTCTGTAGCGAAATGACACATGAAATGGCGGCATGAGCAAATTATTCATCAATCTTACTACAATGATATATCGAAACATATGATGATCTTAATGGTCCATGCTTACAAAGTTAGTTTTACAAGTATGAAGAAGATAGAAAATAGAAAATAAATTACATAGATTTGGGGATCTGCTTTGAAGGAACGAGTTCACCGATCTGATAGAAAGCAGATGAAAAGTTTTGATGTAATATAGCCACCTTCAATAAATCTTAAACCTATGTGATCTATGTTTGCTGGTGCTGTTTCAAATGCTAGCTTACATCAGGTTCCCAAAAAACAAAAGTAGAATAAAATATAATAAAAGCTGATGATGCTAAAGCGAGAAAGAAAGGTGTGATGCTCAAGATGACAATGCTTGAAGTGATTTTTATAATTTTGAGGTCTACTTGACATCTTCTACTGGATATGTTTCCTCACAAATTGTGAAAAGAGGGGATTTTTGTCATTTCTGCGCTCAAAACCCCTCAGATTTGCTGAAGAAGCCATATCCTGTAGAAGATATCTAGAAGAAAAATATACAAAACGTAGTGCGCTCCAGCCTCAAGGGTGCTTACAGAGTCATTCTTCTTTACGCCATTTACAGTGCACATAAAACGGACACGATTACCTATCGTCCTCATCCTGTAACTCTTTAGTCCTGGCCATGGACCTCTTGATTCGCCACAACACGCGGTCTTCAGCCAATCGAAGCCAAAAGGTCCCACCGACCCTTCTGAGTTCCAACTGCCCTGGATACGCCCCATACACCTTTTGTCTGTCTAAGTTTATGAAAGTTAGGCACTGGAATATATCCTTGGTTCTCCCAATGTGCACTATAAACGGGTGGTTTGATGGTGGAAAGTTAGAAGCTACTACTGATCATGCGTGGAATGAAGATGAGGGTGTGGTTTCTGTATTTGTATTGAGAAAGTCATTGGCTGAGAATTTGAAAGACAATTTGCGTTAAATCCACGCTTGAAAAAAATAACTTACAAATACGTCTATATTTCGACTTCCCTTAGGTCCTAAGGGTGCGTCCTACATAAGCAGATGGACGCAAACGCGATGCGTAGCGATCCGAAGCGAAATCAAATATGTACGCGGGCGTCATCGCGCCTTAGCCACGTCACGTAGGCATCAAAAGAAAACGACGACTATTTGTTGTTATCGCGTCGCGCTTGTTCGCATACAGCTCGCTCACATAGGGCGCAACGTAAGACAAGGGTTACACGATTAGTCTGGTGTCAGTTCATTCCATCAGTCTGGTCAGAATGACGGAAGAATTATCGTGTAACCGGTTGATTGACGGACTGATGGTCCTGAATAAAACGTGTTTTTCGTCCGTCATTCTGGCATCAGTGTGAGCCTGGCCAGACTGATGGAATGGAATGATGCCAGACTGATCGTGAACCCTTGTCTAAGTGTCGATATTAAGTTTATGTGTAGCTAGCACTCACTTTCGGTTGGGTTTGACGTTGACATCTTTCCTGCGCGTACGCAACATGCTCGCTCCTGTCATGCCCGACATCTTGCCGCTTGATAGCCATGCGATGATTAACACCTGTAACAAAGAAGACCTTATTTTAATAATTAAAGAATCGGTTAAAACATACTTTGACTGAAACTTTTCATATGTAGCTTATTGAAAAACCCTTTGCACTAAATTTTGTTATTCAGTGAATGTGTTTTATAGGTAAATCTTATGTCTCATAGTAAATCTAATATTGTAATTTTCTGATCTAAATAATAAAGATTTTTATGATGATTTTCAATTTTCAAATTAGCATTCACGTTAAATCTTCAAACGATTATTATTAACGTACGACTGGCATTCTAGCTGATGGCGCGGTTCTCCTGTAACCTGTATTCCTAGAAGCACCACCGCTTTGAAGCGCACCTAATGAAGCGCACTATTATTATTCTACGGAGCGCACCTTTTAGTTAGAATTGTTATCGGGAGCGCTACTAAAAGGTGCGCTCCGAGAAATAATAAAGGTGCGCTTCAAAACGGGGGCTCTTCGAGAAATACCTCCCTGTAACATAGCCCCATCACCCTTTTTTGGCCCAGTCGCATAAATAGAAAAGTATACCTCACGTTGCTGACACGTTTGTGACGTGAAATCACCAGCACAACAGCAAAGAGTTATCACGGCCGAAGGTCGAACAAAATGGCTTCGTATAACGAGTATGTGGCTTCCTACGAAGTAAACAAACCACTTGCATGATGATTTCAATTGTTGCGTAGTATTTATGTAATACATATTTTTATATTAAGATTTGATAATGAAGTTATCTTTCAGTGACTGTCCGAAATTATATTAAACTAACTTCCACCGGCGGTTTTACTCGCATTGCTCCAAAACTACTTCAAGTACAGACAACAGCTCATCAAGTTACCACAATCTGTCAAATTTCTTCAATAGATTTTCAACCTTACCTACTACAAATAGTGGAAGGTTATTGTTTGATTGGTGAAAGACGGATTCCGGTACAGTGACCTGCTGTTGTCTCTACATGGATATTAAGTAGCCTATATGTTATGTCTACATATAAGTATATTACTGCAAAGTTTCATCAAAATCCGTTCAGCCGTTTGCGCGTGAAGATTATTGAAAAAGTAACAAACATACTTTTCCCTTTTTTATTACATCATGATTACGAGTAATTGTCTTATTATTTTAAACACCAATGAATCGATAATATGATAGGTATTTGATGCACTATCTATTTATCGTAAACTATACTTAGCTTTTATTAGTTTTCACCCCTGTCATAATTATTATATCAAATTATACTTGTGCGTGTTAGCTATTAGTATTTTGTTAGGCGTTACGAATAAACAAAATATCAGCGACAACAAAAACAATATTTATGTTGTAATACATAAATTGTTTATTCTTTATTGATATTCACAAAACACTAGCGGTTTGCCGCGGTTTCAACCGCGTCCCAGGGGAACTAATTTCCGATAAAATACACAAAACAAACACACACACAAATGACGTTAGTAGATATGGTCTTTTATTGATGGTCGTTTATTGAGAAAAGTCTTTTCAAAATCGGCTTAGGAGAACTTAAAATAATCCCGTCTACAACATGAGAAACTTATTAATTTATCTTTTTATTTTCGATAAACTAGAAAAGCGCCGTTTCAAAATGATCAAACAATTTCTTACGCAACTACTTTTTGTTACTAAGATTCAAACGCTGTAATATCCATCATTACAGTTACTAAAAGTTTCTACTTCTACAAACAAACTCATAGACAAGTCTAATAAGTACAATTCAGGCTGAGGTTGCGGGATTGTTTAAAAGAGTTACCGCGGCCCTGGTACACAAAAGGCTATAAAAGTAACACGGTGGGTTTTAGTCAGTAAAAGTCTGACACTCCCTCACGCTGTCACCCACAGCGGGAGGGGTCACCTGATGATTTCCCACCGAAATTAAAAAGAAATACATTTCAGGTTAAAACTTACTATAAATTCCAAAACACACAATAACACGGACACAACTAACATTAAACTAAGACATGAACTGTCAGAACACCGGCCTATCAGCTAATCCGACTTCGAATAAGCAGTAATACCGCCTTACCTCATTCGGTAATACGATTAGTATACTATGCTGACTTAGGACCTGTACTGAACCCAGCGTATAAGGGCCACTTCACTTGGCTCATGCGCAGTAGAAATTGCTGACGGTACACCGAAGATAACTTTAAGTAGGTGCCGAGTTTAAGATACAGATCACCTTGTCGGTATGTTCGTGACAGTGTAGATGGATTCTTAACCTTTAATTTACGGGTTTTTACCTGTATGGGTAGATAAAAGTGGATAACTATACCATTTTATTATAAAACGTAGTCTTAAAAAAGTATCGGCTTTTGGATGTAGGTATACTAGGTTTAACCCAGCAGTGTAATATTACATTATCCCAATTATTACATAAAGAAAACATTAATGTATACTGTAGCTGCGGAATTCCTCAAAATAGAGAAAATAGGTACCACGGAATGAAAATGGCCCAACCCGTAATCGAACCCCGTTCTAGCAGTTGTGTTTGCGCCCACAAAACTATAGAGACAGTCTGTTATTCATATAAAAATAACTACGTTAAAAAAAACCGACTTCAAAACTAAAAAGTAAAAAATAAAAAGTTTATTAAAATAATAGGTTTGATGTCGGTGCCAAGTAATTACTACGTAAGTATTATATTGACTTACTTGGCACCGACATCAAACCTATTATTTTAATAAACTTTTTATTTTTTACTTTTTAGTTTTGAAGTCGGTTTTTTTTAACGTAGTTATTTTTATTTTATACTTTTTAGTTTAGTCTTGCGTTTTTATCAGTATGTAAAATTTTACGTGGATGACTTGATAACAGGCCTCACCGGCCTGTTATCAAGCTGACAACCTGAAGCTGCGGCCGGCGAGCTGTTCGATCTACGCGGCCCGTGGTGGCGGCGCCCGGCGGCGCGCGCTCGACACGCCTTCAGCGTCGCGCACCAAGCACCTCGCCATCGACCGCCTGCTCGACCCGGAGGTGACCCGCCGCACCGCTATCCCTAGCTTCGTCGCTCCCCCGCTTCGGCCCTCATAATCTTTCTTATACTATTTTCGCCATGTTTTGTTTTTCTAGATGTGATACGCCAAAATCCTGACAACAAAGTCGATAATGATGTACGTGATGTGCCTGTATCCAATCCGCCCCGCACTCGTGGCGAAGACGTAGCGCGACTTGGAGAGGGCATTCAAGTTCGGAGCCCGGCAGCGCCGGTTGCCACTCAGCCGCCCGAGGGAGGTTCGCGCCGGACCCGAGACTGCGGAGAGCCCGAACTAACTTGGGAGGTCAACGACCGTTCGTCACGCAGGTGCGAGGCAGCCCCGGCACTGCTGCGGTCGATCGTGTCGACTGATCGCGCTCGTCGCTAAAGGAGGCTGGGCGGTACTACGCCGCCTTCAGCAGGTAAGGTGACGTGCGTGGCATGCTGCGTTTCTAAGAGGTCGAATGGGAGCTGAGCTGCGACACGGCGGCGACGAGCTGTAGCTCCCAGAGTAAGGGCGGTCTGGAGGAGCTGGCGTCTCGCTCAAAGCAGTCTAAATCCCCCACGTGCACACGAGCGCTTCAACTCTGCTTGGGCCCATGTCGGGTCGGCCGTCTCATCTTACAAAGGACAGGTTCTTCGTTCGAACTGTTTTCAGCGAACCGACGGGCTGTGCGAGGACGCAGGGCGACGCGCCTGCCTGGAATATTCGATTGGTAAAATTTTTCAGATTCGGTAAGTTTGACCTTTGTACCTGTAAAAATCTTTCTTATATAAACTAATGCCTCTACCACCCCGCATCTGGAGAAACATTTCCGCGACCTGGACCTAATCATTTAGTTCCTTCCCCTTGTGGTCAAAAGCTTTAATTAGTATCGCATATAATAATTAAATAGGTCACTATTTTTAGGCTCTTAATGAATAACAACGACAAACAGACAAAACATGAATTACATTATTTAAAGGATTCAACCGCCGCCCAACGAGATGGTCAGACGATCTTGTAAAGATCGCAGGTGGCGGCTGGATACAGGCCGCCTTCAACCGGTTTTTTTTTTGGAAGTCAGATGGGGAGGCCTATGTTCAGCAGTGGACGGTCCTATGGCTGAATAATGATGATGATTCCATCTGGAACTGTTATTTTATAAGGCACATAAGAAACATAGAAACTAAATATCGCATTGGCACAAAGCAAAACTTAAACGCAATATAACATGAACACTTTATGATGCTGACCGTACAAATTACTTGATTTGACACTAATCAATAGCAGTAAGAGAAAGTGGAATAATTAGGTAGCATCTTCAAAAGAGAAATTCATCACAAGCACATAAGTTTTTTAGAGCACCTATCGAAAACTTTATAGGATTGTCTACCTTACAGGTATAATTTTTACCTGAAAAGACAAGACTCATAGAATATGAATGTAGAGAAATGGCTTATAAAATTATGGCGCGATAAAAGTACACTATGGTTTAAATGACGCTATATTACCCGCTCCTAACGTGCCAAAGTGCGTATGCCGTAGATCAATACTCTAAGACTAAATATGAAAATAAACACATAGAAATCAATTTACTTCACTGGCGGCCTCGATTGTTTGACGCTTGGCTATTGCATGACCAAGGCTCTCCTATTATGCACTTTATTATGCATATCGCAAAGTTTTTGTTATAGCAAACAAGGATACTTTTCCACTTCCTTCACAAATCCACTATGTCCTCCTATCCGTCACTTTGGATAATATATCGTGTTCTCGCATCCATTATCACAAGAGTTATAAATTTTATTCACAGAACACCGTCCGTCTTTCACGGACGCGTAGTGCGCAGAACGCAACATTGAGTTGAAACATAAAATGGCCGGCAATATTGGCGAGGTTTACTTTCTGGGCGGGGCGGGGTCAGGCCAATCAGGAGCTGGTATTCTGACCACACATAAGACAGTGTTGGGTCGAGTGAAACATCAAATGTACGCAGGTTGTGCTCAATATTCGCCAACTTTATTGTAATTGCGTAATGTTTTTGTGAGGAAAAGAAGATTTGAGGAAATTATTATAAGTATAGGTATTTATAACTTTATTTAGTTTTTATATAACTTTTGTAGGTATATTGTGTGGATAGCTGATAAGAATTTTGTGTTGTGACAATCTGATGCAACTTTAATACAGTTTTAGTATTGTTGTTATATATGTGAAATCCCGTTTACGAGGTACTTGGCATACTCGTTCTTAGTAGTTTTGTATTCGTCATCGGACTACTACTATTTCGCATGAATGGAATTTATTGTGAGGAATCTTTAATTTTCATTATTCATCTAATAAATCAACATTACCTTGAAAAATAAATACTATGAATGTCTATGTGTAATTTAAAAATGTATTTTAAATTATTAGGTACTTCTCACACTTGTTTCATTACTTTTTAACCGACTTCAACAAAAAGGAGGAGGTTCTCAATTCGGCCGGTATATTTTTTTTTTTTTTTATGTATGTACACCGATTACTCCGAGTTTCTGAACCGATTTAACGTAATTTTAAGAATGGGACCATCGAAGCTTATTTCCCGTATCAAACA
>NWSH02000162.1:6911816-6922056 GCA_002382865.2 Heliothis virescens | reverse complement strand
GCTCCAACTGCGACCATTGTTACCAACCGGTAACGACCACGATATCACCACACCCTTATATGACACGACAAAACTGAAAAATACCGTATACATTGCCGTGAAACTTCGCGAGTGTAGTTCTAAAGTGGGAGGATAAAACGCAATGGATCGTGTAGGCTCGATAGTTTGGGAACTGTGGTTATAAAGTAGCGGATTGGATTCGTCAAGGCGTGTCGCATCGAGAGGGGAGCGAGGCGTCGAGCGAAGAGGACAGCGATATCTCGGAGCGGGCGACGGAGCGAAGCGGACTGGCACCGGTGCACGGGAAGGGCGCGGGCGGCTGTCAGTCCCGCGCCGCGCCTCGCTCGCAGCGCCCGTCCTCGCTGCCGCTCCCGCCGCCGCGCCCGCTCCACAATGAAGGCGAAAGCTAAAGGTGCTCGAACCAAAAATATGGACAAGCTGATAGCGGCTGTCCAAGCAAGGGAATGTTTATGGGACAAAAGTTACAGAGGACACAGGAATCGGTTTAAGTTGGAGCGGTATTGGAACGAGGTGGCCGCGGAGGTTGGGACGACGAGTGAGTACAGCGTTTTGCGTTTCACTCGCTGAAGGTTAATGGCCGGCGAGCGGGCTCGGCTGCACTCCGCTATTGATAATATTCCGTTTGTTTTGGTTTCGCGTCACATCGCATCTAGCAGATGGGCGCGATGTATGGTTATGGCGGAATTACATTTAAAGCGGCGGCCATTAATTTTCTCATAATAATTTTATATTCGTTTAGTACTGCTATGTGATTAATTTAGAACAGCTAGTTTGGATAAGAAATAATGTTGGAAACGTCGCAAGTCGTGTAGGAACTTTAGATCTCCGACCTTGACCTAAATAGAAAGTGCTTTTAAGTCCAAGGTTAATATGTCTAGCGTTAATCAGCTGACTACGGTAATAAATATACATTTTTAGTATTTAGATAGGAAAATAGGTACAGACGCCAGCAGGTCAACCTACCTGATTCTGTAAAATTTTACCAATCAAACATTAACCTTCCACTATTGTGATAAGGTTGAAAATCTATTGAAGAAATTTGACAGATTGAGGTAGGTTAATATGCTAGCGTCCGTCCCATTACTGAAAACATTTTAGGAACTTAATATTCATAAACATTCGCTCCAAATCTAAAAAATACATCTAAAAATTCCAGGCCTCAACTGCCGCAAGAAATGGAAGAATCTAAAAGACCAATGCAGGAAGGAGATGAAGAAATTGCCAGCAGAATCCGAATGGCCACACTTCCAGAAACTGAAGTTCATTCATCACCAATTCATGGCTGAAGATGAAGAAGGTGACGATGAAACGACAGCCGATGAAGTCTTTAACTCCCTTGATGAATCTATTAAAAGACCCAAACTGGGATATACTATGAGGAAGAAGTTATTGATGAATAAGAGAAGAACTATAGACGTCGATATGAATAAACTGATAGAATTAGTGAGAGTCAGGGATATTATTTGGAATAGATCTTTGAAAGGACATCACAATTGGTACAAACTGGATGAGAGTTGGAAGGAGATTGCTCAGGAATTGGATTGCACTCGTAAGTATTTTTTGTAGAACTTTTTTGAGCTAGAAAGCCTTTATTACCTATTTGGATAAAACAGCTTCCAGTCGGTGATAATCAGGAAATAATTTCGAAATTGTAGTTTAACCTATAAGGATTAGTATAAATATACGAAGTAAGCTTGATGAGAGAAAGCTTTTGCCATATATTTTGATCTGATTCGAATCGAATCTGTGCTTACAAAGAGTTTGTTTGTTTGTTTGGTTGAACGCGCTAATCTGGGGAACTACTGGTCCAGGTGATTCGAAAAATTATTTCAGTATTAGATAGCCCATTTATCGAGGAAAGCTATAGGCTACTTTTTATCCGGGTGCGCTGAGTAGTTCTTACGCAAAGCGGGTGAAACCGCTGGCGGTAGCTAGTGCCTTATACATGTAATTCTTAGCAAAATCATGTATGAATTTTATTGGGAGGGAATTCCGTTTTTTTGATATACTTAAAATCAGTACAGTTTTTATTGTGCAACATTTAACTTTGAATATATTTGTTAATTTCAAGGTGACGAGGCCAGATTAAAGTGGAAATACCTGAGGGACCAAGCTAGGAAAGAAGTTAGGAAACCAATGGGATCAGACTGGGAGTACCTGCCCAAGCTGCAATTCCTCACTAACCAGTTCAACGATTACGAAGGTACAGAGATTCCTGAAGACCAGTACAATGCACAAGACTATGATGGTGACCAGAGTACCTTCTACTTAGAACAACCAGCAGAAGTAAATGTGAAAGAAGATGATTTTGACGAATTTGACACAAAACCTGTCATCATGGAGACAGATTTCTATGATGATGACGATGACGCTCAAAAAAGTGCTATTACCGAACCTAACGAGCCAACAAAAGATGAAGATATAGGTTTCTTTAATAGCCTGCTTCCTCATGTAAAGAAGTTAGGACCGGCCAAGAAGCTGATGCTGAGAATGAAAATTCAGGAGTTAGTTTATAACACAGTTTATAATGAAACTTAGTTTTATACATAGGTCACCTTAAGATGGTAATTATACTATTACATTACATATATGTCACGAGATTGCAAACTGTTGAAATATTGTGAACCACAGAAAACTGTTTCCAATATAACATGTTATTAAAACAGACAGCTTACAATATTACGATTGTCAAATTGTGAACTTTCCGACGGCTGCTCCTGGTTCATGGACACAAAATGTATGTATGTATCTATTGTGACCATTCAGATATAGCCTTGGGACACATTTTAGATGACAAACGGTTCTTATTCGCGATGAAATTGTAAAGGTTTACGATACCTTTTTTCTCCCGACGACCTTTACAATTTAATCGCGAGTAAGACCCGTTGGTTATCTAAAATATGTGTACCTACAAGTCGCGAAAGTTTAAAAAAAAGCCTTGGGACAGTATGGTCCGGATCACAAAATTTCGACAGTTTGTAATTTCGCGAGATAAATTATAATCTAATGGTATTTATAATCTTACGGTGACACATATACTACAACTAATACATAGACACTTATTCAGAAAAATAGGATTATATTCATATGGTTAGCCTGAAGAATGTTATAGAGTTGTGTTAGTTTTTGATACTTTTGAAGAAGTGGAATTTTGCATAGATATTATTGTTTATTTAGCCGCGGAAGCAATAGAGTTGCCTTTGAAAGCAAATGTATGTACAAAACATATTATGAATGTGTATGATAAAATACCCGGTTATTATGGCCATTTTTCCGAGAGATGGCGTTGAAGTCAACATTTGAAGTTTGAGGTATTTTTGTGTATTTTGAAAAATAAGGAATATTTATTTGGTAGAAGTATCTTCAACTGTATTGGGTAAAGATTTAGTCATTAGTATCGATGGTTGACTGGTAGAGAATGCCTTGTGGCATTAAGTCCGCCAATGTATAATATTTTGTACATGAAGTTTAAATAAATAAATAAATAAATTAGATTTTGTTTCTGGGTATTGAAATTCCTTTCGTTTACTGATCATTGTAAATGAAAACGAAGAATATTACATTCAGTCAGTTTCACAGATTCCAGATAAAGTAAAAGATAGCTGGCAGATAACGTCATAGAAAAGTGGTCAAAATAAAAAAAACCTATAGCATTATCTGTCAGATAGTTATCTAGAACATTATCTGGAACCTGACCTGGATTTCAATATAAGTAGGTAGATACCTAAATCGTTTTATTTTATTTCAACTCAAAAAAGCATAATGAAAAACGTTTAAGACTGATTTTTTATTTTTCTGAGTAAGTAAATAAGTTATAATAAGTAAGTACTTTTAGTTCGAAAAATAAGTTTTTAGTTTTTGATTTGTTGTACATTTTATTAGTATTTATTTAGATTTAATGCTATTTATTAGTATTAGAGGATATTTATGATTGCCCAGGTAAACGATGGTGATGATTAATGGTGGATTCAGTGGCGTAGCGTGGGGTCGGTGGGGGCGGCCCGCCCCGGGCGGCACTTTTTAGGGGGCGGCAAAATTTAAGAAATAAAGAAAAAAAAACATTTATTTGCATAGAACACATAAATAATAAAAATATTTTGTAAATATTTGAACCATTTTATATTTTTACTGCAACCAGAAATTCTGACCGATTGAATTTTTGATTACTTATTTTGTGACGAATTCGGGAAATTCCTTTTCTTTGTATGATATTTTGTAGCGACTGCGAACAAACTATAATCAGGGCCGTGCCGCCCCTGTGCGCGAAGTGTGCGAAGCACACAGGGGCGGCACATATTGATAGATAAAAATTATGAGATTATTGGCGCAGCATGTGAGTTTCACGACGCGAGTGCCCCGGGTGTCATTTATTAAAATGATTTGTTGCTGTCTTCAAGCTAAAAAAAATTTCGCGCTCGCTTCGCTCGCGCAATTTCAATCCTCCACAGTCTATCTGTGTTTATCGTTTAGTCATCAAATTAAAAAAATATTGACGCCCGTTTCAATCGCGCTTTTTCTTCTTTTTCCGTGTTTACCTTTTACACATAAAACAAAACAAAAAGATCGCGCTCGCTTCGCTCGCGACATTTCAAAATCAAAATTATATAAATCTTCGATTAAACATGAAAGATTTTTTGCTCTGAAATATTTGTATTTACTGTCTTAACCCTTGTTTTCTTGTCCTCAAAGTCCTCAATGAAATTTTTTTTTTGAACCTGTAAAAAGTCATGGGCGGCAAAATTATCTTCCGCCCCGGGCGGCGTACAGCCACGCTACGCCACTGGGTGGATTTCTATAATCTATCTACTCGGTGATCTGCGATTAGAGATTGAATTATCTTCTTATCAGCGATGTTAAAGTTTTAAGATAAAAAGTCATTTATTCAAACTAAGCTGTAAATGAGCACTTTTAGAAGGTGAAGTTTACAAAAGACAGCTCCCAACAACGCCCGCCTTTCACCACTTCCTATATATTTTTGCTGGGAAGAATAAAATGGTGGAACAAACTCCCCAGCAACACAATTCTGTCTGTATGGTTTGATTAACCGGTTATATTTCAATTTCTGATCATAAAACAATGGATAGATAGGTTTTAAAAATCCACAGTAAGAGATTAGAATTATTATAATATATCTTAGGATATTGTAATAAAATGGATATATGCGACTATCCTGTAAGATTATTATAATTTGTAAGCAATACCTAATACGCTTAAATAAAAGAGAAAAATATTAGGAAAAGTCACAGAAAAACAAGGAAAATTCTGTATTAACGAATAAATATATCGAAATACCTGAAATTTGATGTTGATATTTATTACAATAATGCATCACAACTTATATTTATTGAAATAAGTACTTAATATTCTTCCAATATAAAACAGTGATATGATAGTTTTTTTTTAACTTATAAAAATAATATATTCACAGCTTAAAAATATATCTATTCAATATCTTTGTAATGATCGCTAGTTAAGACTCTTTTGTATTAAAGAGAAAGATATATAAAAAAGCTTTACAATATTGTAATCTAAAAAGCTTCAAGTTAGAAAGAAAAATAAATAACCAGGATAATAGAAGCAAGTGTCTCTTAATATACTCTACAATTAGTGTTATTTTAACCTGACTTCAAAAAAGGAGGTTTTCAGTTCGACCGCGTGCCTTTACATTTTTTATTCACAATTACACGCAATTAAACTGTTTCTTTACTTATTCAGAAAAATATATCTAGTGTGTATCTATAATATAAAAATGAATCGCTAAATGTGTTGGTAAGCGCATAACTCAAGAATGGCTGGACCGATCGGGCTTATTTTGGTCTTAAAATGTTTGTACAGATCGAGGGAAGGTTTAAACGATGAGAAAATATGATTATGTATAAAAAAAAACAGGATCCGCGTACGAAGTCGCGGGCAAAAGCTAGTTGATCATAAAAAGATAAAGTACTGGAGAATGGGTAACAGTCGATATTTTTTTTAAAGAACTCCGAAGCTTATGGCAATATGATGAATAACTGTTGATCATTCCAAAATGTTTATCTAAAGTTAGCCCATACTGCATCTGAACTAAATAAATAATTTAATATTTATGACTTTAATTATTTTTATTGTTCCGTACCTAAAGGGTAAAGCTGGACCATATAACTAGGAGTTCGCTGTCTGTCTATCTGTCCGTTTGACGCCAGGCTGTATATCGTGAACTGAGATAGTTATAGAGATGATCACAGATGAAATATACTCTACACTGAAAATTAGGATAAAATAAATATTTAGTGGCTCAAAGGAGTGAATGCTTCAGCCTATCCCCTACATATCGAATTATTTTAGAGAAAAAAAAGCAACGTTTTACCTTTGCCTTCTTTTTTCTTGGTAGGAAATTATCAGAGAACCCCTCTCCTGCTGTGGGTGCAGCGTGAGAGAGCGCCTCTGTTAATTTAAAAATATTTTGGTACGCAAAATAAAATCGTTGATTGAGCAAGGACTCGTACCTGCGTCAGCCATCTTGTTTTCAAAACATCGCCTCTCAATCATACCAATTACATTTCAGTGCAAACAACACGTCACAGCGTGCCATGATTCAAATGCCACCATACAAGAACATCCGCTAAAATTCTAAACACAATTAAGAGTATCCACACACTGCAGACTTTTAGTCGGCCGATAGTTAGTTGGGGCTCAAAAATGGGTATGGAGAATATATTTTCATTTTTCCTATTAACCTAAAATAAACTATTGCTTATTTACAAAAACTAATCCTACTACTAAAATTAAAAAGTATCAAAATATTCCTCCCCATCGCTGTCGACTGGGACCGTGCCCAAAAGGCTGGCAGCATTGCCCCGTTGGATAGCAATTCTTACCCTTTGTCCTAGGTAATAGCCAGCCTTTTGGTCACGCGTGAAGTCAACAAGCCGTATTGAAATATCTTTAAAAAGAGCGTGGGCATTCGGACCCCACGACCCAAGGGTTATGGAGATGAATATTAGTATGCACATTACATTGATTAGGTATTTTACTGGTATAAGATGAACTTATAACTGTGATTGAATTCACGATTTTCTTTTAAAAATAATTTTAGTTTACCATCGGACCAACTGTCGGCAGACTATTTAGTCTGCAGTGTGCGGGAACGCTAAAACTTAGTACTGTTTGATTCCATTCGCATTGTTATGTGTTGCCATGACCAAATAACCGGATAATTACGTAATGACCTGGATTGTGACGTCATTAGCCTATATTAAATCCCGTGGGTGTTATTATTTTAAATATTTTCGGGATTGTTTTAATATGTAGGTTAGTTTGAATATTGGTAAGGATAGATGTAAATAGAGTTTCTAAAGGTGATCAGAAGTATGGATAGCTGGTCTTGTCTTCCAAGTTTTCAGTGTAATGACCTACATAATCAGTCCAGCCTTTTCTTAACTAAGTATGTTGCTTCCATTTTATTTGGATGCAGCTGAGTATCATTGCTTTTTATAGAGCGATTGCTTAGACTTTTTCAACCTACGGCCATTCCCAATAACCTATCTATCTCCGAGTTTGCATACTAGAGATAGAATTTTGACATTAGCCCCATACAAGTTATGTCAAATTCCTATCTCTGGTAAGCAAATCCAGAGTTAGATAGGTTATTGGGAATGGCCGTTAGACAACCTATTACCCCTCGGTAAGGGTATCTGACTTCTGACTACCCGTAACGACTGCCAAAGATGTTCAAATGACAGCCGTCAATTTCACGTGCCTTCCGAAATACGGTTCTATCCGACAAATCAGCATAGAAAATCGAATCCAAACATACCTATTCATAAATTCAATCCAAACGCAAATACGAGTAAAACAATTTATCTATACTTATAATAAATCTGTAGAATGAAATATATTTCCAAAATAACTATCAGGGGGTGATTAGGGATCGATACTGATGCCAAAAATGCAATCAGTAGAATTTTTGTTTGTCTGTCTGTCTGTATAACCGTTATAGAAACAAAAACTACTGGACGGATTTTAACGAAACTTGGTACAATTATTACTCATACTCCTGAGCAGGTTATAGCATATAGCACTTTTCATCACACTATAGTCAATAGGAGCAGAGCAGTGAAGGGAAATGTTGGAAAAACGCACTGTCGCTGGCATAAGCGCCATGATTCGCGAACGAAGTCGCTGGCAGAAGCTAGTTCACAATAATAACATAGAAAAAATTTGTCATATAACCCAATAGAAATGATAACTACTGATCCACGTCACGAGTTTTAGAAAAAGTAGAACAGATACACTCAGTTGCGAAAAACTAATTTTTGGAGCAGGTAAACAAACGCATTCGAAACGTAAACAAATTTAATTTGTACGTAATTGACTCGTCTGTAGTTGCCTGCAATGAGAAAACTCAATCTTTTTAGGGTTCCGTACCCAAAGCGTAAAAACGGAACCCTATTACTAAGACTTCGTTGTCTGTCTGTCTGTCTCCACGCTGTATCTCATTAACCGTGATAGCTAGAAAGCTGAAATTTTCACAAATGATGTATTTTCGTTGCCGCTATAACAACAAATACTGAAAATTAAAAAAAGTTATATATTAAGGGGGGTCCCCATACAATAAATTATAAAGACAGTGCAATTTGAATACAACGCCATCTGTTACTCAAGCGTGGAACTACAGCTTGGTACGGAACCCTTCGCGCGCGAGTCCAACTCGCACTTGGCCGGTTTTTTAGACATCATTGGATTGTATTTGATTCCATGGTGAGGCAGAATTTTGTAGAATTATATCTGTTCATTCCCAATAGCTCGATGGGACGGCAATCTGACGTGACTGGAGAGAGTTCAGGCCCAGAATTAATATTTACTGTTTTTATTATTATCTTCCGGGTAAATTATCAGACGTTTTTGTTCGTAGCTTTCCTAAGGGTCGAGTACCCAAAGGGTTAAATGGGACCCTTTTACTAAAACTGCGCTGTCCGTTTGTCCTCAGGAACATTTGTATCTCAAGAACTGTGATGTACAGCTGTATTTTTCAGTCATGTAGTATTTCTGTTGCCGCTATAACAACAAATACTGAAAACTAGAACAAAATAAATATTTTGGAGGGGCTCCCATACAGAAAACGTAATTTCGCACTGGGCCGATTTTTCTTTTTTTTTTGTAGCATTTTTGGTGATGTTACTGGCCTTCTGGTTTCTGTATTTTGTTGGTTTCACTTCTCTAAATGGAATCACTTAAATCATTCACGATCCGTGGGAAAACATGCGCAGGCGGGGATCCGTCCGGGAAGCGATGATATGCACGCGGAATTGTTAAATAATAAAGACATTGTGTGATTGAAGTGTGATATTGTGACTATTCTGTAGCACTTATTTCTATAAGCTATCTATCCTTTGTCTTGCGATGAAGCTAAAGTAAGTGCAAATCAATTATATGTTACTACTTAGCTTCCTGCAGTTTCACCCGTGTCCCGAGGGAAATACTTCCCGGTCAGGGATAAAAAGTATCCGCCACTTTATTGATGCCAATATTCTTCAAAATTCGTCCAGTAGTGCGTGAGAGTGTAACAAACACACGCACATACATCCTCAGAATCTTTCGGATTTATAATATTAGTAGGTAGGATAGCAATCCACCGTTAGATGACGATTACTACTTAACTATACTTAGATTAATAGGTAGGTATAGCTGAAGTATAATAAAATTGAAGGCTCTAATCTTAGGAACCAACCTTCCATTCAATATTGTTTTCCTGAAGCGAGCCGCGGACGGTTTTATCGCATCGTTCCGATTCAATTAACGGCCGCCAATAATGAAAGCTTTTCAATTATTTATTGAAAATATTTTAGGCATTTTCTCAGAAAATGTTCTTGTTTATTCTATAATTAAATACACACATCAAAAGTGTCTAGGGATCAAGCATTTTTATGCGGATTTCTTGAGATTGAGATGTGGCTTTGTAATAAATTTATGATTTTATAAATTCATATGGATCCTTTTTGGTGCATTTCATAATTTGAATCAGGAACTGTGAATCAAATTCGAGTAAAAGATGAAAATCAGCTGTCAATATTTTCCCTATAAAAACATACAACGCATTGAAGACATTATTAGTGCTACTGTTTCCCTACTACTGATTAAAACCAACGTTATTATGGAGCGGCGACGTCATTTAAGCAGGGAAGAAATGCTCAGAGCCGTGGGAATGATAGAAGCTGGTTCCCGGCAACGTACTGTGGCT
>NWSH02000162.1:6898132-6909738 GCA_002382865.2 Heliothis virescens | reverse complement strand
GCATGCATGGGATATGCTACAGAGAAGAGCTCTGCCGAATATGGAGGGTATCCAGTCGCAAGAAGACCTTTTTTTGTTGTTGCAACGAACATGGGCGGCCATTCCACAGCGTGATTTGGATGAACTCATTTTGAGTATGCCAAACCGATGTTCTTGTGTTGTTAGTGTTCGCGGTAGAAACACGGATTATTAATTGTTTAAGTTACCCAATAAAATTTTAAAGAAAACTGTTATTTCAGTCTTTTTTTCAAACTTTTGTGTTAGTGGTTCAAATGTCAAAAATCCCTTTATTAGGAAAATGGCAAATTTCTTTATTAATGCAAAGGTGACTTGGTTTATCGTTACTGTGACAAACGAAAACACTTTATTTGATGAATCCTTAAAGAAAATTTTAATTAATATCAATCAGGAGAAAAGTTATTGCAAAAATATATGTTGATCCCTAGACACTTTTGATGTGTGTATTTGCTGTTTTGCGCTGTTTCACCTCCGTCTCAGGGGAATTCAAGCCCGTACTATCACAAAATATGGCCTATGTTACTTGGGAATAGTCTCACTTTCCAACAGCGAATAAATCATAATAAATAAATCTATAAGTACTAATATTATGAAGCTGAAGAGTTTTTTTGTTTGAACGCGCTAATACCAGGAACTACTGGTCCGATTTGAAAAATTCTTTCATTGTCAGATAGCCCATTTACCGAGAAAGGCTATAGGCTACTTTTTATCCGGGTGCGCCGAGTAGTTCCCACGGGACGCGGGTGAAACCGCTGGCAGAAGCTAGTAATATATACATTCCTATATACTAGCTTTACTATCCAGTACTTTTGAAGCCAATTCGTTACAAACAAACTTACACAACTCTTTCTTCTTTGTAATATGTACTAGTATAGATAACACGTCATAAAATGTAACTACTCACGTAAGTATTTCAACCTGTAACTAGTCACTGTTTACAAATATTTAACCCTCTAATGATAGATGCCCGTAAACCACCAACAATTTATTTTGCTAACAAGTGTAATGTTCGCACTACCCACATTTGTAAGGTGTTATTTAAATATTGTTAGGAAATAAATTCACTAAATTATTTCGTGTAAATTGCAGATTTCTTTCAGCAGGTTCTAAACTGTGTTAGGACGTGTTGTTTGAAAGATTCAAGTGTATCATTTGGTTCTGAAAGTATTGAAAAGTGGATATTACTCTAAGGGCCACTCTCAAAGGCTCCTGATAAAGTTCTATACATAGGTATATCTGACAGATAATACCGAAGAAATATTTTTAGAGTTCCGTACCCAAAGGGTAAAACGGGACGGGATATGAAAAACAAAGTAATTTTTTTTCTGTCCGAAAAATGTTTGTATTTTGGCTAGTTGTACGTGATAGATACGTTCATTCTTCATATAAAACGGTACGGAACCCTTCATGCGCGAGTCCACCTCGCACTTGGCCGGTTTTTATATTTGACTACTTTTCTATGGCATTATATGTCAGATAGCTATCTAGAACTAAATCTTAAACTTCTAAAACTGCTGACTAAGAGAAACAAAGTAAAACTTTACCTTAATCGAAGCAACTCTATAAAACCTCCTGTTTTGGAAGTCTTTTAGTGGCCAATTCCAATAATTTATCTATCCATTGTTTTCAGATTAGATATTGGAATGGAGCTAATGTCACAATTCAAGCTCGATCCTAAAATCAACGGATAGAACGGTTGTAGAAACCCAGCATGAATTGCCATGAAAAGTATGTGTACCAGCATCCCGGTAATCGGCACAAGTCGACCCAATTGGCCATCTGATCTGTCCGACTGGGTAACCGATTCAATGCGGATATATCGTGTCATCGTTTACAAATTCTAAATGGCGCTATTTCTAGGCAATTTGTATAGTCTAAGTGTGCAATTTTTAACGTAGAAATTTTAAATAATACGTAATTTATATATTCACTAGCTTTTCCCCATAATTTAATCCGTGTTCCGTGGAAACTATTCCATTACTGAATAAAATATAGCCTAAATATGCCACTAGGAAACAGTGCACAGACGACAGCAGGTCAACCTACCCAAATGTGTCAAATTTTACCAATCGAACAGAAACCTTCAACTTTTATGATAAGGTTGAAAATCTACTGCAGAAATTTGACAGATTAGTGGTAACTTGATGTGCTGTCGTCTGTACCTTCCCAAAAGTAAAATATTTTATCAAATCCATTCAGTAACTTCGGTTCGGTTCGGTCAGTAACAACGACTAAGATTTAAGTTATCTACTATAAAAAAATTAGAGCATTGTGTTCTACAACAACCGACAAAAGTCCTTATCATATTGCTAAATAAAACTTAGGTATCGATCAATCGCGATCCGAATTCGCAATCGCATCCATCACTCGATCAGTGAACTGCATTATCCTGCACTCAGGTCATTCACCTTGAGTCTGGGTATTTCTGCATTGAAATATTAAAGGCTTTTAGTTGCCACGTTGATGGAAATGCATATAAAAGGATGGATTTATGGAAATGGTTATTGTGTAGCTTTGTGATTTAGGTCGTTTGGTAGTCTGGATTTAAATTGCATTAAACTTATTTATTGTTTACTAGCTTCTGCCAGTGGCTTCGCCCGCTTCCCGAAGATATTTCCCGTACACGGATAAAAGCTGTAGATATTCTATCTCTGTACCAAATTTCATCAAAATCGGCTCACTGGTTTAGGCGTGAAAGCGTGACAGACGGACAGAGTTACTTTCGCATTTTTTTATATTAGTAGGGATAGTAGGGATGTTAATAACATTTATTTGTAGGTATGTAATGTAAATTGCAAATACAGTAACGTTCAGAATAATCTTTAATTAATCTAAAAATAACAAATGAAGTAGAATTATTTATTATACAATTAAAAACTAAGAGGCGTCAAAAAGTTCATCCCCATGCCATGCGTGCTCGAGGGTTGCATCGCTATCTAGGGCAATTCTTATTTTGTTTCCAAAGTATATTTAGATATTTTGATTTCTATGGTCCAAAGTATTACGTTTCATGATTGATGCACACAGAAGGGAAGATCAGTCCTGAATCCTTCGCACACTCTGACCGTAAGAATTCGTAAAATGTTCTGCATAATATGTATTCAATTTTCATAAAGCCTTTTTGCCTTTCTGTTATAAGACGAAGAAGCCACTAAAGTATCATACCAATCTATGACAAAGTATTATTGGACCTTATTTCTCCCTCGAGAATTTCATATTGTCAAGAAATTGCAATAAGCTGCATTTTCTATGCAATTTTAGATCATTGAAGCTTATATGTTCACGATGCAAAAAGTTTTGCAAATATATTGAAAAGTTTGTTTGTAATATTAAAGTTAATAGGTATTTTAGTACAAATGTAGCGTTTCCTACACTGAGAAGGTTCAACACTATTATATCTGTCTGCTCTATTTAACCTGCAAAACAACTGATCCAAAATGGATGATTTTTAATTTTACTCTGACTGAACGAACTGCTGATTTTGGAAAGAGTTACTGAGGCTTTTTATAAGTTTCTTTGCTGAAATCCTGCGTTGAAATAAATATGCAAGCAATACCGCGCTACGAAGCTAGTCTTCTAAGGACGTTGTAAATTGTATCCTTATGGGACTTGAAATAAGTTTCAATATTGTACGTGAAACTTTACACAAGAAAATCTTTGTCCGCCTTTATGCATTATGCGCCAAAGCTCGTTTATTAAAAAATTCTTGCAATAAAAAAGTATAACCTATTTTGTTAAAAACATAAAATGTAGTTTTTACTGTATTTCTTTGATAGCTTTAGCTGTCTCTGCTTTCGAAATTTTGTAGTACAGACAACAGCACATCAATTTACCACAATCTGTCAAATTTCTGCACTAGATTTTCAACCTTATCACAATGGAGGTAGGTTAATGTTTGATTGGTATAATTTGACAGATTCGTGTACGTTGACCTGCTGTCGTCTGTACATAGATGAGTTGTAAATAATATCCGTAAATATGTAAATGCATAAGTATTGAAAAAATATGAACAGCAAAAATAAAACCGACCAAGTGCGGGTCGAGCAGAACCGAAAGCACGGGTCCTGCTTAATGGGTTCCGTACCATTTTAACTTGATATTATTATCGAGCAACACATAAAAACACGCTTGATTATTCTATTTTAAGATATGTGATAATTTAACTGCCTAGCTACCAAACTTCATGAGATCTGGTGACAAACTGATAGCGGAGTCTTAGTAATAGGGTCTTGTTTTTATACTTAATGGGTACGGGACCCTAACATTTATTCGAATGGTAAATAGAACATAGATATAAAATCTACATTACCTATACTCAAAAGCCAGTCAGTCAGGGTTACCTAAAACTGCACTTAAAACCAACAATGGCCAATTAGTGAGCTTTACGACCAATTCCAATCATTTACCGACTCATGACGTATGACAGGCGCCTGTTATTGGAGATATTATTGCGATTTACGTACGGAACCCGTTTGGCAGGAGCCCAACTCGGTGCTGCCACATCAAACACTTATAGTGGTCTCTTAGTAATGGATTATGTTTCTGGGTGGCTGACAGTTGGGAAATAATGAGTTTTGTTAGTCTGATATTCAATTACCTAATAAACATATACGAAAAAAATGCTTGATATTGATAATGGAAACAGATATTGATTTTGTATATTCCTTACTGTAAAAGCAAATAATTTTAATTAAGTATTAAAATGAAATTAATGTTTGGGGAGTTTCCTAAATAGGTAACATACAAGTTTTATAGCCGTTTTACGGAACCCTAAGTATCCGAGTCCAACAGCCTTAGCCGGATTTTCATATTTTTAAAATTAACTACGAGGACACCGCAATTTTTAAAGGGAGAGGGCAGCAGACCAACCTGTCCGAATCTGTCAAACTTTAGCATTTGGACATTAACCTTCTACTATTGTGATAAGGTTGAAAATCTATTGCAGAAATTCGACAGTTTGAGGTAGGTTGATGTGCTGACGTCTGTACCTACACACTACACATACGGATGCGGTGATCTTTTAATGACCCATTCGATGTTCTTTCATCTCAAAATTAATGCGATTATGTTTAAACGCGTTAATCTTTTTAATGTGTTTCACCGATTAGGTTTTAGGTGCAAACTTTGATGTTTTAGACTTAGGAAATATTCTGTGATGTCATACTAATTCATAAGAAGTGCATTAATTTTGCACTGAACTAACTTCCACCAGCGGTTTCACCCGCGTTTAGGGACATCCACTTCCCGCAATCGGGTAAAATGTAGCCTATGTTCTTTCTGAGGTGTTGGTCTATCTGTGTACCAAATTTTATCAAAATCGGTTCGGTAGTTTTCACGGGAAAGCCGTCTTGACATAGAGACATTTTTGAAAAATTATTTCATTGTCAGAGAGCCCATTTATCAAGGCTATACTTTTACATAAGTGCGAATTGTAGTTCCCTCGATACACGGACGGAACCACGAGAAAAACTAGCGTAAAATATCGCTTACAGAACCCGATGCGCACACGCAATATTATTGACACTAGCCATAGATCTGGATCATTACATCTTGGCTCCGAACCAACTGTCTATGAGTTATCACTAGCGTTTTCAACAGACTAAGATGTCTGATAGGTGATGAATATAGTTTTAAAATGGTGATGAATATTGTTGATGATGAATGCCAATTTTTTTGCTGTGCGTAAGTCAATTTGTCACTAATTTGTTTGCTGTGTAATTAGGGGGATTTGTTTGGTCATTACGTAAAGGCGTAACTACTTTTTGGTCCTCAAGAAATGTCATATATATATAAATAAAAACAATTGACAACTACTGTTATGAAAAATGACGCCTGGAACCGCGTGACTCATCTTTTTCCCTCAGAATGTGTCGCGCGTATAGGTACGCTCCGTTTTCCACGCGCGACAAAAATCGCCGGTGTGAAAGCGTTGTTACGTAAATTGTTCATTTAATTTGTTTTTACTGGCAAGAATTTTGAGACATACCTACAGTATAAAGTTTTATAAATGTATTAAAAGGGCGGTTGAAGGAGTTTACTTAGAAAATAAATATGTACCCCCATTTATGTAACTCACAAGTGTTATTTCGTTGTTGGCGCCCAACAAAAAACAGATCCGTTCTTCCGGAATTTATATTAAACCCATCGAATTCCAGTTTCTTTATGTGACCTTAAAGAATTATATACTTGTTTACGTGTAGGAAAATTCTTGAACACGCTTTTAGAATGTTTGTTTGTCCAGTCTAATCTCGAAAACGGTTGGTACTACATCGAAATTCTTTTAAAGATTTATGGTGATAATAACATATTAAAGCGAGTTTATATTATAATCACGTATTATTCGGAAGAAGGACGGCGAGCTCACGGAAAATGTATACGGTCAAAGTCGGGAGTAATTTCAGTGTTAAAAAATTATGCGAGACGTAAAATGTGTAGAGAAAAAATATGTTTATTCAACTCCGGCCAGTTGTGTCATCCGAAATGAAATTACCACAAAAACAAATAATAAAAAAGTGGCACTTTAGCGTACGTTGTCAACGAGATTTAAAATTAAAAGCGGCGTGCTATTTTTGTGGAAAGAATATTAGTCATAGCGCGGGTGTATTCTGGATTCTCGATAGTAACTCGATGGTAAACGCAGTAGGATAAACAAATATTGTTGGTAACACGTCGACACATTTTTAGGTCAGATAAGCAGTTACAGAATAGTTTCATAGAATATAGATATTACATATAGGTATTATTTGTTTATTAGTTTGAACTTTCAGCCTATCGATGGAGGAAGAACATTGATGGACTATCTATCTATGTCACAAATTTTATTAAAATCTGTTCAGTAGATTTGGCGTGAAAACAGGACAGACAGAGTTACTTTCGAATTATAATATTAGTACCTAAGGACAAAAAGTTATTTTTTGCCCGAAAAACGTTTGTATTTTATCTAGTTGTAGGTAATAGATACGTTCATTTTTCACAGATACCCTTACGGAAACCTTAGAGCGCGAGTCCAACTCGCACTTGGCCGGTTTTTTAAATGCAACACGTTTTCAAATAAGATGACAGACATTATAAATACAATACATGTAAGTGAGTATTGATTTATTACATAAACAATAACCAGAATAATGTAAAACATTCAAAGTATAGCGAAAACGGTTATTGTTTAAATCTAATAACATTTCAACTGTTGAGTTTCAAAATTGTTTATTTGAAATGATTGAAAACTTACGTAATGGGCTAATGGAGATTATGTAAACGTGTATAGTTTATGAAAAGCTAATTGTTTGTAATAATATTGGTTCCTAACTAACTCTTAAAATAGGTGCCGTATACAAGGTTCTGGAAGCTATTCGTATTATTGAATAATACGAAAATTATGTAATTTATAGAAAGAAAATGACAGAACGTAGAGTAATTTTGAAAACTAGCTTTCGCGTTCAAAATATAGTTTTTAGGGATCAAACGGGCAAAAAACGGAACCCTTATAGATTCGTCATATCTGTGTCTCTGTCCGTCCGTATGTCACAGCCCTTTATTCCGAAACTATTAAGACTACACTTAACCGCTTTACAGTTTTATACAAAAATAAAATATTAGGGGGGGCTCATAGATAATGATACGGAACCCTTTGTGTGTGAGTTCAACTCGCACTTGGGCGGTTTTAACCGGCCCAGTATTTTTTGAGCCAATTCGTTACAAATGTAATTTCTTACACATCTTTCCTTTTTATAATATTAGTATCAAAGAATAAATGAAAAAGAAACATATATTGTGTGAATAAATTATTTTCGGGAAACTGCTAGAATAAGGCGCCGCCGCTTATTTTATTTATTTTTAATTCAAAAGTTGTAGCGTCGACAAATGCCAAGATAATTGCTTTAAATCATATTTTTAGAATAATTTATGTAATAATCTACGTATAATTTAATTGAACAAGACTTTTAAATTAACTAAAATATGCCATCATGTTCTTGGATCGCTGTTCCATATTAATTTTAGTAGTTACTATGTTAAAAATAGTTTTTATATGTCAAGTCTTTCTGTAGTATATTTAAACATGTATCTTTTTGTTCAAAGATTTATGTTTCTCTACTTATAATAAAATACCACAGTGTTTATTGTTGTGAAAAATCTCAAGTAACGGATACATTTTCATGTAATTTTCAGCAATAAATAGGCAGACAGATGCCTTAGGCTTATAGGTATCCCGTTGGGGCTGTGGGTTGTTCGAAAGAGTTACCGCGGCCCTGGCACACAAAGGGCTCCCGAAGGAACACGGTGGGTTTTAGTCAGTAAAAGTCTGACACTCCCTCCCGCTGTCACCCACAGCGGGAGGGGTCATACTGATGATTTCCCATCGATATAAAAAAAAAGGCTTATAGGTATGTAACTTATATACTCGTGCGAAGCCGGGTAAAGTCGTTAGTATACATACAATCCTTCCTATATTAAGTCAGACCAGCCACATGTAGGTATACTTTAGATAATTGAGATCCCATATGTGAGAGATAAAGTAGGGCTTTGTACTGAGCGCACTCCTGAACATATTGTGAAATATGCAAAGCAAGCGTAAGTAGGGCAGTGGGATTATAAGTATTATATGATAAGATTGCTATAACTATGCAAGAATAGAAGAAAATACAGGTTTGCTCTATGTGATAGTCCTTGCTCGCTTTCTTTATTGGCGCGGTCGGTCCGCGGATGGGTTATCATGACGACTTGCGTGGGAGGATCTTGTTGTAACTTGAATATCTTTGACAGTCGTCGGGTAGTCAGAAGTCAAAAAGTTAACAAGCCGCTTAACCAAAGGTTTTTGGAGGTCAAATAGGCAGTCGCTCCATAAAACACTGGCCATCACCGTCGTAGCTTAAAGTCCACTGCTGGACAAAGGCCTCCCCGGATTCGGTGGGATTTGCCCATACGAAGACTGAAAGATGAAGTACTGGTATAGTCAACAGATATAAGCAAGTGTCAAACCCTATGATAAAACCTATTTACTGCGGAAATTTATATTCTGTCTATCTCTGGATTTGCTTACTAGTGATAGGATTTTGACATTAGCCACATACATGTAATGTCAAATTTCTATCTCTGGTAAGCAAATCCCGAGTTAGATAGGTTATTGGGAACGGCCGTTACACTATGAAGGTTAATCCACCATGGTTTTCAGGGCATGTTAAAGAACTTCATGGCGTGAAATGGCACAGATGGTGACGCTGCCATAAAATGCAGCAGACGTACAAATATAACTATAGAACAGCTATAAAGTGCAGTGGACTAAATGTAAATATAGTTTGCTATGCGCTTGTGGGGTCATTGGCGTGCATTCTATTCTAGTAAATGGTCTAGTAATGCTGAAAATGAGTTTTAAGTACGTATCCGATTTTTCTTACCGTTATAGGTTCAACTTAATCTAATGCGATTAGGACACAAGAATAAATTATTATAACTTAACACACTTATGTATAAACTTCAATTGAAACAAAAAAATCGAGGACACATCGCACACATAAGTCAAGACTAAGGTAATTTGCTTGAATCAGGAATAATATACACCAGGATAAATGGGATATCTACATCTATATACACTGAAGCCATTTTTCAAGCAAATCAACAAACAAACTCTTCAGCTTTATAATATTAGTACAGATTATTATTAACATTTGAGATATAATAGCAACAGTTTACGACGCAGTAGGACATGAAAGTGTCACTTGTAATATACTCTCAATATTAGGTCATTGACGCATGAATATGGGTTAGTATGGCTATTAACGTCAACGACAGCTGATATCATTCAAATACCAACTTGTGCCAACGAGCCGAATTTAGTTGCAGGTTCTGATTATTATCATAATATTTAGTTTATCATCGAACGGATAAAAATATTTGTACTAGTTTTCTTAGCATCATACATTTTGACCTTGTTCCACTGCTGGGCTGCGGACTTTACAGAAGGAATGAGGGTTAATCACCTCGCTTGCTGAGGACAGATTTCTGGGTTCAGACTTGTTAAGTTCAGGTTTCCCGGTGACCTCTTCTGGGGCTCTGGGACAGTTCACAAGAGTTACCATCCTGGTATAGGGACAAAGGGTGCATGCAGAAGGAAGGAAGGTGAGTTTTAGTCAGTGAAATTCCGGCAATCTTTTTGCTGCACCCACAGATCTGATGATTTCCCGCGTTAAGAAAAAGATATTCTACCTAATATCTGATGCAAAAAATATAGGCTAAATTCTTGTTGTGTAAAATGTTATCTATAGTAGTGTGGAGGTATGAGAGCAGCGAGTATAGCTCAACATACCCCGGAGGTAAAGGGAGGATCCTCCGACCGGACAGGTGTTCTGTCCGGTGGGCTACTGCCCGACAGTTTTTGTCGGGGTGTTCTATATAGGTGCAAGTTGCGCGCGAACACTGCTTGCGCGATGCAGGATGGTGCGTCTTCCGATGTGTTGGTAGCGGTGTGGGTAGTAGTACCGCTACAGTAGGTTAAATGTTCACAATCCAATTTTACTTAGGTATAATCAAACAATCGACAAAACTTCTTCAAAAACTAACGTGACTAAAATGACTCATTAATGACTTTGTATTGCCAAACAATACAATTTTAATTAAAAAAATAACACATTACTGCTGGTACTGCCAACATCAAAACCAAGCTTCATACGAAAACACAGGTAGCATTTACTCTCGCTCGTAAAAGTCGGTATAAAGTAATTATCTTACAAGATTTATGAGCACTGAAATGATTTTAATGTACGGAAAAACTGTGGACACGGAATATTCACTCGGAACAAAGGTATGAACATTTCGAAATATGCAAATATTTAAATATACGAGCAAATTCCCGCGGTTTTGTCCGTATTTGAAGGGAATTACCTCCCGGATAAAAAGTAACATATAGGCTACCTCGATAAATGGATTATCTAACACTAAAATGCATTTTTTTAAATCAGTTCTGTAATTCTTGACATAAGCGTGTTCAAATAAACTAGCCCTTTTTTCAGGTGGGGAATCATCATATGATCCGCTGTGGGTACAGCGTGAGGGAGTGTCAGACTTTTACTGACTAAAACCCACCGTGTTCCTTCGGGTGCCCTCTGTGTGTCAGGGCCGCGGTAACTCTTTCGAACAACCCGCAGCTGGTAAACTGCCCCTTAATATCATTAATGTGAAAGTAACTTTGTCTGTCTGTCGCGCTTTGACGCCTAAATGATTTTCCCAGGTAAAACCGCGAGCAACAGCTTGTGTTAGAATATAGCTTTAATATTAATCATTGTGGTATATTATTGGAGAAAATATTTCCCCATAAGCGAATCAAGTTATTCTGTGATCATGCCAGTCATAAATTAATTTTCTGCTCTATTTGCCAAAAGTATACAGGCGTAAAATGAGTTCCTAATATTCTGTCTGGCGAAATATTGGCGTCTACGTGATTTGTCCTAGTAATATTATCCATTAAATCACTACATCGTCCAGATTTATGTAAGATTATTGGTAATGAGCACATCTCACATGGGATGATGGCGTCCTAGCCGATTGCCGGCCACGGCGGCTGTTCTCATATAAGGAGATCAGCCAGCTGCGCAGGA
>NWSH02000162.1:6836104-6860054 GCA_002382865.2 Heliothis virescens | reverse complement strand
TTAAATAGTTTATTTGGTTTTTTACAATTTATGTTAATAGTATTTAATTTATCCGAAATATTATCATTAAATTTTTGCAAAGTTTTTTTGTTCAATGGTCTAAAGGTAATTATCTTATTTAATGAATTTATTTTATTCGTTTTAAAACTA
The DNA here is from genome assembly GCA_002382865.2 of Heliothis virescens. NCBI lineage: Eukaryota > Metazoa > Arthropoda > Insecta > Lepidoptera > Noctuidae > Heliothis > Heliothis virescens. Next base: position 6,859,904 of record NWSH02000162.1, on the reverse strand, counting down.
ACAAGCTGACCTTTGTGGTCCGACCGTACACCAGATATTAAGGAAGAATGTTCAATGTTACTGTTATTAGTAAATATATTATCAATACACGTACTGGAAGTAGCAGTAATTCTAGTGGGATCATTAAATAAATAATTAAGATTAAATGAATTAAATAACGCCAAAAGGTTACATTTATCAGATGATTCAGTAAGTAGATCTATGTTAAAATCACCACAAATATAGACTAATTTATTACTTTTAAAAACTTTTGAAAGAATATCTTCCATATGAACAAGGAATAAAGAAAAATTTGATGCTGGTGGTCGATATACGCATAATATTATATGGCTTTCTATCTCTGCACATGCTACCTCGCAGACGCGATCAACAGAGCCAGAGGTAATGTCTATTCTATTTTTAAATTTTAAATTACTTTTAGATAAAATTATTGTACCTCCACCCTCAGCTGAAACTCTGTTAAACACACTGGCAACCACAAAGTTGTTTACATTAAATGACATTTTATCAGGCTTTAACCATGTCTCGCAAAGACATATTATATCAATAGAATATTTATCAATTAATAATTCAATATCTAAAATTTTGCCAGAAAAGCGGTTTATGTTCTGATGAAAGAGAATAAGATTATTACAATGCTTTTCTATTGTCTCAGGAACTAGTTTAAAATGTCTCAGGAACTAGTTTAAAGTGCAGATGTTTTCTTTGGGTTCCGTATACGATAAGTTTTGGTGACGTTTATTGTGTGTATTTTAGCATTATTTCGCGTAGGTGCGGAATTTAGGATGTTAGCTGTCGATCAATATGTTTCTGAATTGTAGGAGAGTAATGGGTGTAATTATTTTTGGCTAAGCATTTTTTTATGGCTGCAAATTTTTTCGGCCAAATATGTTGTGATTTTTCAGCGAGTTTTCGTAGTAGTTATCTATGAGAGTAGCAATAGATTTTGCATACAAATAAAGACAAATGAGGGCTTCGAGAGCTGTCAGTATTATTGAAGACCGTTGTGATCACGAAGAATGACAAATGTTTCCAGTTCACAACTAAATAGTCGTGTTATTTGGACAGAACCGTGACATGTTGCTATCTATTTTGTCACGTTCTTTATACAAATAAGGCAAAATTTTAAACTGTGGAGTTTGGCATGAAATAAAAACATATTTTTCGGTGCGTGTTAGCCTTAAATTATTACGTTATTGCTAGTGTACAGTCGCCAGCAAACTGTCAAATAGTACCAATCGACCTTTGCTTGAAAATCTTGTGAAATAATTTGACAGATTAGGGTAGGTTGATATATGTACTGCGCAACAATGATTATTTATAAATAAAATATACATTTGACATAAGGTTAATTAGTTTTCATTATTTACCCAATTTTCCGGGACACCACCTTTTAAATAACTACAAACAAACAAACAAACACTCCACACAGCGTCTAGACAAATTCTATTTCAGTATCTACAAATTCCGTCTAAATACAGAGCTAAAGGGTTTTTAATTATAACTCCGGCATGCGGAACTCTATTCACAGTATGAATGAGAACCCATGGTTGCACCATCTCTCTATGGGAATGACGAATTAAACATGATAGATGTAAGGCGGATCATAGTTATGGCATCTTAATGGGTGATTGTTCGTAATTGTATCACAATTTGATTTGTTTGGTTTGCTATTTAGCGGTGGGTGTTATGATTCATTTTATTTGTGTTTTTGCAATTGTTGGCAATGAGGTATACATGTACAGACGACAGCACATCAAGTTACCACAATCTGTCTTTCTGCGATAGATTTTTAACCTTATCGCAATGGCGGTAGGTTAATATGTGATTGGTAAAATTTGACAGATTCGTATACGTTGACCTGCTGTTGTCTGTACATTTTCTTTACGAATTCATCAAATACAGTGTCTTTGTTAGTTTACAGTAACGAAACACCTGGAAGGTGACTTACCTTTAAAACGAATAAAGCACAAAGAAGATAGGAGTCTAGAAGTTGGTGATTAATACACCCGTGCCTTGGAGAGCATGTAAATGTCGGTCCTGCACCAAATCTCTCTCCGTTAGTGTCGGATTGCCGTCCCGTCAGACTGTGAAAGTGCACCGGTATCTGCGCAAGTGCTTGTGCACTATAATATAAGGTCCTGCAGAACTTATTAAGTGTCAAAATCAGGAAGATGTCCAGGTTTATTGATAGAGAAGAGTAAATTTTAGAACATCAAGTAGATGTTCTAAAATTCTCAATTTCTCAAATACACTCTTATAAACTTGCGCCTACAGAAAGAAGCACCTAATTATTATTTACATCAAAACCTCCCAATGAAACCTGGATATAGCCGAATTTATATGTAAATGATAATAATAAAGTTCGCACGGCGACAGACGCCATGACAGACTGTCATTTGTCTTGTAAAGTTTTGTCGTGTTCGTGAGCTAATAAGTTTGCGGTCACCGACTTTATTTTATAGGTATTATGGAGATAGCTTTTTAAACAGATGTAGGTAGGTTGTTATAGTTGTCCAAACATAATAGTAGATACTGAAGATATAAAAAGTATATAGGTAGGTTGTGAACATATTACTTTTTAAAAAGAGTGTCTATGGAGTTTCTTGCCGGCTCTTCTCCATGAGACCAACTTTTTGGAACCGTGCAACTAGTGTGACGTTTCATAGGAGCCTGCAAAGGCCTATTTGAAATAAAAACATTTGACTTTGATTTTGTATTATTAGGATTAAGTAAGGTTTTTTCTATCGCAGAATAATATACTTTTTTTAACGAGTCTCCATGGAGTGTCTTTCTAATAAGACCAACTCTTTGAAATCACCCACCTAGTTATCACGTTTATGCCCATTACTCCACCTAATAGGTCTGTTTGATCTCATCATCATCATCAGCCTTTTTATCATCCCATTGCTGGGTACAACCCTCCTCTCGCAAAGAGAAGGAGTGAGCGTTAATCACAGCAGCTCAATGCGGGATGATGATTTCGGACTTTAGCGTCCAAGTTTCCTTAATATGTTTATCTTCAACTTTAATCAGCCATTGGTGCTTTACCCAAAAAAATTTTTTTTAAACCTTGACTTTCCTAAAGGTTGCCGTGGTTGATCAATTCCAATGTATGCAGCAAATTTCGAATGATTCCCCCTAATAACAAATAAAGGTCAAATCCCTATCGCTTTCAATAGAATATCGTATTTCGTTACCGATACCCTTGGAAGCAATCCCTACCAAAATGTCATACAACGCCCTTAATTGATGCTTAGAAGGGCGGCCTCATACAGCCGGAATGTTTTCTAAATTCAGGAATTACATAGGAAATTATCTATTGATAATAATGTTCTACACCTATTAGTTATTGCATTTCCTTAATAAAAGCCAAAAATTAAACACAATTATGTTACAAATGTTCTTATTTATTCACAAATTCAAATCTCTAGATTGATCTTTAGCAATGATGTTGAAACCTCTTTATTATGTTGAATACAGAATCTGAAAAAAGTAGAACGCTTCTATACATCATGCTTCTATACATTTCTCAAGATAATTCTGTTTTCAACAAATGCACACTGTAGAAGGATTCTGCAATTTCTCAGTTACGCTAAATTGAAAAGAAAACAAAAATGAGAGGAAGATTATTTATGATTATTATGGATTTTTAAAAAAAGTGTGAGGCCAGTGCCCGAAAATCAGTTTCTTAATAAAGAAACTAAATTCAAAAACACTCCGGCTGTATGTTTCCGCCCTTACGCGGGAAAACATTCAGCTGTTACGTTTCGTTGTTCTTAATTCAAAGAATACGTTCCACAAATAAATTGTTTGGATATAATTTTCCGAATCTCATAATTGTATTCTGAGTAATAATAACCACAGCTTATACGTATGATTACAGTCTATTTTTGTTTCATTCATAAAAATAAGTAAGCTTCGTGATTATGGAATATTGCCAGAGTACATAAATAAGATTTTCTTTTTCTTTCTTTATTTAAACGTTTACCGGATTACGGCCAGGATTTGTTTTTGGTGTTGGGATCTTTTGGATTTCAAAATAAGAACAAGACTTTGTATATCTGCCAGTTGTATAATATACTAGCCGTTTTCCCGCGGTTTCATTCGCATCCCGTGGGAATGACTGCCCGTACCCGGATAAAATATAGCCTATGCCACTTGTGGATAATGTAGCTTTCGAATGGTGAATTTTTTTTTAAATCGGTCCAATAGTTTTTGAGCCTACTCTACTAACTATGCAAGGCTAGAAACATAATTTTCTTATTAGAAAACCGCTGAACATAATTGTTATAATTATTCATATTTTTCTTTTGCACGGGATTCTAATTAATACCTTTTCTATACACTTGATAAGAGCATGTTTAAAAATCGTAACAATGCTTGTTTAGTCTATACTTAGATATTTTAATAGGGTTATTGAAGGGTCCTTAGTGCGCACTTTAACCCTCTCACTTTCAAGTGGCAGGGCTTTTGCCTATAGGTGAGCTATTTATTATTGAGAAACCTAACTTAATTCTACATAAAATACAAGCCCGTTTTTATTTCTCTACTGATATGCTTGTAAACCAAACCTGATGCTTTTTATTGACCGACTTCAAAAAAAGGAGGAGGTTCTCAACTCGACTGTATTTTTTGTTAGATCTTCAAAAATGAAATTAATTTACTTAAGCTTGCAAATTCCTGAAACCTTATAAAAGCATTAAAAAAATAGATTATTGGAGATTTAATTTTGACATTAGCTCCATAAAATTATGCCCGACATCGTTTGTAATCGACAAACGATGGATACATAGTTTTTATAAATCCGCAGTAAGTGCTCTTAACATTAACTTTTAATCGCATATGTACTTTTAAACAAACACTATGGATAAAACGCGTGTCTGTCTGCGAATATACTTACGGTACAAACAATTTTAGTAGCATTTCAAGCTGAAGTAGTATCTACGGCTTGTAGACAACGTGCCTTTGAATATTCAGCAAGGAAATCCCGAGGACAGTCATAACTTCCAGCTCGGAATATATTAACCACTGGAAGCGAAGACTTGGTACTTTTCATGAGACTCGGTTAAAAGTAGACGTCTTAGCCTGCCTCGTTGGTCTAGTGGTTGCATAGTGCGACTGCTGTGCACCAGGTTTCGGATTAAATTCCCGGGTTGGGCCGAAATAGCTTTGCGGGTTTTAGAAACTTACACAAAGCAGTCCAGAATTTGGAAGTTGGTGGTTGTTACACCCGTGTATTGGAGAGAACGTTAATCTCAGTCTTGCGCTTGATTTCTCTCCGGTCGTGTCAGATTGCCGACCTATCAGGCTATGAGAGTGAATGATCATGAATGTCAAAAGATACAGCCACGTGTCCCGTGGTACCCTTTGTCAATAACTACTGGAGTTTCGTATCCTGTGATCACCTAATCCAGGGTCCCAACTATAGCCATACTCGTGTTGCGTTAGATATATGTGGTGTTGCTTTCCTTTGTGCTTTTAAAATATAGAATAATCCAGCACTTTGTTATGTCTAGACCACCTATCATGGTGGTTCACAAAATAGTTTATTTATTACCAAAACATACTACTACTATAGTATGAATAGGATTTATACGCAAATAATAACTGCAGCTTATGTTATGTGTTATAGTTAAATTTCTATTAACCTTTCTCTGCTTTTATCCCAATTTTTTTAAATTTAAATATAGGATCAGCATAGCATATCTTCCTCCATGCCTTCCAATCTGACATCATCTGACAATTAACACTCTTTGCAAGCATATCGTCTTTCACACAATCCATCTACCCAGTTTCACCCGTAGCTTACCCTTACGTCTTTACTTTGCTCTCCTGAATAAAAAAACAACCCTAAAGCCTTTCTCTGTAAATGGAATATTTAACACTGAAAAGTATTTTCAAACCGGAATAGTATTTTCTCAGATTCAACTAAACAAACTGTTCAGATTAATATTAAGTAATATTAGGTAGTATTTTGGTTGTAAATATCAAAACATCTAGAGGTGTCATAAAACTATCAATAACAGGCAAAATATGATTCATGATACAAACTTCCTTTTCCCAGAAATCATTATAACTGAGTAAACGTTCATCCTCCCCGGGGATCACGTATTTATCCCAGACGAGACGGCGAGACACCCGGTAATAGCATTTCAAATACGACATAGTTCCCTCATATCCACCATATGTATGGATTAGCTCTAGCTTAGACCTCGTCGGCCATTTTAAAAGCCAGGCTTATTTCGCACCTAACTTTTTTAGCACAGCCTTTTTGCCTATAAACAGCATTGTCTGTGCGATCCTGTACCAAGCTTGTAGGCCCCTCTCTGTCTGATATTTCCTACCATCTGAGTCTACATTATCGATTGTATTAATACATGCAACTGTACCACTCTATCTTGAACCCTACTACCGAGAATCGACACCCCTAATAGAACCATTGTGGTACTACAACAGAGAGGGACGCGAGGGTCACAATAACCTGGTAATGGTACACGCAAATCACGCACACATCGACACACCCCCGCGCAGCCGCAGAAGCGACGTGCCACCCCACCCAGCGCACTTGTCCGAGCCGGCAAAATTCTTCTACACCCCCGTGGTGAACAACCAAACGCAACAACTTGTACGAAAAACAATTATTTAAACAGTTTAAAACGTATCTATTTATATTTATAAAGCAGTGTATAATTTCAGCTTTAATTGTTGCTTAGTGTTTCGTAGTTTTAGCGCTCATTTTCCAAAAGAAAACTCTTATTGTGATACGTCCAATCACGGAATTCGAATACGGAAGGAAAATGGCGGAGCGCGAGCCGCGCGTTTCATTTCGAATATAGAACCTAATCGATATCTTAGTTTTAGTTCTTTATTCAAATCTGTTTTCGGATCGAGAATGCTAGTGAGGACTTTGAATTGAGTAATTTTGTACGCGAGTGGTGGGACGTTGAAAATCGATATTCCGGCGATGTCGGTTTGATTCAAGGGTAGTTTTACGCTGTCCTCGTTCGTAGACTGTTGTACATGTCAGAAAAGAAAGAAGAGGAGTAGACTCGCGTCGGAGGAGGTCGACATGACGACGGAAACTGCGACGCCGAATCAGGTGAGTGTGGTGTGGTTTTGCCGCAATGTCGCGGTAGGCGCTGGCTTGGCTGGCTCGTGTCAAGGACATTGCCCTCCAGAATGCCCACCTGGGAGTTATGTAATAGTTCACTATTCACATTTTTATTAAAGTTATAAAAAATAATTAAGAAGGTCCTAAATAAATAACGTCTATTTTTGACGTCTATTTAAAAATTTTATACTTACTTTAATTTCATCGTGTTTGAGAATGTTATATTTTTTACAGTAAAGTAAATTCTTACTTCTTGCAGTAAAACCACGAAAATTTATACACACTTTAATGTTTAATTTACAATTATGTTCTTTGAATGTCGTTAATGTTTATTTATTTGTCTGTCTATTTTGATAAACAAAGAAAACCATTATCAGTAAATATATGAATGTAAACAATTCATCATAAATGATTTCATTTCGTCAGTTTTCTTGGAAGACAACTTTTGCTCGCGGCGTTTGCCGTATTTTTATCACATAATTGTATTTAAAGCTCTGACAGACTATTTAACTTTCTTTCACTGAATCAACTAGGAGTAACATTATTTCATGGACATTATTCGAAAGACATAGTACTGTAAGAATGTATATTTTTATTTTGGGATTCGATCGTTCGATCGTTCATTTTGGGATTTTGATAGTACATAGACTATCCAATGGCAAAATGTACCTGGGTGAAATATGCATTACAAGATACCTGCTATTATTAGAACACGTTTGTATCGTCCATATTTTTATAAATGGTAGTTATGGTTCCAAAAAAGGTTTCTTTTAAAAAAAATCTTCTAAATTCAGTCAATATGTTGGCTGGGTACTTGTAAGACGCACGCGCAACATACTACCTTTCACCTATCACATTTAGTCCCTGAAAAATGATCAAGATTAATGAAAAGTCGCCGAAATATGCACTTTTATACAATTTATACTTCAATGAGTGTATGTAGTGAGTGTAAGAAAAAGAGTAGCTAAGAGTGAGCTACTCTTTTTCTTACTTATCTTTCGCTGGTAAAAAAATAACCTAGGTACATTTAGAACAAACTTTATGATTATGACAGAAGTATTCAAATTGATAACTTAGTTTGTTGTACAGACGCCAGCAGCTGTCATTTTTTAACAACGAACATTAACCTTCCAGTGTTGTGATAAGGTTGAAAATCTATTAAATACATTTGTCAGATTGAGGTACTTAGATTGGTGTGCTGTCTGCACAGTCACTTGGTCACGACAGTTCAACGGATGACCTTTTGTGGGTTCAGGTGACTCTTCAAACTGCATTTGACTGCGGTTAGTATTGCTACGAAGCATGAAATGACATTCTGAAGAAAGCTTGTTTGGTTTCTTTTCAACTTAATATAAAACCTGGTTAAAAACTACAGTTTGTGGTAGGTTATCTTCTACTTTACTTCTACGCACTAAAGCCAGTACTTTTTAAGACTACGTTTCTGTCACCTGATTACATGTAACGACTGCCAGAGATGTTTAAATGAAACCAATTTACATGCCTTCCGAAACAAGGAGGAACTCGTCATGATAAGATGATCACGCATCTACGATCCGACCCTACCAAGCGTAGCTTAACTTTAAACCCTTACAGCTTATTTAGCAACGAGCTCCTTCTTCCAAAAATATCCCTAATTACACTATAATCAAACTATTAACAACCTTTAATAAATCTGAAGGTTTTGTAACTCGATAAGGGTCTGTGTGCGTTCAATTTGTCGGGCTATTAAATCCGCCCTTGACTCTTTCGTGGCTTATATAAGTATGGCTTCATAGCACATACTTATGTACTTACAGCTGCGGGATCTGATTGGATATAAAAGTGCACGGCACAGGTATTTGAATAATGAGAAACTCTAAGGTTTGAAATGTGGTTCAATATGTTTTTGTATCTATTTTATGAGGTTATGGTCGTTATTTTTGAACAAATCACTCACACAAACAGGTTTGTTTTATGTTGCTGCATACGTTTTGATGTTTATCATACGAAAAAAATTCAAAGACACACTGTTTATAATTTAACTGTTTAAATGGAGAGTATGTCGATTTGAACTTTTAGTTGTCTTCTATGGTCAATATGACCCTGATTTAAACCTATTTTCAGGTATAAAGTTAAAACGCTTCCGAGTCTTACATCTTCGGAAATTAAAGTTGTCATATTTATCCTTTCATATTTATGAAGAATGAGATTGCTTGTTTTTCGTTACATCTCACTAACTCACTTTGGTAAAAGGCCTAGCCTTTTCCCATCAACCCGCTAATCACAGGCTTATGTTGACTTAAAATTGACTATAAAAATTACGTCAAAAAATAATCCAAAAATCGATATACTTTGTACGTCTCTAACCTTGAAAACCAAACCTTTTTGAACAAACGAAAATGTAAAATGAACCCTTAACCAACCCCTTATTAACCGCGTCACCGTAAGTTAAGTAGGCCGTTAACAACCCAGTTTAATTCAATTAATGCTAATATGAAGTCATAATTGCCGACATCAGGGTGTTGTCAAGGCTTTTAGGGTTAATAATCGGGAGACACGATACTAATTAGTTTGTTATTACCTAAAAAGGCAGACTGTTGCAAATTGGTCTAGTTTTTTTCTGTAAAAAGGTATAATTTTAGGTATCTATATATGTATATCTTAAGCCTTTTGTATTTGTCAACTGTATCCCAAAAAGAGGAGGTTCTCAATTCGGATGTTTTTTTGTCTTTGTGCCTCAATTTCTAGAAGACGGTTGGACCGATTTGAAAAATGATTTCTTTATATGAAAGGATATCGGACCCCCTTTGTCGCCAGGTCAGAGTCTGATGGTGAAGTCGGTTTTTGTTTTTTGTATTTAAAAGCTTTTAGACAAAATAATTGTCTTACTTGGAATCTAAGCTCTGTAGTATTTCAACTCTCATTGTCAAATCATGTTATAAAACACTGAATTACCTATTAGACAAAACACTACTGTAACAGTTCTCCGTGGTTTCGCCTACGTCCTGGGAGAACCACCTTCAAAAGGAAAAAGTAGCGTATGTCCATTTTTAGGGTTCCGTAGTTAATTGTTGCTAGGGATTTTTTTTGCACCACTTCTTCTTCCCAGCAAAAACTAATAGTGTGAAAGTGGTAAATGGCGGGCGTTTTTGGAGCTGTTTTGGACTTAATTTGAATAAATCCGGGATGTGGATCCCCGTCCGGGGATGTTTCAGAATCTAAACTGTTTCTGCCATAAATCTCATTTAAATCAGTTCAGTCATTTTGCCATGCCAGCACGACAGACACAGTGGCACTTTGGCACTTATAAAATTAGTCAGGTTTTATAAAACACCCTTCAACTTTTACTGCCCCAGCTTAACTTACAAATCTCCATACTAAAACATTATAATAAAAGTCAATTTAAAAGTTACTTTCTCAAAAAAGCCGCATAACTCATGCATAAACCATGTCGTTCCCATTAACTGAGGTTCAAGCACTGTTGGTTAGCTGCAATCTATCTAATAACGGAGGGTTAAAGTTATCGGGATTGACATCTAACGGGAGCTTACTTGGGAGACCTTTTTTAACTGTATTTATTTACAAGTAGCTGTTTCGTTTAGTTTCACTCGTGTGCTGAGGGAATTACTTCTAGGACTGGACTTAATATCTATGCTAATATTTTAAAGCCGAAGAGTTTGTTTCTTTATTGGAACGCGCAGACCTCAGTAACTATCTACGGGTCCCATCTGATTATTTCGGTTCCTATTTGATGGCCCAATTTTCGAGGAAGGTTACTTATTATTCGGATGAGCGGAGTAACACTCATGGGACGCACATAAGACTGCTGACAAAAACTGAATGAATCCCTACTAATATTATAAATGCGAAAGTAACTCTGTCTGCCGATTTTGATGAAATTCGGTACAGAGATAGAATAGACCCTGAGGAACAACATAGGCTTCTTTTTATCCGGGTACGGGAAATAGTACGGGGAGCGGACGAAGCCGCTGGCAGATGCTAGTGTTAAATAATCTGTCCAGCAGTGATTACGCCTTCAATCAAATAAATTAATAGCTTTATGATACTAGTACCAAAAGGTTAAAAAAAATCACGTGAAGCACTATTTAAAGACACTTACGTGTAAATATGGTCGCCTGCTCTACTTTTACATCGCTGCCCGTGACGTCACCGGGGGTGATAATGTCTCGCACTGCCCCCGATAACTACACAATAGAAATAGTCCCTTTGTGTGTCAGATATTATATTGTTATTGTTGTGCGAGGGACTGTCGTCATTTATTAGAAAAGTTTTCCGGGATAAATGGGATTGTCAGACTGTTCTACGCTTTCACCCACGTCCCAGGGTGATATGCTTAGAACAGCAATGTGGAAGAAATAGCCTATGTTCTTTGTTAGGCTCTAGACTTTGTGTATCAAATAATATAGATTCAGTAGTTCTGTTGTGAGAGCCCTACCGATAGTTACTTTCGAATTCATTATATTAAGAAAGTATTTGATAAAAGTTAATTTGAATTTGTTGAGAGGCTAAACGATCAACAGTTTCAGGGGAACTTATGCTAAAGATACTTAAGTTATCCATAGATTCTGTATAAAAGATGCTGCCTCGTTGGTCTAGTTGTCGCATAGCCGACTGCTGTGCACGAGGTCTCGGGTTCGATTCCCGAGACGGGCAGAAATCACTTTGTGAGTTTTAGAAACTTTCATAAAGCAGCCTGGAGTTGGAAGTTGGTGATTGATTCACCTGTGCATCGGAGAGCACGTTAATGTCGGTCCTGCGCCTAATCTCTCTCCGGTCGTGTCGGATTGCCGTCCTATCGGGTTATGAGAGTGAGGGAATAGGGAGTGCACCTGTGTCGGCGCAAATGCTTGTACACTATAATATGTCCTGCGCAGCTGGCTGATCTCCTTATATGAGAACAGCCGCCGTGGTCGACAATCGGCTAGGATGCCATCATAAAATCAATCAGATGATATGATTAGAAAGAGGGTTATTTAATACATGATATAGACACAGGGCAAGAAGATGATGTTGACTACAGATCCTGCATATTTGTCGTCTATAGTACAGAACCGAAACCATCAGCCATTTGATTGGATCCCTAACCACAAAATGGCTGCGTGTCGTCGCGTTTGCTAAACCACAGTGTGGTCTAGCAATAGGATTCAAAGAGGCTTGTTAATTAATTTGCTATAGAAAGTTGTGTTTATTTTGATGTTATTTACCGCAGAATTATATAGAAAGCCTTTTAGAAACCTTTCAATCCCAATGTATTTCTGATCTACAGAAATGTTTTTAATTTTGATTACATTTCTATGGCATGATCATCTGTGAAACTAGTATAGAAATTGTAAAATTAATATTTCCGAATCACCATGCAGTTTTGGTTCAAGAAAAATTATAAATACCAAATATGCCTGACAAATGAACTTATAAATTAAAAAAATAACTTTTTACAAAAAATCTAAACCGATTTCACAAAAAAACACTGAAAGGGATAAAATAAAACTTTTCACATGGTTCTAGAAGTCGGTGTCTGCAGGTCTGTTGACTGTGTTTATTTTGCCACCGACTTCTAGAGCCATGTGAAAAAATTTATTTTATCCCTTTCAGTGTTATCATTGTACTCTTTCAACACACAAAAAGAATTTCTCAAATCGGTCTATAACTGCCGGAGATATGGATTAACATACATAAAAAAAATTACGGTCGAATTGAGAACCTCCTCCTTTTTGGGAAGTCGGTTAAAAAAATAAGTTAACGTAGTTTTCGTTTCGAACTGAAGTTTATTTGACGTCTCAAAATGACAAGCTACCTCACCATTCATAAGACATAAATAAAAAAATCTCAGAGTAAAAAAACTACCCTCTATTATAATTCTACGACATCCCTCATCTTATAGGGTGCATAGTAATAATGCTACCATAACATACACTATGCATTTATTACAACTTTACTGATATGTATGTAAATTAAAGTTTTTTTACATGTTTTATACAGTAGATAAAATTTTATCGTGATAAGTAGTAGTTTGTTACAGTCATTGATTTTTATAAAAAATATTAACATTTTTGGACTGTATAAGTGCAGTCTGACTATCTATGGCATCAAAGTTCTTTATCAGAAGAACTGATTTTCATTTTTTTTAAATGATGTCTATTAAAATTGAGGATTTTTAGTTTTATTAGCATGAGTATATATTACAAACTACCTCATAATTCTCTACCGGTTAGTAAAACTAGAATTAGTTTTTTATAATTGCGTTCTAGTGATAGTGATTCATGGAATTTCTTTGACGTTTTAATTTAATTTTAACTTATTTTTATGTTCTTCATCACAAACACCCTTTACTAAGTACTATTTATTCACAAATAATTTCGCGACTATTCCCATGACAAAAACCTATCAGTTCTCAATAGAGGATGCCTGCAGGCTGTGTGAAGATCGATATCCTGAGAGCATCCTGAGAGGAACACGTCAGCGAGATGTGACCCACTTCGTTATAGATTTGTCTGCCTAGTTACACTTAATTATGTGGCTACGACCGCTGTAGGTTGGGGAAATATTTTGGTCTATCCATACTGATATTATAAAGATGAAGAGTCGGTTTGTAGGCGGTAATATCAGGAGCTACGGGATCGATTTTTTAATTTCATTTGGTGTTAGATAGACCATTTGTCGAGGGAGGCTATAGGTTACATTTTTAACCTGTGCGCGGAGATGTTACCACGGTACCTGGGTAAATCTGCTGGTGGCAGATAGCACTGCTTATAAGATTTCTCTGAACTTCTATGAACCTATAACTGTCTGAAAAATAAACAGCAAATAATGGCAGCCATAACATTTCATGAAAAGAAAATTCAAAAAGAAAAACAAGCTACAGAACATAACCCAAAACCGCACAATACTTCCACCGTTAAAAAAAGAAAACATTTAAAAAAGGAATCTCTCACAAAACCGCCGCCGCCATTGCTGTACCATAGACAAGTATGCTATTTGTCAAGCGTCAACTGTTTGTAGTCTCTGGGTAGAACGGGGAGTTTTGTTTGTCTACGGCCCATTTGTCTTGCTGTCTGTGCGTCTTTTGTTTTTTAAGTTATGAATATTAATGGCGGTCTTAATGAGAGTTTTCTTGAGAAAAATTGGGTAATGGTGTAAGATGTTGCTTTTAAAAAGATTAGACTGGTTTTGCGTCTGCTTATATAATTTTTACTTGAGTCTAAATTTCTATTAGTATTTCTTTTCTTTTAGAAAAAATGGTCTCTAAATACCTATTGAATATCAAAATTGTAGTTGTATAATTTTAATATGAATCTTGTTTGAATATGGGCCAAAAAAAGACGTCTTGTATAATACTTTTGATCGATCAGACGAACCCTCTTTCTTTGTGTTTGTCTTTGATATTGAAGGATCGGCGTTATTATGTGGGGAGTTTGCATGCCAGTCTTGATATATATGAAAAAGTGTAAAATTATGAATATGATTATGCAATTCTTGGTCCGTGGATGGATGACCGACCATCTTGTCATAACGGTTGCTTCCGTGTTTTGGAAGCACGATAAATTGATAGGTCTTGGCTGTGAACATCTTTGGCAGTAAGTCTGACAACCAGTCTTACCAATGGGTAACGGGTTGCCCGAGTAACTAGGTTGTATGGTTGTAGAGGTCAGATAGGCAGTAGTTCCATGTAAAACACAGATTCTCAACTGCATCGGCTTAGACTGGAAGCCGACCTTAACATAGTTTGGTAAAAGGCTAAGCAGATGACGCCTTAGGTACCTACAAAAACTCCCTACAAGAAACTTTTCTAATCACGACTCACTCTTAATCATCCTTGCGACATAACATAATAAATAATTCATTTAATTAATTTAATCCAAGTTCTGGATATCTAATACAAGTTGATTGCTTTGTCCCGAAGTACTGTGACCATAGGAGGTTATAAACGTCAGGACATTTTCTCCCTATTACAGGAAATTGAACTTGGAACCCTTGATAAAATACAGACAGTCAGATTCCCCCTTTTTTGATAGATATCGAAATTCGTGGGGTAGTTCAATGAACTGGAAGTTTATTTGTTTGTATAACATGTTTTATTTATGTAAGAAAATAACATTTCCAAAATGGCGGATTTTCATATCAATATTTGAGCTGGCTTCTAAAATTATCACGAATTATGATGACTGCTTTTAAATTGTGTATTAAAAATCTGTTAATATCAGTTAGTTTTGTATTTCAATTAATAATTAAAGATGAAGGAAAACATCTTAAGGAAACCTGGACCTTAAAATTCTGAAATCGCCTAATCGCTTTGATTAAGCATGGTGATTAACGTTCATTTCTTCTTTGTATAATAAGAGACCTGTGCACAGCAGTAGGACATCAAAAAGAGCTGATGGTGAGGAAGATTGTATTATTATTAAATGACCCCTGTTCTCAAACGCCTAAATTCTCACTTTAATATCAATCTAAAAGTAACATCATGATGCAGATGTAAGTTTTGTAACAAAACATAAATGTCAATTCCTACTATCATTCAAAGGTTAAGAAGTAAGTATCTATAACTGCGGAATTCAAATCCAGATCCAGAGATAGATAGGTTATTGGGAACGGCCGTAAATCAACACCCTACAACATACACAAAAATAACATACCTACTACATCTTTTAACATCACCCATGGCACTCTGGAGGATTTGATCGATGGTCGTCCAATGATTTTGCATACACCATGTTTTAAATACACGTCAAGACTTGACCATCCATCACTTCACTCCCTCATGACGTTACAGATGACGTCAGCAATACTGAGGGCACTCATAGTGACATTTATAAACCTCTAGAGGATATTGATTTCAATGGTTCTTAAGGGTGTTGAAGTTGGGGTGTTTTGGAAGAAGTGGGAAATGTGGACTCGATTGAGTTCCTTATGAACGTGAGTGAACCATAATTGTGTGTGTAAAGTACTGGCTCAATGTCTTTGTATGTGTAGGCCCGGGAGCGGTCAGAAGTGGCCGAGTCACCGAGTCATACAAAGACCTTGTTCATGTACGGACGATAGCACATGAAGTTACCACAATCTGTCTTTCTTCAATAGATTGATTGACAACCGTATCACAATGGTGAATGGTTGATGTTCGATCGGTAAAATTTGAAATATTCGGGTAGGCTGATGTGCTGGCGTCTATACATTTATACACACATTTATATCACTCGCTTTCGTGATGAAGTCGTCTGAGTCTACATTTACCACTTCAATAGAAATTGTAATATCGGATATCGTCTATTTACCGAATAGGCCTTTATTTTTCGACGCGATTGACATTTTAGTTGCCCAGCATGGAAGATAAAGTGACATTCTGTGACCCCCGCTGACATTAGCGATTTCTGTTATTCTTGTAATGGGCATAGACCTGAACGGCTCTTATTGGCTATTAGTGAAGGGGTATTTATTTAATATTTTAGGCTAAATTGGTTGATTGATTCGGAATAATTTTGCTAATAAAGTTGCGATTTATGTAAGGTTTGAGAATTTACGTCAATATCTAAACCTGCGCCGTTTACGTCACCGTCAGTACGAGAACGAAAAACGACACAATTCAAAAAAGAAAAATAATTTCTAGACGATGCACCTAAGATTTTTTTTTATTTTGCCATTTTTGTTCCGAAGGTACGCTGAATTTAAAAAGATGAAAACGAACTTTTGCGGCAGTAAATTTTGTCAATTACAACATTACTATGAAGGCTTACTCTAAAATTAAACACATCATTCACACATTTCTAAAAATATCCAAAAAAAGTCTGACACGCCGAAATATCGACACTTTGAAAACGAATATAATCTAAGCAAACATATCTATTGATTCACAAATCACCATGGGTCCCCTTGCACGGGTGCACGGGGGTGGAACCCCTATTTAGGGGTGTGATATAATTGCTCGCGTGCATTCTATGTTCACTAAGAAAAATAGGGTTGCTGACTTTTTGTTCTTTGAATTCATTAGTGACTTTTTTGATGACGCTTTTTTTTTCAAAAAATATGACACGTGACTTTGTAGGTGATACTCGACTTTCTATTGTTTTGGAAATAATGCCGATGGCATTTTATTTGTTTAACAAAAGCTACGCTCTATATTTTTCACAATTGTATGTAGTTTATATGAAAAAAATATTAAAAAAAAACTAACTTTTCCAGTACCGTTTCCAACATTTACAACTTTTAACTGGCTAACTTTGATCGTCGTTAATAGTTTTTTTTTTTATAGAAATAACAACAGTATGCTGTAATGCTTGTTAATTTTGCGTCAGTTTTATTTTTCTGATGTTTATCACTTTTTTCTTTAATATATCATAAATCATAGACAAGGTATTCCTGGAAGCGCATCTCTTAGTAGCACTCCCGATTGCAATTTAATTAAATTAATTATATGTGTATATAAGAATAGTTTTAGTTAACGTAATAAATGTAAATATGTATATTATAAATGAAAAAATACAAACTATTAAATTCTAAATAAAAGGTGCGCTCTGAGGAATAAAAAAGGTATGCTACATTAGATGTGTTTCAAAATGGTGGCGTTTGAAGATGACCTCTCATAGACGACTACATACTTTCGTGACCCTGTATGAGTGAGCACACAGACTCACTTTAAAGTATAAAATTTTAATGCACACAACGACAATAATATAAATTAAAACGCTGTACTACTTTTGTCAATTTCACCCCTCTAAATAGTGGTGAACTTTAGTTGGTGAAAAATCGATGACAGATTTTTATATAATTGATGGCGTTTATAGTTTTGCAAGGGAAAGATTTTTATAAGTTAAGCAATATTTTACGTGCATTCGTAGGGATAGTAACTGAGAGAGCAATTGAGGGCATTATTAGGTATTTTTTTTTTGAAAATAATGGTTTCTTACTGTCGGGTGAAAGAATCGCAATGAAGTTATTGTTACATAATTATTATAACTTGTTATCTATCAAGTATTCGGCCGCTTCAAGGAAACTGAACACACATTCAATGTGAAACTTTAATTTCATGCTTATGTTTTTCATTAAGTTCTGTAGTTTCTATATGTACAACAATATGACAAATTTTATTTTATTTTATTTTACATTTAGGAAAACTTACAGCTAGGTAATACAATAGTAATTATTATAAGTAGGATATAGCCAATTACAAGTTTTCACTAGTAAGATGAACAATAGTAAGCTAATAAACAATACAAACCTAAATTCAAAAAGAAAACAAAGCTTAACTTGAAACAAGTTGATTAGCGAACTATACAATTAAATGCGTGATAGTTACTGAACATGATTAAAGAAGTAATCGCACAGAGTCTTTTTAAGTTTAATAATACTAGTGTTACAAAGATCGATATCGACTTCCTCGCAGGCCGAATTATATGCACGACTCGCTCTAATCAGATAAGAGTTTTGTCTATATTTGTTTTTAGCTGCATGTGTATCTAGAAGATGAAATCTGCGTAGAAATGTAGAAGGCACACGTAGTCCTATTTTGTTCACCAGTTCCGGTGATATTGATATTAATAGAGATAGTATAATATCAATTAAATATAATATTGTCAATTTAAACTGATTTTATATGGTTGCTACTATTTTTAACGAATTTGATATAATATTCACGGCTTGTAATAGACGTAAGTCATGCACATACATAACTGAATAGCGTGATAATATCGTGATTAGTAAAATGGGTGGTAACGTGTAATATCATTGAATAATAATGCTCGTTATCTGTGAAGGGTATATTAATTAATATACTAGCTTCTGCTAGCGGTTTCACTCGCGTCCCGTAGCAACTATTCCGCGCACCCAAATAAAAAGTACTCTGTAGTTTTCCTAAATATGTAACAGTGAAAGATATTTTTGAAATCGGACCAGTAATTCTTGATATCAGCGCATTCAAACAAACAAACTCTTCATCTTTGTAATATTATCTTTAGATCAGTTAGCTGCATTTTTTTTAATTACAAGATTACAATTTTTCTATACAGCTTATTTTAAAGAAACGTTTTTCAAAATTATAATCGTAAAACACATGTCATAGGTATTATTTGGGCACTTAGTAATAAGAAAGATATTCTTAGGTATATAAAATAGTTTGTTTTTTAATGAGTTGCAAAAGATTTTTACCCCTGGAGTTTTAAGTAAACCCTATATTATGTGCACTTGTATTTCACATATCAATTAAAACCTTCACGCTATGCATTTTGGAGGTGAACCCACACAAATAGCATTCCTCTCCTTTTTACAGCTCGTTGAGATTCATAAGAGAGACCACTCGTCTTTAAATATAGGGGTTGGTAGTATTTGAAGTAGGGCTCAAAATATTGAAAATGAGGGGCTTGACGGGCTGTAATTACTGTGGTACTGATTTTAGGGGGTTCGTTTTAATATTTGTTAATTCGGTTGGAAAGTGTAGTGGGGAGAGAATATTTTCTTCTTTCAAAAGGTAAAAAGGAATGTAGAAACTTTGCGGTTAAAATTAGTTAAATAGTTATGTACTAATAGTTATGATTTAAATGACTTAACTTGGGTTACTCGATTTGACTTTGACTATAACCTAACCTCAACCGGGTGTGAAATGGACGCTTATTGCTCACACAGCCGTCACGTCAAAAATTTGAACAATGTGCGGACATTTCACTTTAACCGGTAAAGTTAGGTTATAGTTAAAGTTAAAACGAGGAACCCAGCCTTAAAGTATATACAGGAATATTTTCATAAAATGCCAAGCGTTATTTGTTACAGTATAGAAGTGTTGCCATGAGCCACGGCTGACGCGACTCGTGTCTCTCGGAAGGCCGGCTTAATAAAAAAAAGCGCACGGCTTAAAAAAACTCCTGTACATTATAGAAATGAAAAAAACTGAATTCTTTATTTTGCCTACTTATTTAGAAGCAAGGGAAAGCTAGATTGATCGTTTCAGAGATTGGTTTTCGTACCCGAATCAATGTGGCGTATAAATGAAAGCGAAATCAAATGGATTCCTCATGAGAACAATCTGCTTAGGTTTTCTAGTAAATCGGCTAGTGTAACCTAGACTCGCAAAGTCCGATGGCATGTAATATTTAAGAATTGATACATAAATTGAATAAGGGAAGTAAATATCCTAAGAAATACAAAATGAATACAAAAAATACAATATTCGATTAAGCTTAATTAGGGAAACATAAGTTCTTCGTGATCAAAATATTTCTCCAATTTTTTTAATATACCTTCTGCCTACCACAGACTAGCAAAGAGAGAAATAGATATTAGACGAAACATAATCATTTGTGGGAAATAAGATGAGGTAATAGAAGACTACGTAATGAAATGAGAACAAGATTGAATTAGATTTTACCGAAACTACCTATGCCAGGAATAAGGCCTACAATTTCCACGTTCCATCCAAATAAAAATAATAAAGAAGCCATTGAAAGAGGCCATAATCATAATAAAACAGTTGCTCAGCGTTCATGACGTCAGAACCCTGTGGGGTGGAATCTTATATTTACACGACCTAGTCTTGATGATATAGGCATAAGTTTATGGCACATACATATTTAAATATACGTGTCTTCATGTACCTATATTAAAAGGTTTTATCTAACGTTAGGTGTCCCACGCTGGGCGCCAAAACTAATTTTCGTTACACAGAAATTAAGTTTGGTAAACATTGCAAATAAACAATTATAAATTTAAATTTCACAAAGTCAAAGCAATTTCAAAGCTATCTAATTTCAAGTGTTTTAGGTGTCCCACGTTGGGCGCCAAAACTATTTTTTATTAGACGGAAATTAAGTTTGGTAAACATTAAAAATAAACAATGTTAAATTAATTTTAAATGAAATAACACAAAGTAACGGCGATTTCAAAGCATTTTTATTTAACCTTTGGGTTTTTTATGTGTCAGGTGCCTTAAAAGAACTTACCACATTATTTTATTTATTTTATCTTCAACTGCTTTATAAATAGGGCTATGTAATAATCCAGTCAACTCAATGTTTCTCGGAAAAAGCTAAACGTTTTATAATGCCCCTCAGTACGGGGAATCCCTTTGAATAGCCAATGGCGTTAGTTATAAAAGGTACGATTTCTGGAATAAGATAATTTGTTACTGCAGAATTTTGATTTGTAGAAAGAAGAATATTAATAGAACCGTTTAATTTCTACTCAGGGGTTTATCTTTGTTTAGGCCTAACCTTTATTTTAGGCTTCACTAGAGGAA
Source organism: Heliothis virescens (assembly GCA_002382865.2). Lineage (NCBI taxonomy): Eukaryota > Metazoa > Arthropoda > Insecta > Lepidoptera > Noctuidae > Heliothis > Heliothis virescens. The sequence continues at coordinate 6,838,575 of NWSH02000162.1, read as the reverse complement.
ACTCATTTGGCCAGTGTTTTTTAACTTGTCATGGAAGATATTGAGTTGACACAAATATAGCTAGAAAGCCATTATACCCTTGAAAGAGTCTTCTTCTTCTTTTAATATATCGTCTCTTACTTATTTTTTTCTTCTATTCCTGCCTATCACTCGTCATATTTCACTCCCTTTCTATTCAAGCCATATATCAGGTAGATAATAATCTATGCATATATTCTTCTTCCCTCTCTATCCATCCAAAAAGAGAAGAAAAAGTTTTTTTTATCCCACTGCTGCGTAAAAACGGAGAAGAAAAACTACCCTCTCTATATTTTTACTGCCTCCACTCAAACAGTTTATGCCCAGATCAATACAAGACCAGATTTATATAACCTGGATTTAGACACAGTCGTTTTCAGCGAATTCAAGCTGAAAAATTCGTAACATTCACCAATTTGTAGTCTGTAGACACGATTTGTTTTTAAAATCCGATACGTTTGTTTCGATGTACCGTTCAGCTTTTGTTTCCAAAGGGTGTTTTGTATTGTTTGTTGTGTTTTCAGTTATTTATTTTACACTGTTCTTTGTAATATAATCCTCTGTGTTACTACTATCGTTAACTTTGTTATGTTTGTGTTTTGTGTTGAGGCTTACATTCAGTTGTGGACGGCTATTGGCTGATATGATGATAATGATGAAGTAATACTCTGGTAAATACTCTACATAATACTCTGTGGTATAGCCGGTTGTCTGAATAAATACCTCATTCTGCGAAGTTCACTGGTTTCATTATATATCCTTTAGAAGAAATCCTGATACCTAACAGTTTTGTATGAAATTCAGTAAGATGAAAAAATTGGGTTGTTTTAATAACAGATTCCTCTTGACAACAATGACGAGGGTCAGCCATATTGCTATTTGTGAGCTTACTAATATTACATCGTGAATATTCTTAAGTGTTGGTTAAAAGATTGGTACACAAAGACGTCTAGGGCTTGAGAAAAGATATAGGCCCTCGTTGGTCTAGTAGCCGCGTAGAACGACTGCTGTACACTAGGTCTCTGGTTCGATTCCCTGGTGGGCTGAACTCGCTATGTGGGTTTTAGAAACTTACACAAAGAAACCTTGAGCTTGAAAGTTGATGGTGTTACACCCCTGTGCCTGGGAGGGTACGTAAAGCTTGTTACAATTTCACGTAAGGAATCCGTCATGGGGATTTAAGAATTCTCTGACACAAGGGCTTGATAGGTGATTAAACCTGCAGCTCACTCGATAAGAAGATAAAGGATAAGCAATAAGTATTACTGAAGCTGCCATCAAAAATTACTCTACTATAAAATTTTAACTGCCTAGATTGAATTTCATACTAGTCTAGCTACAATTTCGTACTCCACCGCTTTTGACCTCCAGCCCCGGATCGATCCAGGCTTCAGACATTTTTAGACAAGGCCGCAGTATAAGCTGACCTTTGCGTTACTTTATGACCGCAGTTAAAATCTGATATAGCTTCTTCAGGTTAAGTTAAAGTACCTACTTACTTTGAAGATACGAGGAGCTATAAAGCGCTGTATATTAAACTAACTTTGTTGTTATTTATTTTGTGCCATGAAATAAGGCCTTATTTAAATGGTGATACGTATCTTGCCAGAATTAGTATAGTAATGATACTATGCAATTGATGATTAATGAAAAAAATGTATCAAATGAAGAATTTTTTTAATGGTGGGATATCATCAAATGACCCCTCACGCTGCACCCACAGCGACAGCGACAGCGACAGCGAGCGTCAGACTCTTACTGATTAAAACCCACCATATTCCTTCCGGAACTCTTTGTGTATCAGTGCTGTGGTAACCTTTTCGAACAATCCCGCAGCCCCAAAATAAAGAACTTCAATGAGGCTTACAAATTGTGAAGGACGCACTGAGAAAGCAGTAGGTACATGTAACTGCATCAGCTTAACAATCTTAAATGACAATTAATGTCGTTTGACACGGTCACACCAAAGCGACTGATACTAAAAGAGTAAGGGCCAGTTTTACAGGTTTCACAAAATTCTAGGTCTGACTATTTCTGCCATAGAAATGTTTTCAATTTTGACAACATTTCTTTGGCAGTATCTGTAAGATAGCTAACTAGAACTCTATCTGGAACCTGTGAAACTGGGCATTAATAAATGTTCCTTAAATATACGAGCAAATATCTTACGTCATGGATTATCTAGATTTAGATAGAAGTTCTTATACAAATGTCGTCATTCTAAATCCCTTGTGACGTATGTCTCGACAGACCCTAATGAAAACATGGCTTTGTTTCAGCTTCTATATTTCATACTAGCCGTTTTCCCGCGGTTTCACTCGCATCCCGTGGGAATTACTGCCCGTACCCGGATAAAATATAGCCTATGTCACTCGTGGATAATGTAGCTTTCGAATGGTGAAAGAATTTTTAAAATCGGTCCAGTAGTTTTTGAGCCTATTCATTACAACCAA
>NWSH02000162.1:6786743-6834310 GCA_002382865.2 Heliothis virescens | reverse complement strand
ACTAGCCGTTTTCCCGCGGTTTCACTCGCATCCCGTGGGAATTACTGCCCGTACCCGGATAAAATATAGCCTATGTCACTCGTGGATAATGTAGCTTTCGAATGGTGAAAGAATTTTTAAAATCGGTCCAGTCGTTTTTGAGCCTATTCATTACAACCAAACAAACAAACAAACAAACAAACAAACAAACAAACAATCAAAGTTTTCCTCTTTATAATATTAGTATAGACGAACGTAGTTACTCAGTTTTAGCTTATTGCGTCTTTATCTAGAGTCTAAGGGTAGGATTTATTTGAAAACTTTTCTGTAGGCCTGCGAATACTAGAGATTTCAGAAAAGAAAAGAACGGTGTTGGCATTTTATTCCTTTTTTTTAAGATTCGTAATATTTTAACTTTATTAAATACTGACATTTGCCCCGGCTTCACCTGCGCAAATTTCTCTTCTACCTCTATTTCACACCCTTAGAAATGGAATTCCCAAAAATGTCTAGTGCTTCTAAAACTTCCTGTTTGTATATTACTTTTCTTTAAGAAGAAATATAATTTTTTAAGGATTCTATTTTCATCATTATTAATTCGTTTTCCAACGTCAAATCCCTTAACCCTTATCCCCGATCCCTATTTCACATTTACTAGAAGTTTCCACATCAGCCTTGCTATAAACAACGTGTCTCTAGAGACATTTTTTGTCCACGAAGGTTCCATCTCTCAAAGTATTGACTTTTTACGTATTCTCTACAGAATAAATTGGATGGGTATATCGGTTTCAGACTCCACTTTGTATTTTCAGGCCTTTGAAAGTTTTATTGAGTTTCGAATTTAAGTTTGGGAGTAATTTTGTTCATACGTATTGAAAGCTCAAAAGCAATCAAGGTGGATTTAGCTATATGTTACTTTGGTAAGTTTGATAATAAAAGGTTATTGATCGAATCAATCTGAATTCAGCGTAATAACATGCTAACTCTTTTTAATATTAAACTTTACCTTCATTAAAATAAAGTTCATTTTGTACCTTTTACAATTAATTCTTTTTTCTTTGCTAACTTTCTTTACATTTGCTACTTTTTATCTAATGGCTTTAGAAAAGCTACTATATATTCTGCTTATCAGTAGAAAAAAATATATATTCCTTTATCAACATTCTATCATAACTCTCGGCAATTCTATAAGCTGAATTAAACCCTAACAGCCTATATTTAAAACTGTAATTCCTTTATTCAAAGATCGCATTAACACCCGGCATAACACCCAACAAAACGACAAGCTGAGTGAAGCCTTTGCTCCATGTATTTAAAGTTGTAATTTGCTTGTTCACAGGCGGACGCGAGCACCGCGTTCCTGCGGGCTGCGCGCGCCGGCCAGATTGAAAAGATCATAAGCCTCTTGGAGCAGGGCGTTGATATCAACGTTAGCAATGCTGTAAGTATGTCTTTATGACGTCATTTAACATGATATTATGGTGGAATTAATATGGCGGATCCTATATTATAGCGTGGTAATATAGAAGAGCTCGTGGCTAAGTCAAAGCCGAGGGAAAGATCAATCATAAGTTTAAGCAACGCTTTGCGCGGTCGGTCCGTGGATAGGTGACCATCTTTTCATGAGGAGTTCTTCCCTGTTTCGAAAGGCAAGATAAACAGTGGGTCCTGGCTGTCATTTGAACATCTTTGGAAGTCGTTACAGGTGGCCAGAAGCTAGAAACCATGGAGTATCCATGGTTGCCCGGGTAACTGGCTTGTTGAGGTCAAACAGGCAGTCGCCCCATGTAAAACACTGGTTCTCAGCTGCATCCGGTTAGATTGGAAGCCGACCCCAAAATAGTTGGGAGAAGGCTTGGCAGATGATGGTAAATATAGAACATCGCATACCAGTAGTAAAGTCAAAAAAATTTTAGAGTTGTTAGTGAAACACAAAATCGAAATTGCTTCAGGGGAAATTTGCTTAAGACGCTTTCATCAAACATATTGAAAACAGTGACATTTTAATCAAAATGTCTGTAAGAAATATTTATTTCGTCATACATTCCATTAATATTTAGTTTATGAAAGTTACAAAAAAAATCAAAATAGTATCAACATTTTCGACAAGTACAAATATAGCACTCTTAAATAGGTCCTACGTACATACATGTGTATATTCAGCCAGTGATATAGCAACACTCGTGACGTCATTTTCCGTGAGCATCACTCGAGACGTGGGCGGCAACGTCATTATACGCCGACTGTATTTGCATAACTTTGTACACATACGTACATAAACATTATGTACTTTGTAGTATGTAATGCTGAAAGTTTCATGTATTTTTTGCGAGGATTTTTTTATAGCAGTGTCCGTTTTGAGAAGTATTTTCATTGAAGCTGCTTAATTTAAGGAAGGATAAGGAAGGAGTATCTACCTCTAGTCAATCAAACTAGAAAAAAGATCCTATCTTGTTTTCCGGGATTCAATGTAACATAGAAGACAAAAATCTTACGAATCTTGGATGATTAGCTTATACCTGGGCCTAGCAATTGAGTTTGCCATTGATAATATTCATGTAAGACATTCTAGTCCTCGTCGATGTCAAATCAAAAGTGTGCAATTTCTGTACGCACTTAGGGGCTGGTCTAGTATGTATGTCTAGATTGCAAATTGACCACGTCGCAGTTAGTCCAAATCGCATAATGCCTAAGTCGCAAAAGGACTACATCGCAAAAAGTCCACGCAGTTTTGCATGTATTAGTATGTGCCTTTATAGAGTTAACACAAGTAACTATAAAATTCTGTGTTTTGTCATAACTCCAACAAAAATATTCTTTTAGCTTAAATGAATAGCAATAAAGACGTAACTAAAAATCGTAATCAGGCGGAATAATTTGCAAAAATAAACTTTATAATTTAACCATCAGAAACTGCTAAAAGAAAAGAAACTCTACGTCTCTATAAATACAGTTGAGTTTTGAACAAACTAAGTTTTAACATGTAAATTAGGGCTGTTTTCCGTATATTTGAGCTACGCACGCGAAGTTGTCACGAATAGAGATATCATACAGTTTAAATGAACGAAATATACTAAATAAAGTGTGCCAAATTCTGTCCGTACATGTATTTTGTAACTAGTTTGGGCCAGTGATATAGTTCTTAACATACCAAACGACCCATCATCTTATCTGCCTAGCCTTTTTCCAACTATTTTGAGGTCAACTTCCAATCTAACCGGATGCAGCTGAGAACCAGTGTTTTTACATGGAGCGACTGCCTGTCTGACCTCCACAACCCAGTTACCCAGGCAATCCCATACCCATTGGTAAGACTGATTGTCAGACTTTCTGGCTGACTACCTCCTTCCACCTTCTTCCGTGCCAAGCGTTGCTTAACTTTATTATCGATCGAACAGTGCGGCTTTGTATAAGGCACGAGTTCTATACAACACAAATTGATCATCACTACGACACCATTACTAGAAATACAGCAAAAACACCTTCCTAATACACAATTAACATAAAACGAAAAAACCTTTTTGCTAACACAAGTTAAAATAAATAACTGTCACAAGAAATCCAACAGCAAAACAAAGAAAATACCAATTTACTAAAACACGGCTAACTAAAGATAGATTTACGAACNCACATACATACCAAACGACCGAATACTAATTACTTTCCAAAAGCCTGAAATCCTGCACAAAGAAGTGATGAAAAATTTCTCTTGCTAATGTTTAAACTGCTAAAACCTAACTTGGCGTGACAATTCTCGCTGGCGTGCCAACACAGCTCGAATTGCGTGACACTTTATACGCGACAGACCAGCCATATTTTTTCATTTTAAGCGTGATTAGGCTATGCTGTTTAATAAAATTTTTGCTTCGTAGTTAATTTTCTGACTGGATTTTAAATGGCGTCGTTAGTAGCTCTAAGATTTTGTAAGATTTTAGATCGTTCATTTATCGAGAAAGGCTATAGATAGGCTACTTTTTATCCGGGTTCGCGGAGTAGTTCCCACGCTGATGCGGGTCGCGGATGAAACCGCTGGTGGAAGCTAGTTGATGATAAAGCCAACTGATCTTTTATTACTAGTAAAAATATATCTATTTAATAAACTAAATTAAATAAAGGCTTTGAAAGATAATCCGTCACCCTTAAAAGCACTATAGCTCTCTTATTGCAAACAAAATCAAACGCTTCTTTAGCTGTTTAACTATAAATCTGTCCTCAAGAAAATCCCGGGAACATTATCCTGTAGGCTCAGCATTTGCAGGCTCTTGAACCAGTTTCGAATCCTTGACCTATTTACCATACAAAGTGACCTGGTGGCCTATTTTCCTGTAGGTGTGCTGATAGGCTACAAGGTTCCCGTGAACTGTCCTTGAATCTATTCGAAATGGGATGTTTATTGAGATTCCGAGATGGTCATCCGGAATTAGAAATATAGGATATTTTAAGTGATTATTTGTCAACATTTATGTTTGTTTGTGAAAGGATTTTGGTGCAATTTAGAAGTCATTACTGCAACGGTCACCTATACTTTTACTGTCTTTGGCAGTTATTACATTTTAAATTTTTTGGCGGTCGTTTCGGAGTTAGAAGCTAGAAAATTCTATAGCCCAGTCTTAACATGGGTATCGAATACCCGGGGTATTGTGTTGAGGAGATCAGATAGGCAGCATCATTAAAACACTGGAGGCCGAACCCAACATAGTTGAAAAAGGTTAGGCAGAGGATGATATACCAAAAAATTACAATCCCAAATACAAAAGCAAAAAATACGTAGTAACCATTAATCTGGTGTAATGTACCGTATTCATAACACATCTGTATCTGATAATAAGAACACAATAATTCTTACAGCAAAAAGCAAGCAACAAGCTCCATTAATATATTTTCGCCTTTATACATAATCCGATTAGATACGTGACCTGAATAATATTCAGACACACACAAAATATATTCTGAATATGATAATCATAAACTAATGGTTTTGTCCCACGCTATTGACACGCTCTCAAAGTACCTACATAACATGAAAATGAATATAAGATTTTTCTCTTGTTGCTTAGCAAAAAGAACCTTAGCGCCCCCTATAACTGTCCCCTATAACCCCTTCCCATATAACTGTCTTAGCCCAACTGTTATTTCTACATCTTTAACACTCGTTAGTTACAATCAAAAGCTAGAATATCTGAAAACCGGCCTTACTTACGGTGTTGCCTTGCTAACTAAATTGAGGGAGTCCTATCTGGCCATCATCATATACCAGCTTATTGCCATCCACTGCTGATCATAGACCTCCTCCAATAAGTGTCAACCATTCCAGTCTTGGGCACCCCGCACCTATCTACTGTCCATCCATTTAAAACTCCGATATTCAGCTGCGTCAGCTTAGACTGGAAACCATGCCCAAAAAAAAAATGAATAGGTTGATACAGTTGGTGTCTGCAAAAAATACATTATTATTATAATTAAATTACACTAGTATTATAATTAAATTAGAAGCTCTCAATAAACAGCGCAGATCCAAGACTCTGAGACCGATATCGGTCAAAATCGATCATCACCATAATAATATGAACTAATTGGTCCTCAGAACGGCCTAAACGCCATACACCTAGCTTCCAAGGATGGCCACGTGGAGGTGGTCCGAGAGCTGCTGCAGCGCGGCGCAGCAATCGACGCGGCCACCAAGAAGGGCAATACTGCGCTGCACATCGCTTCGCTTGCGGGGCAGGAGGCAGTTGTCAAATTGCTGGTGCAAACGTCAGCACAGGTAAGGATTGATATACCTGGAAATAGAAGATTGACAGAGATAAAATAGTGTGAGTAGCAGATATATTTTTTGCCATCCAATAAAAAATATCTAAAGAAAACAGTAGAGTGCCGTGTACTTTGACTACTTTGATATGGTCGAAAAGTATAATTGAGATAGAACAATACTGTAAAAGACATAATAGTTGGATAGAAAAACTAGATACATGCTCATAATATCAACATTCCAAATAATTTTGTACTTATTTTAACCAATTCACCCAAGGCCTTAAAACACCAACTCACATTCAAAACTTCTCCAAAACATGTAACCCAAACACATAGAACAGCAAATGCATCAAAAACCAAAGATGAAAGACTTTTATTACACCGAAACGACCTCAAAAAACTCAATAATGATAAACAAGAACATGAACATTGCCAAAAATACGAAGCCAAAGTAAAAGTTCAAGGGTAAACACAAAAGGAAAAGATAAACAAACACGCCATTAAAGAAACTGGAACAAGCAAACATTGCTAAAATGGATTTATCAAAGGAAAAGAAAATATTGATATGTGAACAGCTGAATATGACATCAACTTGGAAATATGTGATGTATCGTGATTAAATTCAGAAGAATAAATTACTTTTGGCAACAGAAGTTAGGATATTGTAATTAATCTTCTTGTATGTTATAAGCCTGGTGATATTACAGAAATGTTTGGGAAAAACTAACCAAGTAATCAATAATACTGGATTATTCTTTAATCAGTTTTAGCCCTCCAAGTTTTTGGTAACAGAACATAAAACCGTATTAAAATAGGACTGACAATAATTGACAAAATATTTACTAAGACCAGATTTGATAATCCAAAATTACAAAGGCAAAAACGTAAATGTTTTATTTTCGTAATTATTTAAGACTATCCAAAATTCAACGGCCCAGTTAGCATATTACCATTCATGAACTCAAGCGCACTTTCATCAGGGTGAATGTGGAATACATGTTACGCATTTCCAAAGATTTATGCTCATTGAGGGTGATTAGATACTTTTGTCCCGAAGGGTGAGTGGACTCCCCTTTCTCTTGCAATGCTGACAGTGAATTGTGGTCTCCTTTTATGGGCCTTTCAATGGATAGTTATTGAGATTGATTTGGAAAGTGATCGTATTAAAATACGAAAGTAGTTCTTTTCTTTCTGCTTCCAATTGGACTTTCTAGTTATAATTTTTTTTTAACCCCAATGCAATAAGAAGGGTGTTATTTTACCACTATGTATCTCCCTCAGTCTGTTTGTGGTACCGTAGCTCTTAAATGATGCGATTTTTTCTGACAAAAGCTCATTATACATTATAATTGTTTCATCATCATTTTAAAATTATTCTGTTCTTCATGCAGAAAGTCATAACTTTTAATATGATCTATCGTGATTATCCAATTGCTTACTTTCTTAATTTATTTCGAGGTAATGATTAACATCGAGTACGAGTTAAGAACTCGCAAATAAATTAGGCCGCGTGTCTTTCTTACATCAGCGAAAATAACTCAAATTGAGTCCAATCATTAATATTGCTGCTCAAAATAAAGCACAAAAATCACTGTAATCCATTGTCTGTCTGTATGATATCTTAAAAGCAATGAGTGACAGGTACCATAACAAATCCGAGTGAAACACTTCTCCAATCGATGGTTTTAAAAATATTTTGATGTATTGGATAAATATTGGGGAATGGAAATCTGTTGGGCTTAAGTGCAACATTTTAATTTTGCGTATTATTCATTCGGAGTAATTTTGGATGCTTTGGTTATTTCCCTTTGGGTTTTGATAGATCGTTTATTGTTGGGTCATCTTACATTACAATTTTTTCCGTTTTGAATGATTATTTGGAATTGTCAATCTACATATAGGCATACAATTTTGGGCAGTCCTTGTGCCTTTCGTATTTTCTTCTTACTCCTACAATCTTATTTGTGGGAGTAATCTAATTATTAAGTTTTCTTTGTCAGGTCAACATCCAATCCCAGAATGGCTTCACACCATTGTACATGGCTGCGCAGGAGAATCACGATGGTGTCGTGAAGTTCTTGCTCGCCAATGGAGCCAACCAGAGCCTTGCTACTGAGGTAACCTTAAAATTTAAAGTAGCTCGTATAAATCGTATTTTAATTAAAAATATACCTGTTAAAGAACCACATAACGTTTTCATAGGCAAGAGAAGTTTAAAATGGTATTCAATATTAAGTCATTACCCAGATCTTTGTTTGAATTTGGATTTAATTTCACCACCGAAAGTTTTAAGAAGTTATTTTCTCTGATCACCTAACACAGAAAATTGCAGGAAGAATAAGAAGAAGACTGAACACTCTTTCATCTTCCAGGACGGCTTCACCCCCCTTGCCGTGGCCATGCAGCAGGGCCATGAGAAGGTGGTAGCAGTTCTCCTAGAAGCTGACACCCGCGGCAGGGTGCGCCTGCCAGCACTGCACATTGCTGCAAAAAAGGACGATGTTAAAGCTGCTAATTTATTACTTGAGGTAAGAGGAATTTTACCTTTTTTCAAAAGCAATCTAATTCTTTGACATTTTCAACTGTACTCTTCTACGTGACCTTAGGTTTTCATGTACCGTAAAATATCTTTTACATGAAATAAATTCGTCTGTTCTGTGTTTTGAAGAATCTAGGTCTTGGACCAAGGTCTTTTGTCATTTATCTGTTTATTTTGAATTTAGTTGCTAGACCAAATGATACTCTTCTCTCAACTTTTGCTTTCAAAAGGCAACAAATTCTCTAATCAGAAACTTGTATCTCATAAAAACTACCTTTTCTCCAACCAGAATGAACACAACCCCGATGTGACTTCGAAGTCCGGCTTCACTCCGCTGCACATCGCTGCTCACTACGGCAACGAGGCAGTCGCCAGGTTACTGCTGGCCAAAGGAGCTGATGTCAACTGTGCTGCTAAGCATAATATCTGCCCTCTGCATGTCGCTGCTAAGTGGGGTAAGTCTACTGGTCCAAATACTGGATCTGATGATGTTAATTAATTGCGTAGCATTATAATACGATCTAGTCAGTTGTATTAACATGATGATTAAAATGAATTATAGTGACTTTTTAAGTCACATGAGTAATTGTATGGCAATATACACTAGCAATGTATTTTCAAATCAAGTTTGCGGATCTTTGAAAAGTTAGACGTCTCGGAAACTCGATTTACTTCATCAACTTTTTGCTCATATCCGTTATTTACTTATAACTCATAAAATGTGTTCAAAACTGCAAAATTCTTGAACAAGTATGTTTATAATCATAACTCAATACATTTAACCACCCTTTTATCTCCATAGCCAAGTCTTTCAGCCACAATTGTAAATCCCCCCTTATTTTCCTACAGGCAAAGAGAACATGGTATCCCTACTATGCGACAACGGGGCTAACGTGGAAGCGCGCACCAGAGACGGCCTGACGCCTCTCCACTGCGCCGCCAGGTCTGGACACGAGAGGGTCGTGGAGGCCCTGCTGGATAGGGGTGCTCCTATCACCAGTAAGAGTAAGGTAAGGAGATAAAGAGTTCCAAATGGATGAACTTCTTTACTAAAGCTAACAGATCTGCATTTGAGTGATTGAACTGACTAAGTGCCAGTTTCAGAGGTTCCAAATAAGGTTCTAGATAGCAATCTGACAGATAATGCCATAAAAATGTTTTTAATTTTGACTGATTTTTTGGCTTATCTTGAACTTTATCTGGAGCCTGTGTAACTAGTCCTGTGTCTTTGAGTCTTTATAATTGCGATTAATTAATTTCTTTGCATTATTGGAATCCCTTCATCAATCCTGAAATTCTACATATCCCATAACATAGATGACTCCTGGAAAATACTATCACTGAATCTGTTACAGTTTTAACTCTCGTCCTCAGTAAATTATTTTCTTTTGTAAAACTAGCATTTTCCAATAATAAAAAAACGGTTTTTCTTGAACCAGATTAAAATAAAATCTTCCACATCATTAAACCCATATTCCTCCGCCAGAATGGCCTCGCCCCCCTCCACATGGCGGCACAGGGGGACCACGCGGAGGCCGCGCGCGTGCTGCTGTCGCGCCGCGCGCCTGTTGATGACGTCACCGTGGATTACCTCACGGCACTGCATGTGGCTGCCCATTGTGGACATGCTAAAGTCGCCAAATTGTTGTTGGACAGGTAAGACTTTGTAAAAATAGGAACAGAAAACCAAATACGGAACTGACAATAAGAATAAAACAAATTCCATATTTTTTTTAGCCCTTCCATACATAACCATTTTTTAGCAAAAAAAAGAAATACTGTACATTTCAAAAGATCAAACATAGTAAAATGAATTAGCAAGGTTGTATTTGGATTTTTTTACACATTGAAAAAAAAACTAAAACATACAGCCAGTTCCACAGGTTTCAGATAGAGTTCTAGATAGCTATCTAACAGATCATGCCATAGAAAGGTTTGAAAATATTTCTAGGGCACTTTCGCTTTGTCTGCTAGGACTTTATCTGGAACCTGTGAAACTGGGCGTGAATCTTTTACACGAGAGAACTTTTTCATCTTCTCTCTCTTTGACAGGAACGCAGACGCTAATGCACGCGCTCTGAACGGTTTCACACCGCTGCACATTGCCTGCAAGAAGAACAGGATCAAGGTGGTGGAACTGCTACTCAAGTATGGTGCAAGTGAGTATACTGGTTATTTATCCTCACATAAGTCTACCTCTGTCTCGAGAAAGAAGTAGGAAGCTTGTGTACCTTTTACCTTTTTTTGCCAGAATCTAAAAAATATATGTAGCTATAATATATCTAATATTTAATATGTCTTCCATTCACGCATCCTTGTGATATCCCTTCCATTTGTGACTTACTCTTTGACAATTTACCTCTCTCCTATTTATATTTATATTTCATACGTCTTGTTCAACCATCATTGCCTCAAATTGAAGATCAACAATCTACAACCTCCATACTCAACAAAATCTTCTATCCACTAGGTATCCAAGCCACAACAGAATCAGGCTTGACTCCGCTCCACGTGGCAGCGTTCATGGGCTGCATGAACATCGTGATCTACCTGCTGCAGCATGAGGCCAACCCTGACGTGCCTACTGTCAGGGGCGAAACTCCTCTGCATCTAGCAGCGAGGGCTAACCAGGTATAGTTGAACTGGAATATGTCGGAACCCAACTTTGATATCAGCGGAGGTCTTATTTATGACCGCCAATTGACTGGACGTGAACTTTCCAAAAGATGATTTTTCAGCAGAGTGGTGTCCAAAATTAATCAAATCAATGATTTTTGGGATGCTTCTGTCTGTTATAACTACCAGTAACTTACCTCTTAATGACTTTTATGACTTCAGTATTGATTTGTAAAAAGTCTTTATTATATCTTTATTATACCCACTTTCCAGATAAGGCCCCTTTAATCCCTTTTACATGATTGAATGACTCCGGGGGATCTGACCTTAAAAACGCCATTTATATATTTGACCTTGTATAAGAGTACAAGAATCAATTTAATTTCAGTGTACCTCTTACATTATTCTTGCTACTCTTCTTCAACAGACGGACATAATCCGCATTCTACTCCGCAACGGGGCGGCAGTAGAAGCTAAAGCGAGAGAGAGACAGACACCCCTGCACATCGCGTCTCGTCTCGGCAACGTTGACATCGCAGTCCTGTTGCTACAGCACGGCGCTGATGTCAGGGCTATGACTGCTGATCACTATAACCCGCTGCATATTGCTGCTAAACAGCATAATCATGATGTAAGTAGAGCAGACGAATTTAGTATGTCTAAGTTGGACTTTTCAGCCTTTAGATGAGTCTTCAGTATAGTCTATTAAATTCTGTGCAATATGGAGCTATGTTTAGCTCATTTCTATAATAAAATATAATTATATAATATATCAATAATTTCTATGACCAAATAACACACCATCGACAACTTAGGCTGGTACGCAGTTTTTTACCACAGTACTTTTGGCCTGCTATGCCTGGAGCCTCCTTAGAGACCTTTTTACTAATAAATACAGACATTTTCAAAAATAGACAAAAAAAGTGGGCAGCTTTCTTGCTCATTAAATTTAGCAGTGTGCATATTTTATGTTATTAAAAAATTAATAAAAATAAACATAATTGACTGGCAGGTTGCAGCGGCATTGATTGAGCACAACGCTCCACTCACGGCTACTACGAAGAAAGGATTCACAGCACTCCATCTAGCAGCCAAATATGGAAACTTGAAGGTAGGTCTTCCCACAATCTTCTCACTTGAAAGAAGGAAAAATCTGTTTTTTTTCTCACTTTGTTTATGCCTTTGTCAGTTATAGTCCACGTTAATCTTTTTTTATTATACAATAGGCAAACATTTCACCACAATCTCACCTGATGGTGACTGATTTGATGCTTGAATTCTTCCCTTGAAAAGGCCCAGATTATATTTTACAGGAAAAATATCCGAAAGTTCCACTCTCTTGCTACGATCTTCAATAATAATAATTACTGTACCTTGTCTCCTAGGTGGCAAACCTTCTCCTAGCCCATGGGGCATCCCCCGACCAAGCCGGTAAGAATGGCATGACTCCGCTCCATATCGCGGCGCAGTACGACCAGCAGGCTGTCGCCACCACGCTCATGGAGAAAGGGGCTGATGCTAAGGTCAGTTCTTGTCATACATCCTATCAAGCAATTTTTTTATCACACTCATTTCTACATATTTGGTGAGCGTTATATAAGTGCAAACTAAAAATATTATACGGGACATCCTTCTCTTTGGAGGTCTATGAAGGGAAATTTGAGGAGCCATCCTGTCGGGCAAGAACGGCATGATATTCTAAATTAATTTTTTTCGTTACCTTTATGATGATACTTAAATAGCATCACATCTGGCAAATGTCAGATTTGGGACCCTACACTTTTTTGGATATTGTATTACTAATAAGTACCTATAAGGATCAATTTTATTGAATTTAACATTTCATGCATTGGATCAGTAGTAATAAGTTATAGATTACTTCCAATGAAATTATTTATATTCCAACTAAGGACTCCATATTTCCAAACGCAGGCTGTAGCCAAGAACGGCCACACTCCTCTCCACATAGCGGCTCGGAAGAACCAGATGGAGACGGCAGCCACCCTGCTAGAGTACGGAGCTCTGACTAACGCAGAGTCCAAGGCTGGATTCACGCCTCTGCATCTGGCTGCTCAGCAGGTAAGAGATATGATCCATCATGAGTAAATAGTTGTACATAATGTTGTTAGGTTTGAAATCTTTAAAAATACCCCCTAAGGAAAATTAGCTAATCACGCACTTTGCGGACGCGGACGGCAACATGCTGATAAAGTTGTACATAAGGCAAGAGACCAGTAAGTAGTAAGGAATAATTCACTGAGCATGCTACACATAGTTATAAGAATCAGATGAAGATTTAGAAATAAATAAGTCTTGCCAGTAACTATCAGTTAATTGATCCCTGTAAATCATTTGTGAAATCAACAATTATTTTTATCTACACTTCATATTGACTTCTTCTCCCAGGGTCACACAGAAATGTGCTCTCTACTCCAAGAGCACGGCGCTGAGGTAGACCAGCAGGCGAAGAATGGACTGGCAGCGTTACACCTGGCAGCTCAGGAGGATCGAGTGCCAGTCGCTCAACTTCTCGTCAAGAATGGAGCTGAGGTAATCATAATAAATTATTTGTTACTCTTTTTGGTTCCTTCATACTTTTGACCTTTTAATACATCAGCTTTTCACGCTTATGGGTAATTACCTTACCTTCCACCCGCAAATTCACCCACAAGAAAAGAAAATTACTTCCCGGGTCCGGATAAAATGTGGCCTGTATGTCATTCTGATATAAAAACTATATTACTGACAAGTTTCATTAAAATCCATATACATACTTGTTTCAGCGTGAAAATGTTGCGTTAGAAACATACATACTGAGCTTTTAAGCAACTGATCTCCAAAAACAAAGATGTTTACGCGCTCTTTCTGACCCTTGTAATACAATATCTTTATAACAATACTCGTCATCATCAGGTGGATATCTGCACTAAAGGCGGATACACACCGCTGCACATCGCCAGCCACTACGGCCAGGCGAACATGGTGCGCTTCCTGCTGGAGAACGGCGCGTCTGTTAAAGCTCAGACTACACATGGGTAAGGAAATATTGCTTTCATCCTATTCAACCTTACTTTAATATTTTCACTGTTCTTAGGCTAACCACTGAAGTAGAGGGAATGATGTGAAAAAATTGAGAGGAGAAATATAAACCAATAGGATTGAGGTGTTTTCAGGTCTAAACCAATCCTACTTCGATTGGTTTTAACTACATATTGGTTTCTGTGTTATCCGTATCTACACCGTAGTCTTTTATTCCGTGGACAGGCAATAAGTGAGATACAACAAGTATGCCTTATTAAGAGAAGCAGTCTTTCATTAGGTTATTTAACACTATAAATCAGTTGTTTTTAGATGAAGATATCGAAAAAATCTCAAAAAAGATTTTAGCAAAAGTAAATTGTAATATTGAATAATACTTACAGGTACACAGCATTACATCACGCCGCTCAGCAGGGCCACATCAACATCGTCAACATATTGTTGGAACACAAGTCCGATGCCAACGCTACTACCACGGTAATATACTACGAATATTAATGTCCTATTAATTGAAAACTAAGAAAAAATGAAAGCGATCGAAAATAAATTATTCTTCAGCTAGGTGTCTTCTGAGAAACTGGGTTCTGAACCACCAAACGGCCACATTGACTGACTCTGTAAAATAAAGTCAAATTATTCATAAGTTATTCCGTCATCAGTAAAAGCTGATCTTATAAAGTTGACCAAAGTAAACGGTGCATTACAACTCATACATATTCTTCCTAATGAGTTAAGGATTTTGTAAACATACCTTGAAACGAAATGAAATTGTTTATGTTACAAATTGGATATAACATCACTTTTAAATGTCAACTTATTTTGAGAACTCTAGGGCTGTTCTTCATAAGCTTAACCGAATTCTTCACCTCCCAACAGAATGGCCAAACTCCCCTGGACATAGCCTCGAAGCTGGGCTATGTGACTGTCATGGAAACCCTCAAGGAGGTATCAGAGCCATCCATAGCTCCTGTCTCTCAGGAGAAGTATAAGGTGGTGGCTCCTGAAACCATGCTTGAGACTTTCATGTCAGACTCTGAAGAAGAAGGAGGTTAGTACATTATTCTCTTTAATATAATTAAGCGTTTAATATAATTATCAACCACTTGATGCCAGAACTGAAATCACAAGTAAAAATGTAATGAGGAGTTGTTTTTTTTGTTTTTGGGTTGACACAGCATCTTTTATTCTTTCATACTCTTACATCTGCCGTCATCTTCCAAGTTATTTTTTTCTAGTTAATTATATCGACTTTCACGCATGAATCCTATGTGCTCTACTGTAATTAAGAATACTACGTATTTCATTACCACTCCGATCATCGGATTGCAAAAAATGCCAATCGAAAATCTCACATCAGTGACAATATCTGGCAAAACTGCTCATATTGTATCACCAAGACCAAAAAACGAAATATAATAACTAATTGCTAACTTTTGTTCTAATCCAGGTGAAGATACAATTCTCAACGACCAGCCTTACCGCTACTTGACAGCAGATGACATGAAGTCTTTAGGAGATGACTCCCTACCTATAGACGTTACTAAGGACGAAAGGACTGAGTCTGCTATGAGTCATAAGAATATTATGGAATTGTCGCAAGGTAAGATAATGTGTCTATGTCCAAATGTTTAAAATCAAATGGCTAGCTGTTTACTTGAACGGTTATTTCAACCAGTTGGTTGTAGTACATGAAGCTGAGACTACAAAACAAATGGTGTTCAGATATCTATTGTTTATAAGTGCTACCGTCTTGAAGATTTTTCTGCAATTTAATTAATTCCCATTAAGTTATTTTTTTTCTGACGCCATTTCTACTAGTGCATGAGCAACTTACTATGCTACCTAAGAGAACGAAAAAAACTTCAAAGAGAAGAATTCGTTCCAAGTGTTGCTAATTTAATTCTAAGACATTCCTTTCCTCTCAGGCTCAGTGAACGGAATGCCATACCAGCCTCAGCAGGAGGTGGTGGTGAAGAGCATCAGCCGCTACAGCACTGCGCAGGCGCCTGAAGGATACTGCTACAACGTAGATCCTACGCAACCCAAGTCAGTATTGTGTTAGAAACACAAATCATCTTCTGGCTAGTCTATTCCCAATGATGTTGGTGTTGGATTCCAGTCTTAACCATAATTATGCAGCTGAGAACCAGTGTTAGTGTTTTAAATGCAGATTGCCTATCTGACCTCCTGAACTCAGTCATCCGGGCAAGCCGATACTTCTTGGTGAGACTGGTGGTCAGACTTTCTGGCTTCTTACTACCGGTACTGCCAAAGATATTCAAATGACAGCTGACACACACATATTTATTTCACATGACTTACGAAACATGGACTAACTCTTCATGACAGGCAAAATGGTCACCGACCGCGCTAAGCGTTGCTTAACCATAATCGATTGATCCAAGCAGCTGGCTCCTTTTAATCCGGCCTAGCGTTACTATTTTATAAATGAGAACAGTTCTTGAACAACATTTTATATGCAAAACATTAAACAATTTAAGATGCAACATCGTTCCGCAATACGGAAGCTCAAACGTATACAAATCCAAAATAACAATAGTAAAGTAATAACGCTTTTAGATTTCAATGAAACGTTTAACGATGGTAACATTACTATTTCAGAATGTAAACATTTATAACAAAATTGTTCGCTCTCTGCGCATGCTCTCTGGGATCTACAGGAAAAAACTGCAGTGGAAGAAGTAAGTTAACATTTTTTTATTTTTCTGGCGAGTAAATTAAATATGATGTGATTTCGTTTCTAATAATTTTATTGAGTTTAGCAAGCCATGAATTTCATGACGACAAACTATAAGTACAGACGACAGCAGGTCAACGTATACGAATCTGTAAAATTTTACCAATCAAATATTAATCTACCTCCATTGTGATAAGGTTGAAAATATTTTAAGGTTTCTCTAGGAAGGTAATTTTGCGAAGCAGATTTTATGTCTTACTCCTGAAAAACCAACGTCTTAAACACATACGAGACTTTATGAAATAAATGTTTGTATGCCGAATGGCACAGCGTGGCTGAGTTTTTGTATACCCATATCTATCTATACTTATAATAAATCTGTAGAGAGGTAAATTCTGACGACTCGTCATCGCTGGCATAAGCGACATGATTCGCGAACAAAGTCGCTGGCAGAAGCTAGTTTGCAAAATAAAATTCTATTCTATTAACTATTGTTGGTCTATATTCCAGCTTCCTGGTATCGTTCCTAGTGGACGCGCGAGGCGGCGCGCTGCGCGGGTGCCGCGGCGGCGGCGTGCGCGTCATCGTGCCGCCGCTCTCCGCACAGCAACCTACCAGGATCACTTGCAGGTATGTGGGATAAAAATAATATCTAAATACTTAAAGAATAATTGAAATATGATTAGGTTTACACGGGAATTGAAAACCGGCCAAGTGCGAGTCGGACTCGCGCATGAAGGGTTCCGTACCCTATACCCCTTAAATTTTTTTTTCATTTTTAGTATTTGTTTTTATAGCGGCAACAGAAATACATCATTTGTGAAAATTTCAGCTTTCTAGCTATCACGGTTAGTGAGATACAGCGTGGAGACAGACAGACAGACAGACAACGAAGTCTTAGTAATAGGGTCCCGTTTTACCCTTTGGGTACGGAACCCTAAAAAATAAATTAGCTTGATTTAAGTAGCAATTGCAGTTAAAGCTGAAGTTCACGTCGTGTGGATTCCTCGAGTTTTTTCAAATTGGTAACTGAGGGCTTTCTTCTTCTAAGAAGAAAGTGTGATGGAAGGAGATTAAAAAGCAAAGAAAGAAATAGAGCCATTAAAAGAATATGAGTATAAAGAAAAAGGAAATGAAATTGAAAATAGTGTATTATAATAAAAATTACATATATTTACAATCACCTTATTCTATTACAAAAAAAAAAACTTATCCTAAGAACTATTAAAAAAGCGCATCAAAAAATTGATCCTCATCGCTGTCAACCGGTAGTGTACCCAATAGGCTGGCCGCATTGCCACGTTGAATGGCAATGCTTAGTCGCTGGGCGAAGTAAAGGCCAGCCTTTGGGTCACGAGAAGTGTCAACAAGGCGTTTGGAAATATAATAATAATATATAATAATAAAAATGTGCATAATTGTGCTAATTGTTTTCCAGATACCTGAAGCCATCCCGCATCAACCACATGCCTCCTCTGATGGAAGGAGAGGCCCTTGCAGCCAGGGTCCTGGAGATGGGACCTGTCGCTGCTAAGTTCTTAGGGTATGTGTTCTTACCTCTATAGGATATATTAAAATTAGGCACCAGAACTTGACAAAAATAACTGCACGGGTCTAAGTAGTTGAAATTTTGTGTTCTGTGACAGGTTAATTTAGTGTCTTTAAGAACATTAAGTAGTTGGCTGCAGAAATCATCAATCTGGACTATTGCTACCGGCCTGTAGTGCCTATACCGGGTATATTTTCTACTTTTAATAGTACCTGAAACTCTACATTTTGCTAGAAAATGCGCAACATTCTATACATTGCAGATCTCCCTATTCTAATCGTATTTTTTCTACACAGACCAGTGATTCTAGAAGTGCCCCACTACGCCTCCCTTCGCGGCAAGGAGCGTGAGATTGTCATACTGCGCTCTGACAACGGAACTAGTTGGAGGGAACACAACGCTGATGCTACTGATGACGTAGTGCAAGATATCCTGCATGAGACTCTTGAGATCGAAGGTAGGTTCTTGTGGAATTTCTAGAAGTATCCTTTTAGTAAGTTGAGATAACCTGGCTATAGAATATTTGATAGAGAACCCTATACTAAGGAGTGGATTGTTACATGAGTTGAATTATGTTGATAATGATTGCAATTGAACAAAGTCATAGACATAATTGACGTGAAAGTTATAGGCAAAGAATCTATTACAAAATATTTCCTAAACATAGACTTCAATATAATAGACTTTAATATATTTATTGCAGACACAAACGAAGACGAGAAAGGTTGGGATGCTCCTCGTGTCACCAGGATCCTGACGCATGACTTCCCGCAGTACTTTGCTGTTATATCACGTATAAGACAAGAGGTCCACGCTATTGGACCTGAAGGTCAGTGTAATAAACTATCAAACATAATAAAAGTAGGCGTAAGTACAGAAGACAAACAAATACAGAGAGTAAAAAAATATTCAAAATTCCACTTTAGCCTTCTTTGCACCTGAATCATATATGTCAGTTTTTGGTCATATTTGGTCTTCTTCTGGCTCTGATTTACCAACCACTATGTGGTGCTTCTACATATTAAACTGCATCTAATAAAGACTTAATATATAAATATAACAAATGAAATCAATTTGGTATCTACAGGTGGAATGGTATCCAGCTCAGTGGTCCCACAAGTACAAGCTGTGTTCCCTCAAGGTGCTCTCACCAAGAAGATCAAAGTCGGCCTCCAGGTAAACCTATTCAAACCACGAACAGGTGTTAAAGACAAAAACCTCAAAAAGATCACTGTCAATAACGTTTCTAAGAAAAAACGATTCTCTTTAATTTGGTAGTATTGTAACCTTAATGTATACTCGAATGAATTTAATCTTATAAGCTGACATAGTCAGACAAGCTTATGAAATGTAACGAATATTTTAGATAACGATGCAGTTTCACTAAATGCAGTGTTAGATTTAGTCACTGTGTTCATTAATTAATTATTATTTGTAAGACTTATTTGTGTTCTCATTGTAAGTTAGTCATTAGTTTTTGGTTCGGCAAAATATTATCTGATACTTGTTGCAATATCGATATCGTAAAAACGGAAGACAAATTTTATCAGGCTCTTTATTGTCCCACTACAGAGCATAGGCTTTTTCTCATTCTGAGAAGGAATGGTCGTTAATCACCACGATATCTCAAGGCTCATTGATGATCAGAGTCTAAAGTTCAGGTTTCCTCAAGATTTTCCTCCATCTTGACTCAGTCATCGATGTCCAAGATATACTTCGAAAGATGTAGGTTAGCAAAGTTACATTTGTACTTAAAAGGCTGATGTTTTTTGTGTTATTGAGCAACATAGGGTTCTATAATCACAGTAAACGATTTCGACGAACGAATCAGATAATATTTTGCCAAACTCAGTCTAGTCATCGCCATATTAAAACAAAAGTACAAATATGAATGCCAAATTTTTTTACGAACATTATTTTGTATCCGTTTATTGGTAAAGTATCTTTATTTAGCGATTTATATTATTATGATGTATCATCACATATCGTAGGCATACATACATACAGCTCATTTATATTTTAATAATTATATACGTGATTATAAACAGTAATTAGCTATGACCTGTTTCATCAATTCTGAACCTTAAGAAGTTTGTGAAGACATCAGTGTCTTTTTAGAGGCAAACATTAATTATAAAGGTGATTTAATATTTGGAATAAATCAAGGATTTGATGAGACAGGTATTTTGCCATTAATATAAGTTTCTACGTTACTCCTGTAGGGATTATGTCATACCCAATAAATTTAGAAATTCACTTAAACTATTTATTGTAGAAGGGAGTTTCAATAAACCATTGACAATTAATTTTGTTTTCAATTTAAGCAAAATTGAATTCTATGAAATCACAAGAGAGTCGAAAATCGTAGGCCTTTCTCACACTGCGACTGTATTGGATTTTCTCTAGTTGGTCTTTAGGCGACATTATAAGCATGATTGAAATTATTATTAATTAATAAAGAAATATTATGAATGACTATGTGATATTTAATTATTTAGTAATACCTGTGTGTGTTTTAAGATATTATTATATATTTAAATAACATTGGAGTGACGTAATTTAATTAGTTAAGTAGTATCTTAAGGATTGCTAAATTTATTGGGTAATGTCTTTCTATGCTTTCTATTGAATTGTTACTTTGACTGTTATGCGAATTTGTACTTTATTTCCTAAAGACCAAACGTGAGACTTGCATGATGTACATATATTTTGTGTTGCTATATTAATTTGAGCTTGTTTTTTTTATCAGAGTGTGTTGCATCTTGATTTACTGCGCATGTGTGAGAAATAGATGAAAGTCTGAGTTGAAATTATATAAATGTGTATAATTTAATTTTATGCTTTTCCTGTGATTTCATAATGTTCATATTTGCTTAATTTTGCACCGACCGCTCTTCACCACCCCTAACCATTTCGTTTATAAGACTATAGTTGGTTTTGTAAATACTGTAGAAAATGAAAAACTACCACAAAAAGTACATACGACAATAAACACGTATGCGAAATATTCTGCTTGAATTATCCTGTAAAGTGGTAAGTACTGATTTAATCTATTATTTCCTGACACCACCTTTTAATTTAAAACTACACCAGCATGACAGCTTTGGCGACGATTACGTTTGGTCTTTGGAATGTAAAAAAATAAAACTAGAGTACTCTACATATTTTTTATAGGACAGTGACATATCTAAAGAAGAATTCTTTAATGCCTCCCTTTTATTGAAAATGGTTTAAATATCGACTTTACAGGCTCAAATAATCGATTCAGAACTAACTGCAAAGCTACTCGGTCGCGGAGTAGCGGTTTCGCCAGTAGTTACTGTAGAACCAAGACGAAGGAAATTCCACAAAGCTATCACCTTGAGTATGCCAGCTCCTCGCCCTCATACCCAGGGCATGACGAACCAGTACAGCACATCTTCAGCTCCAACGTTAAGGCTGCTCTGTTCCATATCAGGTACAATTAAAATAGTTCGCTTGAATTTAAAAGGCCGATCTGATTTGTTACTGAAACACTCCTAGACTTGACGCAAAGGTTCTATCAAATACCCGTCGACTTTATTTTTCGTGCTAAAATTACTACCTACCATAAAATACCACTTGCAGTCATCATAATACCCTAAACTAAGAATATTAAGTCAAATAATATGAATAAAAGTGTTTCAGTAATTAATAGATTAATGCAAATGTGTTGCAATGGAGTATGGCTTATGTTGGCTATATCGACGACATGCTTTGCCAAGGAAGGTAAGTGTGCCTACAGTTAGGTATACAGCTTACAAACAATACCCAATTGGGCTGGAATTTGTGTTTGAATATTATTGCAACATTTAAATAAAGTCTAAAAGCTATTTTATACATTGCATTGACAAATAAAAATCAATATCAATCACAAATTACGGTTTTGCAAAGGGAATTGTGGACTTTGCTTTTAAGTTCGCTTAATATAAAAACTAAAAGGAAATATAATTCTAATACCAATATTCCATTACAACACATTGGTAATGTAGGATAGACAAACAGAAATCATTACAAATCGATTTGTAGGTAACGAATATAGTTCTACATGAGATCGGTAGACTATAGATTTTGTCATTTCAAATTTTTAACTAGAGTATTGATAGTTAATCGGAATTTTATAGTCTTTTTTATCTTAAATCATATTGGTTAGAGTAGAAGAAAGAATTAAGGGTTTAGTCTGACTCCCCATTTTATAGAAATCAGGATGAGCATGTTAACGAGAATAGCGTAGTTTGAAATCATTTCATTCGAAACATACATGATAGTGGAAGGGAAAAGAAATTATTTAAGACAGTGCAAGAAAGCAAACGCTTATAGCAAATACACAAGCAGCTGTTGGGGCCACGTCCCTGTGTTCGTAATGTGCGTGTCTACATTGTCTTTGTTCTCGTGTGTTTGTGTGTGTTGCACGCTCACCGTGTGTGGCGCTAAATAATGTGCTGCCACCTATCGGCGCGCTTCAACAGGGGTATTTCGCAAAAGATCTCTCGAAGGTAAAAACATTAGAAATATTATACAAAAACAAAATCAAAATGTCGGTTTAAGTTTCGTTTGTTTTATTTGAACCGTTAATTTGTCTGAAACTCTTGAACTTATCGTGTTTTTATTTCTCATAAAATCATTGTTTTACGATACTTATACTCGGCAGTGTCTGTTCGAGTATAATTATCAGATACTTACATTGTTTTTTTCCCTCTATCACTTTTTGAATGCTTTTCCATATCTTGCTTCTCATACATTCTTCCTCTATGCACGGGCTGAAATTTTTACGCTTTGTTAAGTCACGTTCACTCTGTATCATAACCATAAAATGAATCTTGGGACGTCAAGAGTTTGCACAGCAATACGATCACAGAAACATGTCGGTTTAGAACGAAATGTACTAACTTAACTAGAACTCAAGGAACTGCAATTGTATAGGCACATTGTATATGGTTGAGACACGATAAATAACTGTTTTTTAGTATAAGCGTAAAGATAAAATATTTCGATCCGGTGCCATCTTCATCCTCATAATCATTCGACGTCAATGTTCCCTTTTTCGTTACTTTGCTTGTAAGAATCAGAGATTTATTTCCAAAACGGCCTATCAGTTTTGTTCACATCATCTTCTCTTATTTTGTCTCGTTCCTATTTCTTGTCATTGTTTCACTGGACACGTTTTTATTTCCATGTTTTCGTTGAGTTCGGTTGGATTTTTGGATTTTATTTCAGTGAATGTCCTTCGAGAGATCTGTTTTTCGAAAAACCTGAACAGCAATTTTGATGATTCGTTTTTATAAAGTAAAGTAGATTTCATTTTCATTTTGTGAGACAACAGCACTATTTATAAGAAACAGGTGACAATTCACAGTGTGCCACATTAGTCACTTTTTCATTTTATAAACTAATAAAATGGTACGTTATTTTATTATTTATTTGTGTGATGTGTTGTCTTTGCTTGTTGTGTGTTTGCTATAGGCCGTTTTGGAAACATTTTATGTTTAGTTTTTCTTTATTGATTTGTTATTGACCTGTCTTTCTTATTTCTGATCTATCTTCTACATCGGTTATTTACATTACTTATAAAACTTCTGTGTTCTTATGTTTAGGTTTAAAAATCAAAATTATCTTGACTTGAGCAATGTGAAATATGTATTTATTACTACAATTGAATCTTTTTACAAGTAAATCTAGTCGATTTTGTAGAAAAATTAATAGACTGTATAATATCTATGACAAAACATGTACTGTGTAGATAAATATTACAAGCCTGCTTTGGCATGCATAATAAGGTAGACCCATCATTATGGCAGTTGGAAAATAGCGTTTTAGCCGCAAATTACTGCCTCATAGCTTTCATCTGAACAAACAAAGAAAAAAGCATTATAATCGTAGCAGTATAAAGTATATAATTGCAGAGCATGTATTTAGTTGTATTAAAGCTTATGGGGGATAAAATGAAGATTTTGCGATGGCAGGTGGAACGAATCGAGCGCACTGGGAAGATGTTACTGAGAACACTCCTCTAACGTTTGTGAATGACTGTGTGTCGTTCACGACTACTGTGTCGGCTAGATACTGGCTGATTGATTGCCGACATATTGAGGATGCGACCAAAATGGCGACAGAGTTGTACAGGTAAACTAATACTTCATCATCAGCCTTTTTATCGTCCCACTGCTGGGTACAGGCCTCTCTTATAGGGAAGGATTGAGCATTAATCACCACGCTTGCCAATGTGGGTTGGTGATTTCAGACTTGTAAGTCCAGGGTTATTCGAGATGTTTTAATTCACCTTTTGAACTGATACTTACGTTACTAAAACCATATAACATGCTAATCCAGTTCTCTTAAACTCAATAAAATAGGCCACATTAATGCAGAATCAGGATTTTCCTCTAAAATATCTCTGTTAATTAATTAGAGTAAATTCCAAGGTATTAATTAAGTCCAATTTGAAATACCCAATTCACTTTTGATACAGTTGTTTTCCTTGGTGAAAATGGGCCGACAAATACTCATATGGAAAATAATTTCAGGGAAGCAATCCATGTGCCATTTATGGCTCGCTTCGTGGTGTACGCCAAGCGCACTGACGAGTGCCAGGCGCAGCTCCGTATGTTCTGTGTTACTGATGATAAGGAGGACAAGACCTTGGAGCGCATTGAGCGATTCATACAGGTTGCTAAGAGCAGGGATGTTGAGGTGAGAAAAGTTTAAGGATTAATTATTTAGAATTTTGGCTTCTGACAGTGGTTTCAGCCTCGGCCCATGAGAAGTACGCTCACTCAGATAAAATTTTGAAATCGGACCAGTAGTTCCTGTGATAAGTGCGTTCAAATTAACAAACTCTTCAATTTGAGTGCCTCGGCTTTAATGAACATCATAATAAACATGCACAAGATCTTTATTCGTCACCATGCAAAATGAAATTCAAATCACAATGCAATGGACTCCATAAGCATCTAGACAAAAATAGACATTTTCTCACTAACGCTGCTCCACAGGTCCATGAAGGTAAACCAGTGTATCTCGAATTCGGAGGTAACTTGGTACCAGTAGCAAAATCTGGAGAACAGCTGTCAATACCATTCCGTGCGTTCCGGGAGAACCGGGTCGCCTTCCCTGTCATGATCAAGACTCAAGACCTGGAGCCAATATGCAGGTGCCAGTTCATGAGAGACCCGAAGGTGCCGAAGGGTGAACCTTCGCCGGCTCCTGTAAGTTATTTCATAATACTGTAAGAAAACTATTGTCAACACCTGCTTTTTTAAAACGAGTGTCCATGAAGTTTCTTGCCGGTTCTTCTCCATGAGAACCACTTCTTTGAACCATGCAACTAGCTTGACGTTTCATAAGAGCTTTTATAGGTCTATTTGAAAGAAAAAAAATTGAGTTTGAGTTTGTTAATATTAAATATTCTTGCATGTATTTTCAGACCAAAAATCTAACTCTACTAAATACTTACTACTGGTAGGACTCTTTCTTCAAGTATTTTTACCTTATTATGTTATTATCCAGATTGCTGTGCTCAACATAATGGTGCCAGATGAAGAAAGGACTTCCCCCATCCCTACAGAAACCGTGCCCATGCGCACGGAGGAACAGGAACTCATTTGGAGACAGAGACTCAGTGATCCAAGGTTTGTTATCAATAAAGTTACACATCACATCGATCTTGTTACTCTTCAGTAGAATGTAATTGACATATTTGTATAAAGGCCTGTGATTGGCATAGAGAATTTTGTGTCATTTAACTGTTGTTTAGGTGCTAATTTTGATCAGAATTTCATATTATTCAGTGTTTCTTATTCATGTAAAATAAGGGCCTATACAAGTTCATTTTAAGTCATGCCACAAACCTGAAAACTGCACTAATTATCTAACTTGTCTTGGAAGATTATCTATGATTGATTCTCTCAAATACCCAATTTCCATAGACTGGAAGACATTTGCAATCTCCTCGGCAAAGACTGGGTGGCGTTGGCCTACGAGCTTGGAGTGAGCGTGGCCACCGTTAACCAGATCCAAGCGAAGAGGATCACAGCGGCTGAGCAGGCCCAGCTCATGCTGAAGCTGTGGAAGACGCAGTCAGGGACTAAAGCTTTAGGTAAGGGTAAATAGAAATTGTTACTGTCTTAACTATAGATGAAGGGCTGGAAGAATAACAAATAATGTGACTTTATGAAAGAGACGTGAATAGGCACACTGCTTTATGATTAAACGTTTCCATTAGTCTGAATTACATAAGAGTAAACAACGCAATAAATTTATCATTAATGTGGCCAAAAGGATCTAGCACCATGGTTCGTCTTCATCAACATGTTCCTGTTGTTAGCCCTAAGATTGTTAAATAGGTATTTATTAACAAAGACGCTGATTTTCAAATTAATTTACTGATAAAATTAACCCTTATAGATAATGCACTGGAGCTGGCGTTATGTCGTATCGGTAGAGATGACATAATCGCTCCGCAATCAGAGTTAACAAATGAACGACGAATCCAACGAAATATTTACCAAGAAAGGCAAGCTTCTGAAGAAATTGAAGCTTACAAAGGTATCGGTTAGTTTTAACAAACAAATTAATTACATATAAGAAAATATTTTTTAAACCATTGACTTTAAGTATAATTTTAATTCTAATTTATGTCACACAGCAGAAGAAGATAATAAACTCAAAGACAGGATATACGATGAAGACCAAATAGCTGAACATAGAGAGTCTGAGCATGATCAGGACGAAGCCAAGTATTCGCCTGAGGAGAAGTCAATAGTTGAAAAGAGTGAAGTTGAGAGAACTCCTACACCAAGCGAAGATAGTGAGGAAGACGAAGGTACATTTCATTTATTAACATATCAATACACAATTGATAGTCAAGATCAGAATACAATACAATGCAATTTTTTTACAAAAAGTATTAATGAGGTTGATTCTATTGCAGATGTGAAGCGCAGTGTAGCGGAAAGAAAAGAACAAATAACGAGAAAGTTGAGCTCTAGCAAAATACCTGCCTCAAAACAGAAGAAAGAGATTAGAGAAGAAATTATTGAAATTAAGACTCAAATAAAACCAGATATTAAGAAATTCCAGGATATTGAACAACAGGTACGATTCTTTCTCTGTAGATTGAAGGAATTTAATAAAAAAACTCATTTCATATTTATAGTATAGTAGTTGGACTACGTTATAATCAAATTATTTGTATTTATTTTATAGGTAATGGAGAAAGAACCAAAATTAGAAAGAACAAGATCAAAAACTTCTCCTGACACAGTTGAAGAAGAAAAAGAGGTTGACGTCCAAGAAGTAATTGAAGAGAAAAAGGAGGAGCCTAAGCCAGTAGAACGACCTGTTGAACAATTCAGAAAGTTCGACCCGTCATCGCCGGCTAAGCCAACACCCAAACATTTACAAAGACATATGAGAAATGAATCAATGAGATTCCCGTCAGGAGATTTCTCCAACGTTACCATAACTCCAAGAAAGTCAGTGACTGCAGAAACTTCTGAAGTGAAGGTAACAGAAACTAAAGATACTTTCACGAGAGAAGCGATTTCCCAAAAAGAGATCGTCACATCTAGAGTTGAAGAGAAATTAGATGATGGTGATAAGTCTCCCGATTTAGTCGTAGAAGAAGAAAAGGATATAGCCGAAGCTCCTTTAAAAGCTAAGATTAGTTCTTTCGAATCAAAAATGTCGAAAGAATCCTCGATTGAATTACCCAAGACTACTGTAAAATTAACAAAAGAAGCGTTGAAGAAACATACGCTAGAACAAGATCAGGGAATTGAGTACACTCAAGAATTTGTTAGAGAACAATCCAAACAAATATCGAGTATGGAAACTCATGTAACTCACAAAGTGTCTATCGAGACTGAAAAACAGGTTGAGACGGTAAAATCTGTGAAAGAAACGATACAACATTTCGACTCTAAGATAAAACTAGAAGAAAAATCCAAACCATATCATAAAACAATGAGAACTGATTCTACTTTAGTACAAGTATCTTCAGAGGAAGACAGTGAATTTTTGAAAAAATCTACTGACTCGGAAACAGAGACTGAATCTCAAACTACCGTAAAGGTAGACAAACTAGAACAAAAAAGTAAATTTAAAATTGATAGAGATGTTTTTGATAGGAAGCCTGATGGCACGGGTTTGCCCAAAGATGGCAAAGATCAAAAAGACGATGAAGACAAGAAATCAGGAGATGATGACTCGAAAGATGATCAACCAGCGATCATGAGAGAGCAGAAGTTAGAAAAGCAACTAACTCAAGAATTACGAGCCAAAGTTAGTGAAGAGGAAATCACGGAAACTTTGGAAGAGAAAGACGTTTCTGTAAGTGAAACATTTTCTAGGGATAAGGTAAAAATATAATTTATACATTTATACATAAAATCCGGGTCTGCCACGCAGTTTTAATATATTTCATCAACTTTACAAATATGACAGTTCCTTTTAATGAATTATAATTTCTTGTATTATCCATTGTAGGTCGAACAACAAACATCAGTAACGAGTATAAAATCAGACTTAAGCAGACACACTAAGACTGATTCCATGGGCTCTGAAGCTACAGACATGCTTAGTAAACTGACTTCCCAAGAGTCACCAGCACAATCAGCTATTGACAAAGCTGATTCATTAGCTGATATACAACAGAGTACTGAAAAAGATTTCAGCTTCGTTTCACAAACTGAATCTAAGGTACGTAATTTTACGAAAGCTATATGTATACTTAAATGTAAACAAATCTATAAAAAAGTAGAAATAGACGCTTATGATGATGTTAAAACATGATAAAGTAAGATGCATTATGCTTAATAAATAATAGTTGAAATTAGAAAATTGATTTACTTCTTGATAAAGCCAAGACAAATCAACACATAGCTTGTTAAAGTAATATTCTGTTGTCACCAGGTGTATTCAAAGGATTCCAAACACCGCAGTGACTCATTAGATGAGGCGTCACAATTCTCAGACCTGGATGACCAGATTGGTACCAGTCCAGCACACAGGCCTCAAGTTGACAAAGATTTAGAACAAACGATAATTAAAACTGAAACTGTTACTGTAACTACTAGTCTAACAGATAGAAAAGATACTAGAGATCAAACTTTAGAATTTTTGAAGTATGAAAGTGAACATAGTTCCCAAGTTCTTGAATCTGCTTTAGCACCAAAGGAAGCAGAAAAGGTAATTTGGTAGAACAATACTTTAAGTCACTGAATCTTATTTTTTTCATGATTGTTGCATCTGCTTATTTTTTAGATATCACCAAAGGAATCACCAGTCATAAGCGCAAAAGCGCGTCAATTTATTGAGACAGTTCCAGAAGATGATTCTGTACAAGAATGTTTCTTCTCGAAGCGTATCTACTCTGACTCCTTAGAAGACTCTGAACATACTGACTCAAGGCGACATTCAGAAGCCGAGTCACTGAAATCAGACCAGTCAGATGTAAAGGCCAAAGTATCGTCATCTGATTTTGATGAACGAGCAGAATATGAAGAAACTATTGACTCTGGTAGTGGATTTGGAGATGAGAAATTCGAAGAAAGCGTCGGCTTCACTTCAATGAGAATTGATCCTAAAGTGGTGGACCTTGAGAAACAAGACTCTGGGTCTGATAAAGCTGATGAATCAGAACCCGTCTTCAAGAAAATGACACCAAAACGATCTCATTCGAGATCTGAGTCAATTTCAATAACAAAGTTGAGTGACTTACAACTTGACTTGGAACCTAAAACAAAACATGAATTCCAAATGATCGTGACCGAAGCTGAGGAAATTGATCGATCAGACAAAGATGAATTATCTGATAAAATTTCTTCTGAAAGTAGCAGGGAAGTAGAAATCTCTGATAGAAAATCTTCAGAGGGTATTTCAGATAGGATAAGTTCAGAAGATGCTGTGACAGAAAAGAAGACTTCTTCTGAAGAAGACGCGACTAGAGAACGAGAGCCTGTATTTGAACATGGAAAAGAAGTAGTTACGGCTATAATTGAGACTGTAAGAGAAACTGAAACTGTTGAAATGAGAACTCAAGTTGTGAAAGAAGATGTAGCAGATAAAGGTAAATAACGTACTATACTAGAATAAAATATTTTTTGTCATAATATACTCGGTTTTATTAACATTGCTTTATTTCAGTTGACGCAGTGAAGCGCCAATCAGTAACATCTGCCGGTTCCGGATCGGTCAGTGAGCTGCGTTTAGAAGAAAAACGTTTATCAGACGCTCACAGTCTGACTGAGTCCAGGGACTATACCTTTGAAGAGTCCGAGGATGACATTGGAACTCAAGGAACTCACGTAGACATGTCCAAAGAAAAGGTTGAGATTAAACCTGAAAGCGACACTAAGCCTAAGGCTGTCCCAAGTAAGTATCCGTACCTAAACACCTTTAATGACGGTAGACAATAATAGTTCTAATATGACATATAATAATATAAAACTTAATGTTTCAGGTAAAACGGAACAATTAAAACTTGCTAAACTGACTCATGGAGATTCATTGGATGACGTTGAAGGTTTCCCAGAAGATCACGTAACTGATTATGTGCATAAACTACCACATATTGCTGAAATGGGGTATGTGTGTTTGTTGTTATTTACTTGTCATCAAATCTTTAACTTTGTTAGAGATAAAGTAGCTAACTCGAATACATTTTTTTTTTTGCAGTTCTGTTCAAGATAAAGACCTTACAAGTGATTTCTTGCGTAAAGAAAGAGAAGCGCAATTGAAACGCGAATCTGTTAAAGTAGCAACAACTGCTGTAGCCGAAACTGTATTACCACAACAGTTAACAAAAATCACTAGCGATGTAACCATACCTGCACCCCTAGATAAAGTGGAAACTACTACTGACCTAAAATCAGTTTTACCAGAAAAGGTTGAAACTAGTGTTGTATCAGAAACCGTACTGCCAGAAAAAGTTACTAGTACTGTAGTTGAAGTTCAATCGGAAAAAGTACTGACAAGTGTTGTCCCCGAATCCACACAGGCTGAGAAAGTTGTCACTAGTGTTGTAACTGAAGCAGTACAACCAGCTAAATCTGTGACAACTGTCGTAACGGAATCTGTCCAGCCAGAAAGAGTTGTAACTACTGTTGTGACAGAAACTGTACAACCTGTAAAAGAAGTAAGAATAGTTGAAACAGTTCAATCAGAACACGACCAACATCCTAGAGAAATCGTTTTTACAACGAGACAAACGGAAACTAGCTATACAATCTCATCTAAGGATGAACCTACTGTTATATCAGAAGTCAAGACGTTCATCAAAGATGGTGCTACCACTACGGTTGAGGAAATCATTGAAACAAAACAACAGGTGATAGTAAGAGAAGGAAGTAAGTTTGATGTTTCTAAAATTAGAACTGATACACTTGGTCATTTTGATGTCGGAGAAATAGATCAAGCTAAGAAATTTGTGCCCAAAGATTTAGATCTGGAAGAAACTACTGAGATCACGAAAGAACACGTAAAACCGGTAATTGATGATATTTTACACAAAGGCACTATTGCTGCTGCAGCAAGGAGCCCAGTAATAGATAAAGATATTAAGACGATCACAAAAGAAATTGTGGAAACCGAGAAACGTTCCTATGATGCCAAAGTTCCTCACAAAGAGGAACGAAGACATTCTTGTATTAGTCCAGCTATCTCTCTTGAAAGGATTGCTGAATCTGAAGTTGAAACTGAGGAAGAACCGCCGAAACCTATCAGCCTGGTAACAGAGACACAAAAAATAACGGAAATAAAGACTGAATTGAAAAAATCCGACTCAGCTATGAAACAAATGGCTGATAATATAGAAATTATCATAAAACAGGCTTCGGAAGATATTGATCTTTCTTCTGAAGAACATGCAGTGGAAGATGAAACCCAAGATATCGCAGGCCGAGTATCTGTTGATTCTATAATCGAAGAAGCAGTTACCACTGTCGAAGGATATTTAGATGAAAAAGATGCCAAAGAACAAGAGATTGAAGCTAAGAAAGAAATTCTATACGAGGAGACAAAGAAATTCACTAAGGAAAGACCGGGTTTAATCAAATCACTATCAAGAGATAGTGGTGAAATAGTAATCATGCCCAAGAAGAAGCACCCCAGAACATTCTCCGTTCAAAGCTCTCCTGAAGAAGTCGAAGAGCAGATCTACACTGATTCTGAATCTGGTAAGAAAAAAAGAAATTCAAGACTAGATATTGTTTATAACGAAGTCATACATAATTTACATACATATTTAATGTTTTCAGATATGGACAAAGCCAAAGTTCTAGAAATTATAGAACCTAGTTCAGATATCGATGGAAAAACTCCTGCGTCGAGTTTTGACGCCAGGAAAATTCGTACTGACTCACTAGATGACGCTGACGATTTCCCTGAGAAGGAGGTAAGCATCAAACCTCATATGTTTGTGCATATTATAGCATAATTTATGATTACGATCGGCCAATTTTGAACAAACAAAAAAAAACATAGTATATTTGACGTTTCAGGCTGAATTCTTCGGCGATGATGAAAAATATATTGAAGATGCACCTGAATCATTCCAGGCAGTTAAATTTGATGAGACAATTCATAGCGATATGGCGGGCCCTAGCACTAGTGCTCTTCGTGGATCAGATGAAGATGACAAGTTTACTGAAAAATTCGTCAAGAAAACTCATTTCGTAGATAGTCTAATGCGCTCAGATTTAGTATCAAAGTCTACCACTGAATCATCGGTTACCACAGTTATATCAACTTTAACAAAATCTTCAGATGAAGATCAGAAGTCTGTTCTTGAAGACGGTACGTCTGCCGATTTCTCCAAAATCAGCGGAGCAGACTTGGTAAAAGACCCTTCCAAAACATCAATGGAAGCTAAAGATGATTCTAGAATTGAGGAACAAATTGAAGACCGTGGCACTCCCGATTTGTCCAAGAAATCCATAGACTTAACAAAAGATTATTCAAAATCTTCAATTGATAGTAAGGATACTTCTAGAGATTTTGCTACAAATGAGTTATCTAAAGACTCTACTGTAGACTTAACCAAAGACTTTTCAAAAGCTTCCATAGAAAGTGTGAAAGAAACTTCGAGGTCCATTGATGAGAAGACATTCTCTGAAGACCATTCGTCTTTAGATGTATCAAAAACCCTAGCTTCCGATGCTTCGGAAGGAATCACAATAAGCAAAGAATTTATTGAAGAGGAGAGATCAGTTTCAAGAGTGGTGAGGGTTTCTACTAGCTCATCTCAGGAAACATCGATTTTAACGGAAAGCAAATTATTCAGTGAACAAGACGAAAAATCATATGAAAGGGCAAAACCTGCCGATAGAACTGAACAAGATTTTATTGGTGAAATGGAGGAGAAGATTGCGCAACTGCAGTCAGAATTCAGAAAAGAAGAAGAAAGTATTAAAGATATGGCTGACTCAGAGCCTGAAGTTAAGGTAGAGAAACATGTTGTTACCAAAGAAATGATCGGTGAAGATGGAGTAAAACGGATTGTTCAAGAGACTCATGTGACAACAGAAACAATTGAACACGTAGTCAAAGATATGAAAGAACTTATGGACGGAGATCAAATGAAGAAAGAACTAACAGATGATCAAGTTGAAGATGCTGATATCCTAAAAGAAGCGGAAGACGAAGTGCCTGATATGAAGGAGCTAAACAGAAGGTGTTCTAATCTTCTTGAAGATATTTCACAAGGAGCTCTTATTAGGATTGACTCGTCTCATGTCACTCACGGTGGGTTTTGACTTGCTTCTGTCTATTTTGCTCTACTTTTTAATTATTATCTCTTTTTAATGCTGAAGTATCCCTCGCTTCACGTTTTTTGCATTTCTCTTGATTATAATCCTGATTATCCTTGATTTTTATAGATCTTGTTTCGAAATTCTCCAAAACTCCACCACCGTCCCCAGTTGACCTGACCCTAAAAGAAAAATCCAAAACCGACGACGGTTCTGGCGAAAAGCCTGCCGGGCTACAACCAAAAGGTAAGAAATTCTCGAATTAACTGAATAGATAAACACGAAAATTTGTTACAAGCTTGTCAAAAATCATACATATCAATATTCATATCGTCAATTTAATTTGAATTTTTATACAAATGAGTCTTGCCTTTTAAATATTCTAAATTCTCTGTTCAATAAAATGATGATTTCTGACAACTTTCCTATAGCAGTGGCGTCGTAGTTAGTATTTGCTACCAAACCACTTGTGACCACAGCAATCACTAAATCACAATCAACAAAAGAAAACAATAGAATGCTATACACTTCACGACATACCATCAACATAAATAAAAATGCAGACTTTGTCACTACTGAAAACATTAGTAAAGATTTAGCTAGAAATGCTAGAAGTAGGTGCTAACACGACCCTTGAATTTAGGCTCCGATTCGTCGTTCCTGGACGCTAGCCGTCAGTCACCAAGAGCTTCTTCAGCCGGAGACAGTGTCATCAGCGAAACAGAAGCTCATCAGAGTGGTCAGTAACTTGTATTTGAAACATTCTATCTAAAACCAACT
Organism: Heliothis virescens; assembly: GCA_002382865.2. Taxonomy (NCBI): domain Eukaryota; kingdom Metazoa; phylum Arthropoda; class Insecta; order Lepidoptera; family Noctuidae; genus Heliothis; species Heliothis virescens. The sequence continues at coordinate 6,799,595 of NWSH02000162.1, read as the reverse complement.
ATAACTGTAAAATTTTGTGATCTTTCAACAATCTTATTATAAAGTCCCTTAAACTGGATTACAAGTGAATTATTGCAAGCTTATTGCAGTAATGTAGTGGCAAAGTAGAGTCATAGCGAAACTTTACTCTTAATTTTTGTAGTAACAACCATTATAGACTGCCTTATTTGCCACACTCTTTATTTGTACGCCAATTATCGCATGTGTCGTGGTTAATTTTTACACTAAGAACTTGACTTTGTTTCTAAAGATTTAGGAACGAAGCCAGTGAACGGGCAGCACTAAAGTAATATTAGAATGCACTGAGGCTGAACAAAATAAAATAGATTTAAATGCGACCCCATCGAAAATAAAAGATAAAAGAAATGAATTAGTTCAGTTGCAAAAATCACTTAAATGTATGCAAATATTCGTCAGCACAGTAAATTTTACTTTCTTTCTTGCGGAGCCCTTACGTTGCTATAGGTAAGTGGACCCACAAGCAACCGAAACATCACTTTATTTTATCATTGCTTCTTTACCCGAAGAACAACTTGATTTCTCGTTTAATTCGCAATTTTTCATCTATTATTATCATTCACATTTGAGTAACGTTTCGCTTTGATTCTAAATCTTTATTTATTTTTACCATTTTATCATCTTGAGCTTCCATCGCTATTTTCTAAATATCCTCATCACATTGACATTAATCTGCAACATAAACACGCTTTTGGTGCTTCTGGAGCATAAATAAAATTGTCACTATTGTCAAAATTTTGAGCAAAATGCACACTAACTACACAGCGTTCGCGAATAAAATTTGGACTAAATTAAATACCCACCACGTTTTTAATGTTCAGCACAGAAGATTTTCTGTTTAAACCAAAAACTAAATGATTTCTAACTTATCTTGTAATTTTCTTTGCAGAGGTATTGATGGAAGCGTCTAAGGCACTCACTGCCGCCGCCAGGCCCAAGTCTCCAACTAAACATGTAGCTGATAACATGACTTTCGTTAATGTCGATCAACCGACCATTACTAGTGGCGCTATAGAACTTGTTGATCGAACAATTGAGAAAAGCATAGACGTCATCGATCAAATTAAAAAAGAGCAACTTGCCGTTCAAATGGAAGAAATGCAGAGGTCCACGTCAAGTGACACGTTCTATAGCGAATCAAGAGTTGAAACTTCATCTTCGTCAGTACATAAATCATTTGAAGGTGGCGAATTGAAGTTCCAATCCATTGATCCTGAAGCTGTCATGTCTGATATGGTTGCCAAGTTTGGCACCAAAGATGAGTTCAGCACTATACTGACGCACAAGGAAACTGAAACCAGAAAGATCTCTGGCCAAGAATTCTTTTCTGAAACGAAACAAGTATCATCATCAGATGATGACTCGTTAGTTATTAAAACTGAAACAAAACACGAACTAAGAGGACAAGAACATGAAATGAAGGAGAAGACAGTTGTTCGCAAGGAAGGAGACCAAACAGAAACATCACAAAAGAAATTAGAGAAAGCTCATGAAGCTACAGCAAAAAGATCTGATACTGAAACGAAGACTGTAAGAAGTACTGACGACACAGACATAATAAAAGTTGAAAGAGAGTTTTCCGAACAAGGACTTTACACTGGGCGGCAAACAAAATCTGAAGAAAAGATGACTGCTATTAAAGATGAAACAATCAAGAAAAAACATGATGTTAAAATATCTGAACGTGATTTGTATCATGAACAATGGGGTAAAGAATATTTTACGGAACCAGGTGAATTAGAAAACATCGTAGAAGATGATGATAGCAAGTCCAGAGTGGCATTTGTTGATTCTACACTAAAGATTGTTGAAAAGGATGAAGTTGTATCTAGTGTAGAACTTTCTGAAAAAGGCAAAGTGGTAAGTTCAACAGTAGAACACCATAAAGAAGAATCTGTAATAGAAAGTAAAGAGCATGATGATCTTAGTTCTGATGCTTCTCATGCACCAAGTTTTAAGAGTGAACCAACTGGCAAACGAGATTCGTCAGAAGGAAGCCCCAAAAGTAAATCTAAATCATTTAAAAAAGACGATGAAACATACGAAGTGAATTTTATAAAGGAAATCAAAGTAACGACATCCCCAGTAAAGAGCACGTTTAGCCGAACTGGAAGTCAGGATACGCATTCAGAATCAGAAGCTGCACCTGAATTACCTCATGATGACAAAACTGGAGATACACCGAAAAAAGAAAAACCTAGTAAGTCTCCTATAAAGTTACCGCAACAACAAATTCAAGATCAAGTTTGGGAAGTTTCTTTACAAAAAGCTGATTCATTTGAGGTAGCTGACGAGATACCAAAACCTAAAATAACAACTAGTGTGGAAACGTCAAGTACCACCACAAAGAGTTCAGACAGTGACACTATTTTAGAGATTCGAACGGTTGTTGAAACAAGAACTGAAGTTACCAAAACATCCAAAACTGACATGTCCCCGATAACATTTGAGCTATCAGATGAGATGAGTACGACATCTAAAGACATTATGATAAAGTCTGGTGAAAGCCTAGATACGGAATGTATGATCAAATCCTTGGAATCACATGAAGGTGAAGTTTTACAGAAATCTATGGATTCTACTGTAAGTGCTGAAACCCTCCATGCATCTGAATTTTCCACCGAAGCTGATTCAGCTTATTTAACAGGAACTGATCACAAAAGAGAAGAAATCAAACTAGTAAAAGAAAAAAGCCTAGAAGACATTTGCAGTAGTGGATACGATACTGATCTCTCCTCTGCCGAGTTTCACGCGACGAAACTCGAGTCAGAAAGGGTGGATTACGATTCACTAATGTCTGCTCAACCACTTACCGACTTGTCAGTTTTGGAAAAAACTATAGATGAAGTCAAGCAGTCTCTTGAAGCAGCGCAAGGCGAAATTATTAGTGAGAAAAGTGATGGAAGCAGTAAATACAAGCAGTCACCCTCAGAATTTCAGTTTAAACTCTTGATAAGTCCCGATAGACCTGAGGTAATAACTGAAGAACAACACGACGATCATGATAAGACAATTGTTTCTTCTGAAAAGGAGCACAAGCTACTAGATAAAGTTGACAGCTCGTCACCTAAAGTAAGCTCGCAAGACGATACCACGACCTCTGATGAAGAAAAAGACACTGTTCATATCAAAGAATCGAGTCCACCATTAGACAGTGCTGATATTTCAATAAGATCAGACAGCGGCCCACACTCTATTATTGAGACTGATAGTGAAATTATTCTTTACGATAGAGATAAGTCTATTAGTAGTCTTGAAGTTAAACTGAGAGAACAGAAACACATAAAATCGAAACTAGGCGTTGGAGATCGACGCTCAGCGTCTGAAGTAGAAGGGTGGTCGAGTTCAGGTGAAAGCCACTACCATAGCTTCGAACATTCAGAAAGCAGACCGTTATCCTCCGATATTGAAGTCATGATGACTGCTCAAAGCGGTACAGAATTTGAAACTGCTATGACGAGCCATGACGTATCATCACAATCCTTGAGGACATCTAAAGATTATTTCACAGCAGGTAGTTCACTTGCTTCTCGAGATAGTATGAAGAGTTTAGATTCTGATGGATCCAGCCACGTAGCCAGTATTGATATATCTGATGCTTCAGAAACTCTTGTACCTTCTGCTAATGAATTAAAAGAAGAACTGATGGAAAGTAGCACTTACGTAGAACAATTCCTCCATGAAGCGGAAAAAGACACTGAAAAGAGCAAAGATGTTAGTGACGAGGAAGGTTCTGCCGATGAGGAAGATGGTAAAGCTGATGTAATTGAACCTGTCGGTAAGATGAAAAGATCACACGAAATGAGATTCCAACCTAAAGATTTGATCCCAGAACATTTTCCGATTGAAAGCGCTTCGGAGAGTGTAGACATTGATGAAGATTCTATGAAAGACAAAGATGGTTCTGATACCACCATCTCAAGTCAATTGAAAACAGATGAGATTTTATCATCATCAATATCAAAATTGGACATGCCATCGTCTCAATCAGATCTAGACCTAATTGAAAGCAAAGAAATAGTTACGAAGGTAACAACCCATTCACAGGAAGCTATACCATTCTCTGTTACTAAAATAGAAAAACCCCAGAGAGAATTTGTTGATGTCGAAAGCGAAATTATTCCCGTTGGATCTTCCGAGTACGAGGACATTGTGAGGTTTGGAAGCATTACTCCAGAACCTAAAAAACTTTCGACAGAAGATGTTGTTATAACAAAAAAAACTGTTCACGACGCTGAAAGTGCGCCGGGAGAAGAAATACATGAAGTGGTTGAAGAATGTCAAAAGAAAATTGTAAAAGAAGTCAGTGTTATTCCTTTCCCGAAAACAGAAGTACCATCTAGTCAAAGGGAATTTGTTGATATCGAAGATGATATCATACCAGTTGGGTCAAAACAATATGAAGAAATTCTAAAATCGAAGAGTGATTCATCTGTCCCTAAAACCAAAATTGAAAAATCTATTGCCAAAACACCTGATTCTCAGCTGGACAGTAAACAAACTTCGACGTCTAGCTTACAAACTCATGACCATCAGTCCCTTCAGTCTACACCTCAAACTCCTTTGTCTGCTCCCAGCCAAAGTTCCCTATCAACAGATAACGGTAGAGAGTATGTCCTAGATGACATGTACGACATATCAGAAACCCCTGAGCTAAGGTCAGATCTAGCTGAAACTAGTAAATCAGAATTAGTTATAACGACTGAAGAAAAAACTTTGCACACTTACGAAAAAGAACAGGAGTCTCCCACTAGTGACGAATTCGAAATGGTCGATAAACCAAGTGAAATGGATGACTTTGTGGTAATAGAAGAAGTAGCTAAGGAAGCGCAGGAAACAGACACTGAAGGCAAAAGTGTTCAAATAAAAATGCAGAAGTTCGAGAAACGCCACGATACTGAGATTGAAGAATACTTATCTAAGACTTCCAAAAAACAAGATAGTACAAGCAGTGCATCTGGCTCGTTATCTGACGAAGAACTGCTGCAATATGAATTAGAACAAAAGAAACTTCAGGCTCAGGAATTAGCAGAAATAGAAGCTGGAAGGCGATGGATACAAATGCAATTCGAAGGCGATCCCCGATATGACTATGAAAGAGTACCTTTAGAAGACATCAAGGAAGAGGAAATGACTGATTTTGACGCCAGCAGAATTGGCAGTTTGACTTCCCAAAAAGAGTCAATAGGTAGCTATGGTAGTTTCAGAAATTCATATGGAAGCCTATCTGAATCTGAGATGGCATCTCGAATAAGGTTTAGAGTGAGAGGAGATAATGACGATATTTCTATCAGTTCATTGCAAGAGTTTGAAAATCTAGAGAGAGCCTTAATGGAGCAATACCAGCAACATTCTTCATCTTCTCAAGAATCTCTCAATGGTTCTTTGCCAAGACGCTACATTCTTAGCAGGAGTCAGGGTGATGATATATCAGTATCAAGCTTAAAGGAATTTGAAGGCCTTGAATCAGCATGTCTAGAAGCATTGCGGGCTGAAATACTTGCTAAGCAAAAAGAAGCACTCCTTATGGCCGATCCTAAAGAAGTGAGTGGTAGTTTCTTGGAACGAGAGAAGCGATCGTATAGTGGTAGTTCAGAAAGCAGCCCTCCACAGAAAGGTGGTAGTCCTAGCCAAAAGAGTGGTAGTCCTTCTCAAAAAGGTGGAAGTCCTTCGCAAAAGATAGGTAGCTATGGTAGCCCAACACAAAAGATTCTTACCGAATCTGCTAGTATAAGGAAACTAATTGATCAACAAATGGCCATAGAACAAAAATTACAGCAACAGATTACACCTAAAGTAATTACCGTAAAGAAATTTGACGACAGAGGAGCATTCTTTGTCCCTGAACCCGAACCTGGTACATCAGAACAAGAAGGTGAACCATCAGGAGAAGTTACAGAAGAGTGCAAGAAATCTTCATCTTTTGTATGCGCCGCCGCACCTAGCGACGGCTCTGCTGAATCAATACCAGGAGATTGTGAAGAAATGATGAAATTATTAGATCAAGAAGAGAAAACAAAAGAAAGTCAGGCTGTCACCAGAACGTTCACCGACGGCGGTGTAATAGAAGTTGTTAGAACAACAACAGTTATCCAGCAACGATTTGTAGATGGAAAGAAAGTATCTGAAACTGTGTCTAGCACTGATGGTGAAGGCGCAGTTGACATACCTGCCAGACAAAGAGCTCTAGAAGAAAGTGCTATGTCTTATGGGTCAGAAATGTCCTCATCTATTACATCTCAGCCTTCAGAGATGGACAGTCTAATGACAGTGCTAGAAAGGCATACAGATGGGGAAGTGGTGACTGTAACTCGTCAAACGATAACGTTGGAAAAGCCTGAGGACCTAGAGTTCTCGAGGGAGGGGAGCCTAGTGCGTGAGCTGTCGCCCTCCTCTGGGAGATCGGTGGCTCACAGCGTAATCTCGTTCTCCGGTAAACAATTTACAGATCCCGCTAGTGGCTCATGGAGCGGACAAGACGAAGAGTTGAGCTCTTCTGGAAGTTTTAGCAGGTACATTTGTATTTTCTTTATCTTTTCTATACTCAGACTTTTTACATAAACGTTCTTTTTGATGCAGTAGGGTAGAACATGAGAGTCCTTTTTTTAAACTATTGAGCCGATAGTTTTCAACATTATCTATAAAGCTGTCGAAATCTTTAACCTATGGAGAGTAAAATATAGAAAAGCAAGGCTGCAAGGCAAAGGCTCAGAGATTGTCATAATACTGCTTATCTTACGAGTTATCCAACTTAAACTCAATTCTAAACATATTCGTAAAGACTATCTCATCAATATTCTATGACTATTGCCAACAGGGGCGCCCGCGCAGACCTGATGCTGGGCAGCACAGACAGTCTGGAGGCAACCAGTTCCAACGCCACGCGTGCGACCTACAACTATGAGGTCGACACGCCTATGACCGGTAGCCTCACTTCTGGAGGTGAGTGCGACGATTTGTTTTTTGTCATTTAGGCTCGTCCGAGATTCGGTAGACTATATTTTTGGAAAATGAATAAGATGAAATGAAAGAAGAATTCCCATAGGCTTTCTATTGTTTAAAACGGGTCTATTTCTACACAATTTCTTATCAAATATAATCATTACTAGTTCTAGTGTTAACGCAGGTAGTTTTAATTCTTGAATCTCGGACATTTTTTATTTTCATTAATAATAATTTAATTTCAATAGTATTTTGACTTACCCTATCATGTGCGTGGCTTTTCCATTGGCTTCCAACTTATTTCTTACCAATAAGTGCCAAATATTTATTTATCCCAAAAACAAAAATATTGTAAAGTTATTGTCATGAGGCTTACTAAAATCTTTACTTAATTTTCCTGTATTATATTACTTTTTGTTTATTTTACTAACAGCATGGGCTACCATTCTATAATCATCTCTTTGTATTTTACAGAAAAGCTTTGCCCTCATCCCCGCTTTTATCTTTGAATCTTAACTAAATAAAATTAATTATCTCAAAAATGTTTCAAAAAATCTCGATACTGCCAAAATTGGAATGCCAAATTTTCTATTTACAAAACCATTTAAAAATTTGGCATTCAACGTTGAGCCAAAAAGTTTTGTAAAAACATTTTTGAGACACTTAAGTTTTTTGGAATTATTTTTATTTATACATGTTGCTACCCCGCCAAGCTTGATACTAATCAGAAAGATAACAGCGGTGCCCCCTCCAGGATCAAATACCATGGTATCATCCCTGGACACGTTGGATCCCATCACGGCTGTTCAGATGGAGAGCCTAGAGCACCAATCCACTAGTGAACATTATTCTCATGATTACGAAGTACAGGAGCCTGATTCTGACACGGAGAGATTGGTGAGTTAAAATGTATCAATTAATTTATACGAGAGGACAGAAGAATTGGCTGATTTTTGTTTTTGTGTCAAATTTTGTGTAGGTATTGGTTTGTTTTTTTAAAGTTTTAGGAGGCTACATACATATGTGGGCCACAAAGGAATTCGCTATGTAAACAGTAACGGGTCACAATATTCAACTTCTCCTGCCCACCCCATTTTTCCAATGCATGTTTCGAATAATCTCAGAATTGAAACCCCTTAACTTCTTAAGTAGAAGTTTTATTGAAATCACTCATTAGTTCTGAATTTGACGAACACCATATAAGGTAGTAAGTAGTACACTACCTAAATTTTGATTGAAAACCTCTGTCCTCAAATAGCAAACTAGATCTTAACTATTGCAAATTCCACTATACTCTTAACAATCGCATTCCCATCTTCACCATCAATCGCAACTTCCTCGTTTTCACCTACATTTTCTTTTCTTTCATCAGCTAATTAAAGGTTTCCATTAATTTCCAGGAGTTAGACAGCCGGACGCCTAGAGCCAAAGAACGTACGATCATGTTTGACAGTACTGACACACTCAGCGCTGTCAGTGGTGATGGTTCTGTCAAAGAAGCGGCTGTAGAAACACCAGCACCTACTTTCTATATTGGTGACACTCCTATTATGAGAGGTAGGACTTCCAAGAAGGATTAGTTAGGTTACACTAACAACTTACAGCTGTAGTTTACAAGAGAGCCAGATGAAAAGTTCAGAAGAAATAAAATAATATTAATGACACTTTACAATCACTCGCTAGCTATACATACCCACAATTGAAGCGACTATATGTATCTTATTATTCTATCTAGGAGAGCGACGAGAAGATGAAGACGGCCAACCAGCCCTTTCTGGAAGTGCTCCAGCATCATTACCAACTGCTACACAACCCTCACCGCCCATTCCTGCTCAAAGAAGGTAATACTCTTGGTCTATTACCAAGTAAGTTACTTCAACCAAATCTTTTATTACTCCTTCTGCCTATATCAAAGCATTTCTTGCCCATATATTATGATTTAATTTCTTTTTCACTTCTGCCATATTTTATTTCCAAATCAAGCCTTTATTTATCATCATTTGCGCAGAATTATTCTTCTTTGTCATTTCATACTTTATTATTGGCTTCTTACTTTACTTTATCATATTCTATACAGTTTTTGCTTATAACATTATTGTTAAGTGAAACATAAATGTACCTACTTAATGTAAAAATATTGTCATTGCAGCTGCTATTGTTTAAGTCACTCTCAAGATAGTCTCAACAAATAGGTACACTATTTTCCTATTGTATTGCTTTTTATTTTCATTTGCTTTTTCACGGTAACATCACCTTTATGACCATAGTATTATGGTTTGTTTTGCTTCATTCTACAATTCATTTGATATGATTTTTCGGTGTGCCATTGCTGTATTATTAGGTACATGTTTGGCATGTAGTGGAGGGTGTATTGTTGGTTCTGAAATGTTGAAGATGGTAGCAGATTAGTTCACACGAAATTTAAAAACCTTTTTTGTCTAGTTTCAATTACCTCAAGATGTTTTGTAGAAGCTAGGTTTGGGTTGTCTTTTATAGCATCAATATTACTATTTATAAACTTTTTATGAACAATCTAGATACACATAATTACACACTACACTACAATATTGTAGATTGGATGTAGAAAACTCAATGTCTCCTAGTATCTTCTTCATTTCATCATCTGTGTCATAGTGTACCAAGAAATTACTATATTCCCTTTTTAATTTCAGATCATTATCAATGCTCGCGAAATCCCCTCCATCCAGCCTTGAAGATACTAAGAAGTAAAAAATCTCCATTGGAATGACACTATAATGTGTCTAGATGTTCACGCAAAACACTTTGATTTTCTTTAAAGTTCCTAGCATTTTGTAAGCTCTTAATAATTCCTGCTTAGGCAATGATGCACTAATCGCTCATAAGTTTACGAACTTTAGATTCCATTTATCAGTTTTTCGATATCCAGTTTCTTTTGAAACTTTACCGGTTTTAAATTACCTATCTACATATGAAAACTATATCAATGATGACAAGGACCCAACTATTAAAGAGTCTGATAGACTTTGATTCCTATTCATTAAATGTGACAAATATCACCGACTGAGACTTGAAATTAAATATATTAATCAAGATAATGATAAATCATTATTTAGGACTTATGAGCTTTAAGCTCAGATAACCCCATTAATAAGAAAAATGAAAACCAAGAATTGACGAAACCCTATATTGATATTCCTCGGAAGTATAAAAAAGATTTGACGTATTTTAATTACAAACTAATTATACTCAAACTTCTCAATGTAGACAAATATTTGACTCTGTACAAAGCGTCTGATGTGATATCTCCTAACTAAACTGACTTGTAGCACTCGCAATAAGTCCCGTCTGAGTAGTTCACTTCTAGGGCTGTGTAGCTCGATTTAACTTTAACTATAACCCAACCTTAACCGGCCGTGAGATTGCCGCTCATTGGTGAAATTGGTAGACAGCTGTATGACCAAAGGGCGGCCATTTCACGGCTGGTTAAGCTTAGGTTATCGTTAAAGTTAAATCGAGCAACCCAACCTAACAAAACAACATCGGCACATATGGCAAATATTTGACCAAACATTGGCCATATATACCGAGCATTTTGGATACTATTTTGGTACTCAACTTTTGTACTAAAGTCGGTGACGACACGGTCCATCTTCTTGACGTATAAACCTATAGCTTAGCCTTAGACATCAATATGCTTACTCATGGTGTTAAATGTAGAAGTATTAGATATTTTATAAGTAAACTAAGTAGGTATCTGACGAAGGGTTTTGATAACGCATTGATTGGGAATTCCGTTCACGTGAAAATAGGCGAACTATAGGATCTACATATTCGATTCCTGCACAATTTCTTACGTAAGTAGATAGATAGAGATACAATATAGGATAAGTATTGCTGATTCTGCGGCCAACTGAATTTATTTAGCTTGAGGCTGAAGGCAATGGGAAGCAACCAGATTGATATGAATGAAAGTTTCATCGTTTTGTATTTTCATATTAACCTCGTAGAAGAACCTATTATAAATTAATAATGATCTCTTAATTTTCTAGTCACGTTATATTTTTAAACAGCAATGTTTTCTGCTGTTATTATTTTAGTAGGTTTCTTATTTAAGTCTAGTCATTTGATTAAATTGTTAAATCATTTATTTATTCATAGAATTATTTTAAGATTATCTTGTGTTTATTGTTATTACTTGCATATAATTTATTAGACTAAGATTTGTATTGTATGTAGTTAAGTATTGTATATTGATTAATATGAAAACATATTGGTAATCAAATGTAGTATAGAGAGTCGTAATCACTTGTCGTAAATGTAAAAAGACGGTCATAATTATCACGTGTGTTTTTATATTAATTAAGCGTTTGTACATTTCAGTTGGTCGTAGATAAAATTACTTCAAAGTTAGAAAAATTTAACGGGGCTTGCTCACTTCCAAAGTTTTATTATTATGGATTACGTAAGAACTATGATTTATTATTGTGATGGTAATGCTAGGTTTTGGACCTAAAGTAACATGTTTTGTATGAAGTTTAGCGACAGGATAGCGTATTTTATTGACAATACGACACTGTAATATTGAATACTACATTAGAGAAACGGTGTCGTGTAATCAGTTGTCGTAAAGTTAATCGGTTGTCGTATGGCGTTTGAAGGTTAAATGTCTTAATTGATAGTGTATTTAATCTAGAACTATCGTCGATAGACATGTTATGGGATGAGACTGAGAAGAAAAAGTTAGAACCGACATGCTTAGCTAAATACACTGCGAAGCTGATTCAAAGCAATTGATTTTCATATCAGCTCTGAAAGTCCCTTCTATGATTAGTCGTAAGGGTTCGCTTAATGTAACTATTTATAAAAAAAATAGTTAATTTTTTTTAAAGTCTGTGTGCTTAAGATGTCGATATTAAGAATTTTAAGCTAGTCTACAGTTGCTATGCTACATAATATTAAGTTTAAAAAAAAATAATTAATTTGCAATGTTTAATTGTTTCACGTTGTATTTGTAATATTGCTGAATATTCTATCGATTAAATAATTATTGAATATTAAATAAAAACGCTATGTCTCATATTTATATGTTGTGTTTTATTTATATAACTCGTTGGACTAGTTGTCGCATAGGCGACTGCTGTGCACGAGGTCTCGGGTTCGATTCCCAGGGGCCGAAATTGCTTTGTGGGTTTTACTTTCACAGAGCATCCCGGAGTTGGAAGTTGGTGATTGATACACCCGTGCATTGGCGAGCACGTTAATGTCGGTCGTGCGCCTTATCTCTCTCCGGTCGTGTCGGATTGCCGTCACAACGCGCTATGAGAGTGAGGGAATAGGGAGTGCACCTGTGTCAGTACAAATGCTTGTGCACTTATAATATGTCCTGCGCAGCTGGCTGAACTCCTTATATGAGAACAGCCGGCGTGGCCGACAATCGGACAAAGACTATCAGGGGGCACGGCAGTGCCCCCGCCAAGTCAAGCAGAAAAAAGCGGCACGGCCGTACCATACTTTTCTCGAAGCAATTCAGGCCATTTTCGACTCCCTATAATTTCGTTGTGGATAAAACTAGAAGCCTGAATTTTCAGCAACTAATCAGGCATTGTATAAATACGGTGCATTTAAAATTTCAGACAATTTGAACCAGTAGTTTAAGAATGACAACTTGGTAAAGTTTCTGAATTTTGTCACTCACTGACTGACTCACCGATCATCAAAAGTATAAGGCACTTCTAGCAGACATAGAAGCTTCAAATTTAGAATATATATAGAGTTTAGTGTGCTTATTATGGGAAAATTCAAAAATTTTGTAAATTCGGTCCAGTTTTCTAAGTACACTAACTGCATGAATAACTTTGTAATCCTATATAAATGTATAGGATTACAAGGTTACATTTGCAGTTAATGAAT
>NWSH02000162.1:6745596-6783527 GCA_002382865.2 Heliothis virescens | reverse complement strand
TCTGTCTTAAGTTATTACATAAGTTATTATCATGCCAATATTAAAAATATGTTACGTTTTTAACAAATAGATCGACTTGGCCATCGCATGAAAACACAATGAATATTACAATTATATCAGATTCTTTAGTCTATCGCGCCTCAGGTGATTGAAATTCTCGAAACCAATTCATTAATCGGTACTCTTGTTCGCCATTGAAGTTTCAGGAGCAATAACTCCTTTCACCTCAATCATCATATTCGGAAGGACTCTGGTGAGGAATTAGGTTCCTGGCCCGTCATGCTGTGTAGTGTGATACATACTGATAACCAAATCATGCGATGTCCATGTCCATCTACTTGTTAAAAACGTAAAATATTTTTAATATTGGCATGATAATAATTTATGTAATAACTTAAGACAGAAGGCCCTTTAAGTAGAGGCTAAAAAGATTAACTGACTTGGTATTACATGGATCTCACAACTTTTTACGATAGAGATATTGAGCTGCGAGACTTGGGTTTTTTACAGGATGTTTTTGATGGCATAATATAGTCTAATCGTTATATAGTGCAATATTGGACGCTTTGTTTTAGTGACAGGGCACGAATATTTAAAATGGTATCTTGTTTTATAGATTATGACAGATATTGTTTTGATTCTGATAGTGATTAATAAATATATGGCGATTGGAACCTAGGGAAAGGCTAGCCAGATAATGATGATCTACGGCCGTTCCCAATAACCAGACAATAGACAGGTAATTGAATTCCGCAGTTAGTGTAGGAACGATTTATTTACCACAGTCTAAAAATATAGGGAACGTTTTATCAATTAAACGACATTTTTATAACTAAAGTTTATTAACAAAAATATTAAAAAATCTACACAAAAAGATACAAACCATTAACTATAGTGTGATATGAGTATCCACATAAGTTTTATTCAAATTATCCTTTTTGAATAATTGCCATGCTTTCTTTGATCGAAAATACAAAATATTTGATCTGAGTTTATGAGTTTCATAAAGGCTATTTATATTTTACTAGCTTTCCGCCCGCGGCTTCGCCCGCGTGGAATTCGGTTTAAACGACACACAGCGCCATCTACAATCCATCCATCAAGCAAACAATATTTTTGTTTTCCCTCGGGAATATCTATTTTTTTCGGGATAAAAAGTACCCTATTATTTAATCCGGACTTCTAACTTTACGTCTGCAAAATTTCAAAGCAATCGGTTCAGTAGTTACGGCGTGAAAGCGGAACAAACAAACAAACAAACNTGTTTTCCCTCGGGAATATCTATTTTTTTCGGGATAAAAAGTACCCTATTATTTAATCCGGACTTCTAACTTTACGTCTGCAAAATTTCAAAGCAATCGGTTCAGTAGTTACGGCGTGAAAGCGGAACAAACAAACAAGCAAACTCACTTTCCGATTTATAATATTATAGTAAGGATTCGTGGATACGAATTTCTACCCACGTGATACGGGTGAAATTAGCTAGTGATTGATAAAATTAAGCAACAAAAGAAAGTAGTTTTTAATCTTGAAGGTGTTTGTTATGGATTACTTGAATTATGTTACTTTAATTAATTACGTTCATTTTGAGCTCGGGATTATTGATTAATGTACTAGAATGTATCCCAAAGGATCCTGTTGAATAATCGGTTTTTGAGAAATCTTTAATTAAATGTTTAATTTTGAGAAAATTTCCAAAAAACGCGAATATCTCGGAATCCACTGAACTTTGCTCAGAGGTAAGAGTGGCTTAATTTGTTGCTCTTGGGCCCTTCTATCACCTCCTTCCGGATATACGTCGAATTACAAGATTATATGAGATTATAATGAGCAAATATGCTCCTAAAGATAAAACCTACAAAGAAAGCATGGCGTTATTTTCTACAAAGACAAAAAACAATGTCAAATTGGCACTTTCAGTTGCACAATTTCTTTCAACAAGTGAAAATTCTTCAAATAAGAAATCGCTTTTTCTACAAAATTAACTCTACGATTATAACTTGATTTCTCATTCAAATTATTTTCACTCCTCCTCGTAAACTTACAAACTAAAAATGCTTATACTTACTATGGCATTTTTTAAATAATTTCATTTAGTTTCGTTGGATACAGGTGAAATAACAATTTTAGAAATTGAAATATAAGCAATTCAACAATTAATTAAATAGAATAAATAAGTTAAAATAAATTAGATAAGTCTTTACTTTGGTGGTAAAAAATATATGCCTCATGGATATTTTATCACCTTCCTTTCATTCTTATGAAGGAATTTATTTTTAAAATAAGAAATATTCCAAAAATATGCTATATCTTCAAGCAACAACATTGAGCATTATTTTATCATTCCATTATGGTTGAAAAAAACGATCGCTAGGTACTCGTAGGTATCTAACCTTTGTTTTAGGATTTAGAGATTGAATTTGACATATTTTATATGGAACTAATTTGAAAATTCAATCTACAATTTCAAAACAAAGGTTTCGTTTACAGAAATCCACCGTAAAAGAGTTGAGTAATAGGTAGACTAATTAATGTGTTTAGCAAAAGTAATACTCGTTTGAAATAATATGACTGGATCCAGTTCACAGGGAGTCGAATTCTGACACGTCACTGGTCTGAAAGAAAAATGAAAAAAAGCATTATTAATTTTATAAAAAATCAAAAATTACTTGTAACAGCTTTTGGGTGTATGAGGTAAGTATCTAGTAGGTAAGTATCTTTGACAGGGAGACTAATGGCCGTTCCCAATATTCTGTCTATCTGTTGATTTGCTTACTATAGATATGAATTAGACATTACTTTTATGGGACTAATGTCAAAATTCGATCTCTAGTAGGCAAATCCAGGGATAGATAGATTATTGAATTCCACCGTTAATAAAATTGTTTGTGAAACTCGATCCAAAACATAAAATTAAAAAAAAAAAATTGTCTGCAAATAATGTAATTTGTTAAGCGTGTTCTTTTAAGTCCTGTTAGCTGTGTCCATCAGGGTTCATAAATGTGACAGCAAATTTGTAATTCCACCATATTCTGTACAGTATACTTTAATCTGTCAAACTCTTCATTAGATTTTCAACCTTATAAACATTAGTGGAAGGTTAATGTTGATATTTAAGTGCAAGGGGAACCAAAAACCTACAAGGTAAATTCATAGGTGATACCATAGTGACACCGTAGTGCAAAAGGAAACAAAAATCTACTTGATAACTAAACTAAAATTAATATGAACAGTGCAGGATACCCACTAGGTCAGGTTTGTACAGGTGGACGTGCGGCAGGAGGAACGTGGAGCCCAGGTCGCGCTCCGCCATCGTGTGCTCCTGTGCGTGCAAACGAAACATGCTGTAGTTGCTTCTAGTGTAATATACAGGCGGTCCAAAACATACAAGTTACATGTTCCGAAATTTTTTGTGGTTTTCGAATTATTGTATTTTTTTGTGATTTTGACAGATTGCTTCCTGAGCGGAAATATGAAATGTGAGTAGGTAAGAGTTACAGATATTTTTTACTTAATACTTTACGTCACCTTTTGAACCACCCGATATATTTGTGGAACTAGCATGAGAAACTTTAGGGGAACTTCAGTACTTCAGTAGGTACTGGGTGGCACCGTCATGCATATTGCAACCAATGAAATTTATACACATCAATTTCCTTATGGCAAAGGCGATTTATTATAAAGATAGGATTCCCAAACGGAATCTAACCAATTTAGATTTGATTGAAAGTGATTAGCTTTGAATGTGGGTATACTATAATGTTATAAGGCTGAAGAGTTCGTTTGTTTGAACGCATTTATCCCAGGAAGTACTTTAGTCAGATTGGGTAAATAAAGAACACCAACACAAAATATATACCTAGGATACTTTTTATGTGGGTGTGCAAAGAAGTAACCCAATGAACGCGGGTTAAACTACTGGCAGAAGCTAGTTGAATTCTAAATAAAGATTGTACCTGATGTGTAAGACGCGTGGAAGATGCCGCTCTGCCCGTACTAGCTGGTAGAGTTCCACCTACTGATCTAGCCTCTGATAAAGTCCTGGAAGAAAATAACAATAATTATATAGCATAGAAACAAATGACGAACCATATTTAGTTGTATCTTGAGTGTATCTAGCAAGAATAGTGAGTTTTATGAGTTTGGAGCAGTGGTGCCATCTATATTTTGAACGTTGAAGTTGAATTGGTTGGCATGTTACGGGATAGATGTCGCTTAATCGAAAAATCATTTTTAGGTTTATTAATTCGTGTTCAGTAAAATCTAGTGGCTCTTATTGTATTTCAAAACGTAGCTCTGTTAAACAGTCGGATAAAAAGGGCGATAACTTACAATTCACCCAGTCTCCTTTCAGCATCAGTCCATTCCGACAACTCTTCTTGGCTGCAAAATCAAACGTTTATTTTAATTTCTAGCCTTCTTTCCAAAAAATCGTATCTAGGTATAGTAGGTACCTATATTTATAAAAGAAAGTCGTACCCTATTTACAATTCAAGAACAGCTGAAAATTGGTTGGGAGGTAGCTTAAAACCAGGAGAAGGGCATAGAATACTACTTCACCGCATCCAAGCATTGAAATAGTTTCATCGGAAACCGGGAGTAGAAGCTAGTTCAAAACAAAAAGTACCGTTTCTTTGTGGTGTTGGTATGATACCTTAATATTGACATTAACGATGATGAAACTGCGGTTTTCTGAGCTTAGTTTTTCAAATAAAATCATTTTACCTGTAAGACTTCCTAAGCGTGTCAAATCTTGCTAACTCTGCCTCCAGATCTCCCTTGGTGACTGACGACATGTCGTCTCGGTCTTCCTTCATGGCTGCCTCATCGGGCCTGATGGTAGTTGATACCTTGAAACCTGCTGATACTAATGCTCCTGAAATACGATAATTATAATACTTTAGTATTTTAGGTTTTGTATGCCATGGTGATATTTTTTTATAACTATTTTTTTGTCCCTTTTTTAATTTTAATTAATTGATCCTTACATTTTTGTTGAAAGGTTTACCCTTCTACCGTGATTATTTATTGGGTTATTGACTTGATGTATGAGAAAGATGAAGTCTTGCTTTTGGACATTTTAATCTTACAGCTATATTCTTCTATCCTTAAATACAATAATTCCTTCAATACAATAATTTTGCTGCACCTAGTCAGATAAACCAAGTACCAGAATTATATTTACCTTGTTTGTTATGTCTATCTTTATTGGCGCTGTAGGAAGACTCCAAACTATGCTTTCTCCTCATCTGAAACAGTTTTTAGTTACTGGTTACTGGTAATCAAAAGTCAGAAAGTCTGGGCCAAGGGGTATCAGGTTGGCCGGGTTGAGGAGGCATAGGCAGTAGCTCTATGGCAAACACTGGCAGTCAGCTGCATCCAGTTAAACTGGAAGCTAACCCCAACATAGTAGGGAAAAGGCTAGGCAGATGATGATGGATAAGTTTCCTTACCTCATCATTGGTGGTAGTCGCTCCAGATTCCAGGTAGCTGATGAGTTTAGCTTCGTTGCTCAACTCCAAACTTCTCTTCCTGGCAATGTTTTCACGGCTGGAAAAATAGATAAAAGAGACAATTGAAGATTCTTCAGTCATCCAACTATCTCGGGTGTTTAATAATGTTTTGTTCACGATTTTCACAGTTTATGAGAATTACATAATTCTTCTTTAACTAGATTTTTTTAATGCATTCTAACAAGTAAAGAAATAATTATTCTATGCTATTATTCAGTTCTTCTTGTTAGAAGCAGATCCAAGGATAGTTGTAGTACCTTTCTTCCCTCCTGCCATTTTCGGCCATTCTTCTAGTCCCAATTAAATATACCTACATGACCCATTCTATTTAGTCTGAAACGTACCTGTCTCCATGATGTGGATGAAGCCTCGCCCTGGGTATCATGACGGCGGGCGCGGGGGGTGGGGGAGGGTCGTGCGCTGGCGGGTCTGACATCACGTTCTTCTTACTTGTTGATGGTCTCTGAAAACATGAATAATAAGAGCTTATGTTTGAAAAAGTCATTCTTTTCTATATTCATGTTGGAGGAAAGAATATCATCTGTAAATTGTGATGTCACAGATGCATGGTCGGGTTTTATAGGTCCTCATTTTTTTAACATATTATCATACTTCATTTCTTTTCTCAAGAATTTGTAAAATACTTCTCAACATTACAACACACTTTATCTGTCATAATCATACCACTACAATATTTAAAGAACGTAGACTCTTACCTTAGCAGGTATGTAAGGCAGCGACGCGTTTTGTATACTAGAGTTGTCTCCCGATTCCCCTCGTTCACTGATCAGTGCTCTCCTGTCAGCTCTCTGTTTTGGCATAGCACCCTGAAAATGGTCAATTTGAATATTGGTAATTAAATAAAATATTTTTCCAATTTTCTAATTGGATTTATAATAAATAGCCTTAGCGGTTGTCTTACTGCCCGTGCGGCTAAAAAACCAGCATCTTCAAGTACCAATGTAATGATTAATTTTCTAAGTATATCTTGGATACCAATGAATGAGGAAAACTGAGGAAACCTGGACTTATAAGTCTTAAATCACCAATCCACCTTGAGCAATCATGGTAATTAATACTCATTTCTTCTCTTTGGCTAGCTGATGATGAGATAATCTCATCAAATGGTGAGGTATGTGAGTATTAGGGGGTGACTACCCCAAATGGTTTGTCGTCTCGGAACACATGTGCGAATGCGAATATGTGCTTGTAATTAAGTTTCAGAATGAAGCTCAGTACCTGATGCAAGCTAGGCATGCTCTGTATGCAGGCGACGATGGACCGCTGCGGGCGCTCCCGGCGCGCGCGGCGCGAGCACGCCAGCGCCGCGCACGCCGCCAGCACCACCGTCAGCAGCGCGCCGCACACCACCAGCGATATTAGCACCACTGGAAGGTAATAAGGGTTGGAGAATATGTTATTATCATTCATTAGAAGACAAGCTACCTACATGCCTACATCATAACATCTCCCTGCATGCCAAATTTCAGCCCGATTCCTCCAGTGGTTTGGGCTGATGATAAGATCACTATGTCAGTCAATCACCTTTGAGTTTTATATATTTAGATGGAGGAGTTGACTATGAAGTTGTAGAGGGAAGATGCGTAATGTTTTCTCTAACAATACCATCCGTAATAGTTAAGTTTGTGTTTGATGTCTTTGGTAATGATATACTTGGTGATTGTCTCTCTATAGAATTTGGAGAGGAACGTGAGGAACCGAGGAACTATTCAAAGATTTGTGCAACTGAAAATACTTTACGTTCAAGTGCTTAATTGTTATAATAACAACAGTTTCGGTAAATGGCTTTAAGTGACTGCAAGATGCTAACAAACTTTTCGACTAGCCATAAATTCAGATCATTTCAATCAGAACATTTCCAATAAATGACGTGACTCTAACGTCAGATGACGATGAAAACAGTAAACTCACCTTTAAGATTGATCTGGCAGGAGCTGCCAGCGTACCATTGGAAGCACTCACACAGCACGCGCCTATCATCGCGCGAGTAGCACGCGCCGTGGTAGTTGCATCTCTCACAGCCGACAGGTTCAGCTGAAATGTAATATATAAGAAGACTGTAACAATAGTCCTAGAGATCTTGATGCTATATCAATACTACCTAATATGATAAAGAAAAACGATTTTACTTTTAGATCCAAAACTACTAAATCGATTTGAGAAATGATTTTAATGTTGGATAAGAGTATTACTTTGACTAACCATGATCATTGATCGTTTTATCTATTTAGAGAAGCACTTTATCTAGTGTGTTTTTTTGGATAAATAGCCCACCAAAAGTCGGGAATCAGAATAAGCCAATAGGCTTTTTGGAAATGTATAATAGTGCAATAGCCGATAAGTTACTCACCAGAACAGATCCTGCCAGGGTACAGAGTGTTGACACTGAGGTCAGCAAAGCCTTCGAGACAGCTGCAAGTGTAGGTACCGCGCAGATTGAAGCACTGCGCATGCTCGGAACAATCGTGGAACTGGCCGCTCACACACTCGTCGAAATCTAAAAAAATATATAATATTGTTAAAAATACGTTAACCTAGTAAAAAAAGGCCTAAATCCTAAAATAATAGCAGCCAGTCCTTAGTGTGAAGGATCAACAAATTATTTCCATCTTTTCTTTGATCTTCTGCTTTGATTACTCTTCGATAATGACGCAATATAATTTTTTGAGTTTAATAAGATTTCGGCATTACTTGAATATGGATAATAAATCTCTAAATTGCTCAGGCAAAGGTCCATTCAAAGAGAGTGAACCCATTGTATCTCGCATAGGACTTCATATCTGGTATACCAAGGGTATTTATTTAGATGCTGAAGAGGTTTAGCAGGTAAATCTTGAAGGTCTTACCGCTGACATCCAACCTGTCCATGAGCTCACTGGCTGCGTGCACCTCAGTTCCTCCCAGGCTGTAGTTGTTGTTCCTCAAGTATTTCTCTATGACCTCCTTGAGCCGGCTCTCGTGAGCGTTGTCTGAGAGCTGAAATGTAGGAGGTTTTGAGAGCAATCATGTTTTTGGACTGAAACTTTCTTCTTCAGGGCCATTTGTAATCGTTCATTGTAATGCAGTTATCAGGTTATTTAAGATAAATGTAATTTACATTTATAAACCAAACTTAAAAACAAAAGCTACCAATGAAGCAAGCCACAACTCAATTTTAACTCTAATTTCAAGTAAAAACAAAAGTTGACTTAATCTAAAATCATTTAGCAATCTAGCTGTATCAGCATTAGAACAAAAATATCAATTCATGCATTTGCCTCAATACTCCACACCACACCATACCATTACCTGCACATAGAAATCATTCATGACACCCTGATACAGGTCTCCTCCAGTACTCTTCAGTTCCACTGGATGGAAACCAGTGATATGTACTCCATGGTACACATCCCTCAGGTCTGACTGCATGACCATCCTGTTGATACCTTCGTGGGTAGCTACTGCCAACTCCTGGTATTCCTTTGTGGCGTTATCTGATAGATTCTGGTGGAATTCCAGACGCTCATTGCCCTTGGAGCCCAGAGCCAGCTTGACTGAATAAGTATAGGTTGCTGTAAATGAAAAAAATGATTAAAGTATCTTACATGTAACACAAAAGTATCAGTACTTTATCTTTCATTCTCGTAGTTAATTTTTTGATAGACAGCTAGAAGTTCTTCAGAAGTAACATTTTTGGAAACTAAGTGACCACTACAACGAAAATCATCATTTTATAAATACTCACGTTTACAAGGTCTGTCAGGGAACATTCGGGCAAAGCCAGGTCTGCAAACACATTTCATGATTCCATCGATTCTCTGGCAACGCTCATTTCTGGAAGCTTTGCAATCCGGCTGGCATTCCTTTCCATATGCTACACCTACAAAAGATTACACAATAAATCAGCATCTTAGTTCATGATATTTTAATTAGTATATCTTTTTCTTACCATTCGGATTAACATTTGTAGTCTCCAAATACGGAGTGCCTGCTAACAAAATCTCTCCAAACAGAACTTGCGATACTCCATTGTTATTAACTTGTTCATTTCTCGTAACATCATAGTCACCTGTTTCTATATCAGTATTAACAGGAGGTGCTTGACCACCGTTCTGAGATTTATTCATTACTACAAAGAATGTATCATTGTCATTCTCAGGTTCATTCTCATTTTCAATCTTCTGAATGATGTTATCAGTTGTATCAGTATCTCTGATGATGAGATTGTCATTTTCTTCGGATGACATAGTTATATCGTCGAGTGATACTTTAGTCTTTGAAACAATTTCTTGAACTGGTGTTGGCTGTACTTGTGGTATCGGTATGTGTTTAGTAACAGTCTCTATTATCGTCGTTGGCTGTACTTGTGTATGTACTTCCGTCACCACATCCACAACTGTAGATGTTTGTGTATTTGTTAATATCAATGTCTGTGTCACAGCACCCTCTGATTGGCTGACAAGGCTAGTCTTAGTGTGCGTAACTGTCAATGTATGAGTTAAGTTCACGTAACCAATACTTGACACTGTTCGTGGCGGTTCTGATAATGTCTTAGTAAGAGTTACTACAGTAGTTCTAAACTCGGTTTTAGTTGGTATTACCTCATCGGATATTTTAACTTCATTACCAGCATGGTGAGTAGGTTTGATAGTTACAACCTCATCTATGCTCGGAGTTGGCATACTAGATGGGATGCTAACTGGAATGCCTGATGATTCCTGTTGGACCAGACTTGTGACTTCAAGTTCTGATACCGTAGGAACAATATGAGTGCTTTCTTTCATTACTTCCGTTGGTCTAATGAAATCTTCATCGACTGATGATTCAGAACTTTCAATGATACTTGACGGGATAATTGGAGGAACTCGTGTGATTGGTCGTACTATCTTTCTAATTGAAGTATGTCTTGTAGGGTACAATATTTCAGGGCGAGTTAATGTTCGAGTTGGTTTTATGATAATCGGTGTAGGCTTAGGAGGCAACTTGTATTTGCTAGTAGTAGTTTTCTTCTCATCAATTCGTACCGGATATGGTTTACGAGTTCTATTCTTGTTACCAAGAGGAATAACCTTCATTTTGTCTGTTGTTACTTCCTCTTGGCTGGTTTCAGATGAAGAATCATTATTTTCAGTTACCGGTGTCACTTTGGTAGTTGTGGTTGTAGTTGAAGTTGATTCGGTGCTAGATTCTTTAGATGAAACCACTTCTTCTTCAGTTACTGGTTTCTCATAGCTAGTTTCATCTTGACGTTCTGAAGAAGTTTCAGTTTCATAAGAATACGAATTTTCTGAAGAAGATATTTCTGAGGAGTCTGGTGCTCTCGACGGCTCTGGTGTTTCAGGGAATTGTATAGATGTTGGATTGAAATTGAAGCTTGATGAGAAATCAATGCCAGATGATGTCAACCAGCCTGAAGATATTGGTGTTGGGAAGACTACATTAGGTACTTCTGGAATGTTAACAGTAGGTTGTGGCAATTCAATAGGAGTGACGACTCTTGACGGAATATCTCTTGGAGGTGGCAGCAACTGCGATGAAGGTTGATCACGGTTGTAAGTGGGTCGCCTTATATTATTCAAGATGTCGTAGGCTGGTCTATATGTGGATACTTCATCTCTATTTACTGGTTTTCTGACAGGTCTTTGAGTAGTTACTCTTGGTGGGATAGGTCTTGGTGCTTTCGTCCTGTATGGTGGCGGAGTTCTAATCGGAATTGGACGAGGCGTTAATGGGACTCTCGTTGGCAGTCTAATACCTGGAGGTGTTCTTGGCGGAGGAGGACTCATGCCCATAATCATTTCATCATTTGTGGAAGGCTTGAAATTATAATCCATAGTTGGTGGCGGTGGAGACAAGTCAATGATCTCGCTGGAAGAACGATTTAGTTCTAAGTTGGATAAAGTAAATGTTGGCAAAGTTGTTTTTTGAGTTGCCTTTTCAACGATCAATGGCTTTTTATCTTGAATGTGAACAGTTGATGTTATAATTGATTCATTATGCACGTGTGTATTATTGAATCGATTAGCAAATACTGGTCTTGGTGGCCTTTTGTAATTAACATCTGGTTCTGTCACATATGCAGGCTTTGAGAATGCAGTAGGTTTGAATGTGGCTGGTTTACTCATTTCTTCTCCCATATTTAAGTCTAAATTGTCTTCATATGATACATTAGTGGCATTTTCCATCATATGATTAATTTGCCAGTGTGGTTGCTGCAATTGATGATCAAGAACAATAGCAGTGTTAATAGTAAATGGTCTCGGTTTGTTGTATGAATTCTGTTCATAAATCGGTTTGATCGTGTTTGATTGGAAACCCGTTTGGTTATAAGAACTAAATGGTTTCTCCGTTTGTGTTCCAGGGTTAAAGTTAACTAAAACTTTATCGCTCTCCTCTTTCTGGACGTTCTTTGGAGGCTCAAATACTTCGTCTTGTAGAAGAGTTAATTCTGTTGATGATTTTGAATTACTGTCAACTTCACTTGAGGAACTAACTACAGGAATTTTCATAGATTCTGAACTGACTTCTCCATCCATTTCACCAGGGTTTTCTGGTTCTTCTTCACCATCGTATATTTCTTCAGAATTCTCGTACACTGGTTTTACTCTTTCTGTTGTTAGTTTAGATTTAGATGTGGTGGTTTCATCACTATTATCACGAATGGGAATATCATAAGCTGGCTGTCCCATACCTCCAAAATTGGAAGGAATGAAATTAACATTAAAAGGCTTAGTTGTAAACGGTGGGTTAGTGGAGAATGGCTTTTCTGTTGATTGAGGTTTTGTGAATGGTTTTCCAATATTAAATCCTGAAACTGGACGTGCGTTCTGTGTCCAAAACTCGGTGGGTGGCTTTCCAACGCTGGTTATTTTTTGTCCAAAATCAGGTTTATTATTTTTCTCGTTATAATCATGGATCAAGGGTATGATCTTGCGGGTAGTAACTTCTACTTTGATATTATTAATATTATTTTCTTGTAAAACACTAGAATACCAACCATGAGAGTTCGTTGGAATATTTGGTATCAACTTTGCTGGCCTTTTAAGATCTCCAGATTTGTTGTTGTCAGGGTACTCGGTCACTGGCTTGACATTGTCAGTTTCAGCTGATGGTGTCGAGTATTCATTCATCATGGGGAAATTGGCATGACTGTTAAGAGAAGGTGGTATAGATGGACTTATAGGGTTTCGTGAAACTTTGTCCCCATAGTTCTGGTTTTGATAGCTCTGTTGTGTGTTTTGATAATTCTGACTAGTGTTATATTTATTTCTGTTTGCGTAGTTTTGATTTATGTTTTCGTTATTCTTATTCTGGTTTTCATAATTTGGTTGTTTGTTTTGGAAGCTCGGGTTTATATTTTCTTGGATTTTATTTTTCTGATTATTATTTTCATAGTTCTGTTGGGGATTTTGGTAGTGATTATTTACGTTTTGTTGATTTTGGTTTGAGATACCATAGTTTTGATTTTTGATTTCATAACTTTGCTGGTTATTGTTATAATTCTGTTGTTTATTTTGTTGATTTTGATTTAGGTTTCCATAGCTTGGTTTAAGTTCTTCTTTATTCTTTTCTTTATTGTTATAGTTCTGTTGGTTGTTTTCATTGATTTGCTGCTGAATTGCATAATTTGGATTTTTATTTTCATAATTCTGACTTGAAGTTACCTGACTAGGATTAAAGTTTCCATAGTTTTGGTTAGATTGGCCAAAATTATTCTTCTTGTTATCATATATCGGCTTGTTATTATAATTTGGATTGAAATTACTATTGACGTGTTGATTTTTATTTTCAGTGGTATCGCCTTGGCTATCGTAGCTCGGAGTTTTATCTTCAGTTTTCTGTGTTTTGTCACCATAGTTCTGATTGTAATAGTTGTTACCTACTATTGTAGACTCTGCTATATCCGTTGAACTCTTATTCCATCTGTTATCTCCAACGGACACTTGTGTATTACTAAATACAGGAGATTGACTATTTCCTTGTAAATTATATGTTTCTAAGGGAGTAGAATTATCTTCAACTCTGATAGCGAAGTTCGTACCGATAGGTATATCTGTGTTAAGTTGATTTACATGCGTAGACGTTCCTATAGGTACGGCAACACTGGATCCAATTACTTGACCAGCCTCATTGTTACTAGCAACATTAGTGGCTGTATTCAAAGTCACTGTATAGGTATTATCTTTATTTTCATTCACTTGTTGTGTGTAAGATTTGTTGGCCATATTCGGAGAAGTTACAACAGAGAAAGAATTATGAGTCGGACCAAGATTATTCACTTTAGGAGGCTGCATATTGTTTGTAGAAGAAACAAAGTTGTTATAGTTAGGCGATGCTGGTGGAATACGAATTGTATAGGTAGGAGTAGGCTTGCTGCTCGGCATTTGAGCTGCGAAGTATATTTCAGATGTCACTTTAGGTGGCAACTGCTCAGGCACGGGGTGCTGAATGTTCAAAAATACCTTCATATCCTGCACTGGTTTTGTATGAACAATGGGTCTTTGGCTGTAAGGCTTGCTCTTGTCATAAATGTCTTGACCGTAAAATTGCTTTTGTGGTGTTTTCTGTGGTGGCGGAGGTACAGCCAAGAAATTCTCATACTCGTTGTCAATAACATCTTTTCCATCTTTCTGTTTATCTTTATTTTTGACTTGGTTATATTTATCAAAGTCACCATTCGAAGGATTGTACACACTTGGGTCATAAACTGTAATCTGCGGGCCAACTTGAACATGAGTTTCTTGATTACTTATTGGAGGTGGAAGTTTATTGAAATCAATAGGACGCTTGTGATCCTTCCATTTTATTTTAAGATCATTTCTGTGTGATTGATCCTTGTAAGGTGGCAGATTTGGCTTATAGTTTTCTGGAGTAGGGTGAAGGTTAGGTTTTCCAGCATATTGTTTATTGCTGGTAGGCGCAACGTTATGTACGTTAGTCATCTGAGGCGCATCAATGCTGAAGCTGCCGAAGTAACCTGGTTCAGGATATGGTAGTGGATCATCGATGTAATCTCCAGTTTTATGAGGTTCAGAGGATCCTGCGAATACCAGAGCGGTGGAGCTTCCGTGAGGAATCAATACATTTGCAACCCTTGAAGGTTGAATGTCAACTAAGAAGGGCTTATTTGATTCAGTGTTACCGGAAACCATATAACCATCTTCAGTTCTTATTTGTGTGTTCACAACTTCAGAAGAACTTGGACTATTATCAGGTACGTCATCTGCGTTGGCCTCATTAACAGGCTTATAGTCATTATTGTGATGTTTTGGAGCATTTGTGGGTTTACCTAATGAAGGAATGTAATCTAAGAATGCTGGTCTGCCATGATTGCTTAACACAGTCCCAGTGTTTTTAATTTGCTCAGTCTTCATTAAATGATCATGAATGCTTGCTGGCATGCGATACGGATACTGATCATTAGGAGCGTTATTTTGAACACTAAACGATTGCATTGGTCTTGGCATAGGTCTGTTTGGTTTAGTTTTCTGCTTTGGTGGTTCTGGTGGTCTAAGGTCATAAGAATCATCACTTTGAGGTTGATCACCGAGGGGTTTTTCATTAACAAAGTATTGTTCATTAGCTGCTATAAAGCTGTCAATAGGAGGCGGGTTAACCGAGTTTTGTAATTTGATTCCACTAGCGGCCAAGGTTAGAGGTCCACCCACTGCCGGTTTTCCTACAATGACATCTGAGTTGGCCGTTATTATTTCGCCAGGACTAATGGGTATTCCGCCATTGACAAGTGGACTTTCGTGAATTATTTTAGGTGGGACGATATGGGCTTTAGGCTGCTTGTGTTCTGCTGCCCACGCCAAATTCTGATGCAATGTAGCATTGGTGAAAACCAGTTGGGATTCAGAAGTTTCAAGTTCATCTACTGGAATGTAAATAGGAAAGTTACTCTGTTTAGCCTCTAATTCACTGTCTACTCTTTTGTTTGCATTGTAAGCGGTTAGTTTGACAGCAGGTTTGATAGTTGTAGTACTAGTTTTATTGACATTATCTTGTCGTTTTATAAAACCTCCCGTCATCTTCTCAATAACAGGAGCTAACTGGGTCAGTCCTTTTATTCCTAGAGTTCCTAATTTTAATAGATCGGCAACAACGAACTTATTTTTATTTGGTTTTTGGGTTTTCTCTGGTTTGTTCTTTTCGGGAACTTTTGTGCTTACTTTGTTAGTTTTTGGAGGGGTGGGAGCTTGTTCATTAGTCAGCAACTCACTTTCTTCAACCGAATTTGAGTCTTTTTCATCAGAATAGTCGTTGATTACTTCTGTATATTTTTCGACAACTTTATCAGTAGGAGCTAAATGTGAGTTATTTTCGTATTCGTAAGGTCCATATTGTGTTTTTTTATCCATTGATTCTTTATTCGTTGGTCTTAAATCTAATTTTGTGGCACCGTAATTGGTCGTTTTCATTCCATATCTGCTGGATGTCGCTGAGTAGTCTATGTTACTGTATTTTGTCTGCAAGCCTTCCGTTTTTGTGTTACTGCATGAGCAGGAACTTGTGCAAGGAGGGTTACTAACTTCAGAAGGTTGAATAACATCAAAGCTGTTACTTTCATCTTCTTCGCTATCGATACGTTTGTCGATCTTTGGATAGCTGCTCATAAACATGTTGGTGACAGCGGAAGGTTGGATTGTCTTCACTTCCATATATTTAGTCTGAAAAATAATAAAATATTCATTACTATATTGTTACTTGAATATCATTAGAAATGGTTACTTTTTGGGAACAATTTTATTTGGGCCCTCAGGGTTTAAACCGTGAGAAGTTACGTGTACAATTGTCATATGTACAGCACAAGGTACTAACTACGTTGCAGGTAAGATTAAAGGAGAAGAAAAGTTAAGAAAGTGCTAACTACGAAAGTAAAAGGTCTATCAGCATAGGATCCAATGGCTTGGAATTTTAGGAACTTCCCAACCAGGGTCCCAATTCTTACTTTTGTTGGCTTTAAGTCTGGTATAACGTCAGAATCGTAAATATTGGTTAAAGATTCAGTTGTGACAACCGATACAATAGTTTCAAATGTAGAGATGGCACTTCTTTTGTTTTGAACCACTGTGGTTAAGTATGTGTAGGTGGTCATACATGTCTTGATGATATAGTTATGTTGCATTAGTTGGTGTAAAGGGAAGAGTGCACTGATTTGTTGACGGCTGACGACAGTAGCGACGGCAGATGATAACAATTGTTTTGATGCTGAAGATGAACTGTGATGCGGTTGTAACGTAGTTGCGTGTATGAGCTTAAATTTGCGCTGAGAAAAAAGCGTAGATGAAGATGAAATGTATTGCAATGAAAGTGAACTCATAAAACTAGAATTAACAAAGACTGAATCATTAATTACTGTGCAAGATTTTGAGAAATACTGCTTATTTATGTGATAACAGAAGTTCATAAGTAGCTGAGACTACTAAAGTAGATAAAAGAATACAAGTTTGTGTACTATATTACCTGGTCTGGTTTTCCATCAGCATTTTTGTCTTTCACCAACACTTCCACGCCATTGGACATGATCCTTGTAGCTAAATTCTTTAGTCTCCTTTCATCTTCTTCTGCCTCTTTTTCAGGTAGTTCCATGTCTCTTCCAGGTCTCCATGGTGTATTATCATATACTATACCATTTGCATTGAATGCTGGAATGTTAATATCGATAGTTAAAATACAGAAAATTTTGAAAGTATTGGTTAGATATAGTAGGTAGAAAAAAAAAATACAATGGAGTATATTATTTTAGATGATAAAATATGGGAGGTAGCAAAAATATATTGAAAGCAAAGTTGTGAAAAATGAGATATTTTTTATTGTTATTCAAAAACAATTAAACACCATGACTGTACAATCAGGTGTGATACACAATAAAGCCTTTTCTACAGCTTCAATATCTGAAACACAAACAACATTTGTGCAAAGCGGTTAGTAATTTTCTAAAATCTAATTATTTCTACAATTGTTAGAATAGAAATTACATAAAATACAAAAAAAAACTTAATTGAATATGATACTTCAAGGACGTCTTTTGGAGCAAGAAAAAATGTCTTATTTATTTTAAAACCAAAATGATCTTAACTCACATTAATTTGGTTTTCGCGACCCATGTAGCCAATTGATTTGCAATATCGTCATAGCTCTATTTCATTTCTTAGCATGATACTATTGCAATTATGCGGAATCGCGTGACGCGTGCGTGCGCCGGTGTCGTTTCAAACAAGTGTTTATACTTTTTACTGTAATATCTTATGTAATTTCTACAATGGATCAATTTTATATGTCTATATCTACAGTTATTTTTGCAATGTGTTCATTACTTTTTACGTCTAGTGCTGTTTTTGTGTTAATTATTACTTTAGTGTTATTTTTTGTTGTATTTACATCTAAGTTGTTACTTTTATTGTTAGATATTCTTGAATATTTTTCTTTTAAATCTGCTAGATCATAATTTTCTTCGTCTAATGTAGCTTTTTTAGTATATGATGGGTTTTATTCAAGAACATCTAAGCTGTTATTTTTAATTAATTAAACACTAATTACACTCACCTCCAATTTGGAAGTCGCAGGATGTGGGTATGGAACCATCCGTCATGGGGAACCTTCGGGATCTTCTAGATTCTGGTGCAGTCCAGTCGTGGTCATGACGTCATCACGTCTTTGTCAAGTCCTTGTCAGAGTGCAATGGGTTCTTGTCTGGTTTTGGAGGTCCAGTGAAGTTTAGAAGGAATGGAAGTATAGTATGAACTTATGATGGCTTTTTGTAAGGATAGTATTTGTCATGTGTTAGGTGGTATATTTTGAGTTTTTTAGATCGTGTTTATGTTGGACAGTTTTAGCTTGAGTAAGGATTGATTGAATAGAAAACAAATTAAATTTTCAAAATATTTATTGTTTTAATTTTAAGTCGTATTTGCAATGTACAGTCGTAAGCGAAGGAAGAACGAGTATTAAAAGATATTTATGATAATCATAATCTAGGCTTATTCTTAGGCAGTGAGTAATCGTTACCCAACAATTTTTCCCCAACACATCGATTATGGTAACATAGGAAATAACATTTTTGGTGAACTTAGAATAACATGTTAATATCTAGTCAAGTACAAAAGAGTATTTCGTCCTTAAAACTAAACTAAATCTATAAGGCACTATTCCATAGTTAACTTACTATGATACAATCGAAATAAATAACTAAACCATTACTATACACCTAACCGTTTGTATCTTTCACGAGACGTCATCAATTGAACTTTGCCTTAGGTCTCTAGTGGCAGATGGGCTTGCTAATGTCACTACATACGTTGGTGACGCGTCATACCTTATATGCTTGCTTACTTCTCCCACTATACTCTCCAGACTTTGCGTTTCAACCTGATTCTCTACCGACACATTGTTAAAGTATTTATCTGTATCTGAAACTATGCCATTATCTGAGTAAGAGCCGGTTAGTTCGCTAATAGTTGGCAGTAAAGATGGCAGTACTTGAACGTTATCGTAATATATGGCCTCACGTTTCTTTACTGTTTGTGTATCATCTGACACTACTGTTGACAGTACTGTGCTAAATTCACCAGGATGTCTACCTGACACGTATAAAGTCACTACACTGGTATGTTTTGGAGGACTAGGAACAGCGGCCGGGGCGGGCTTGGGGCGAGATCTCCTACGAGAAGGAGACGCCGGCGGTGGTGGTGGAAGATCTTCCTCTGTATCTTCAGCATCTTCAGAAAAGTCCTCATTGCTGTTAAGATCGGAAAGGATATTTGGTTTGGGACTGTTACTAAAGATGTCATTATTTAAGTGGTTTTGTTGATTCAAATTTGGTGACAAATTGTGGTTGTTGAAATTATTTAAACCGCCTAAAGCAGAAAGATCAGCTTGACCTAGACCTAGTAAGGGATTAGCTGTTTGTAGGTTAAGGGATGGTTGCTGTTGTTGTTGTTGAAGAAGGAGTGGCAGTAATAAAGAATTTAACTGTGGAGCTTGACCTAGTGCGGTGGGAGTAGTAACTACAGTGTCAGTAACGAATTCTGTTGCAGTAATAACGTTAGTGGTGGGGTCGACAATTGTTGTCAATATAGCTTGACCTCTAAACGTAATAGGTAATACAGTTTCCCTAGCATCAGTAACTGTTGTCACATAGGTTGTTGTACGAGTTTTATATTCAGTGACTGGAGTTTGTGGCTGCTGGGGAATCAAGCCCTGACCTTGCAGTGCAAGGAATGGGTTGATCGCTTGCTGCTGGTTACCTAAAAGTAGTTGTGACAGTAACAGGTTGGCTAAGGGAACATTGGAGTTTATCTCTGGTGCGATAGTCTGTGTAACAGGTTCTACGTTGTAAACTGTGCTAGGAAGAATATGTGAGAATGAAGTTTTGCGACCCCGAATGGTAGTAGGAGTAAAGATAACGGTTGTTGTAGGAGTTTCGTGTAGGACATATCTGATTATTTTAGTGGCTCCATTATCGGCCAACTCGGTAGACTCTGCAGCCAGGACAAGCTGTTGATTGCCCAAAGGTCCGACTGAAGTAGATACTTGGTTTAATAGTAATGTTTCTAGACTAGGTGTTGCTGATAGCAAGTTTTTGTACTCAGTAATTTTTCCGTTCACAATTGGCACTGTTACTTCAGTAGGTATTTGATGAGTGATGGTGATTTTTCCATCGTTTAGAACATTCTTAGCGTTGAAGCGTTCGCCGCTGATATTTTCGAAAGAATTCCTTTGCCTGCTTGATGCCCTGCTCGTGGTAGTCCGTGTTCGTGATCTTGTACTTCCCGAGCTACGCGACGTACTAGCTCTAGAAGATCCTGATGAGGGTTTCGTAAGTCTAGGAGCTTTCGGAGGTTTCGGTGGTTTTGACCTTGAAGACGATGTGGTTGTTCTTGACGAGGGTCGTGATGGTGACTTTCCTCTCCTGTATGCTGGTGTCGCTGCCGTCGTAGTAGTCCTGGTCTCTCCACGGACAATGAATGGTTGTCGTGCCCCAGATTTAGGAGCTGCAGCAGTAGTAGTTCTAGTGTTAGAACTGCGTCCACTGTACCTATTACCGGGCCTTACTTTTTGGGTAGTCGGCTCCTCGGTTTCAGGTTCGGGACGACGAGTAGTGGTCGTCTTAGTGCCTGGTCTTCGGAAATTATTATATTTTCTACTGCCGTAATCAACTTGACGTCTTGTACGTCTCCTGAAAGCAAATGGCCGTATTTGTACTATGTTTCTTTTAGGAGGAGCAGTGGACGGTGGTTGTGCCACTTGACGTTCCTTTCTGTCTGATGAATCGTAATCGTTATCTTCTTCAAATTCTTCTTCTTCCAATATTTCTTCACTGTCTTCTACTTTCTGTTCATCTTCTTTGATTTCTTCTTCAGGTTCTG
This sequence comes from Heliothis virescens, assembly GCA_002382865.2. NCBI lineage: Eukaryota > Metazoa > Arthropoda > Insecta > Lepidoptera > Noctuidae > Heliothis > Heliothis virescens. The sequence goes on along the minus strand of NWSH02000162.1, from coordinate 6,762,640 downwards.
GTTCGGGTTGTCTAAACAAATTTCTTCTCGGGAATAAAGCGTTTGGTCTCTGTCTACGCAAGGACAATAGTGGACTGGCTGTAGTTCTGGTTGTGGTCCTCCTGGTTGTTGTGGTTAGTCTACCACGAGGGGTAACAGCACGTCTTGAAGATGCTGTAGTTGATCTTGGAGTAATAGCAGTACCAGGTTGTCTAGGTACGGGTGGTCTTCTAAACCTAAGAAGAGGGTTGTTTGTGGTTCTTACTGGTGATTCAGTAATCTCTTCTAATGCCTCTGTTGCATTTTCTTCTTGTTGAGTCGCGAAAGTTTCATCGTTTTGGTCAGGAGGGAATGTTATCGAAGCAGTTGGTCTTATACTTCTGCCAGGTGGAAGCCTTGATGAAGCAGTCGGTCTTATTCTTGGTACAGCTGATCTGCTAATATAATCTAAGCTGTTGGATCTGGCTGAACTTGATCTGAAACCAGTTCTTCTTGAAGTAGGTTGGATGCTTCCCCTTCCTCCAAATCCTCCTTGTCTTGATGCTGATGGTACATTCGCTGACGGGTTATTGGCGCTGCTACGTCCCGGGAATCTCTTTCCAGCGTTTGCTGAGCCAGGGTAAGCGGACTGTTTCCTACCTCCACTGTATCCAGACGTTTTCACAGATTTCAAACTTGGAGTAGCAGTTATAACAGGCGGAGTAAAGTCTGCGCGAGTTATGGTTGTAGCTCCACTAGATAATGGCACACGTTTTGGTATAAATGTCGGTCGATTACGTGAAGCAAATGGTATAATTACAGGTGTAGTTGATGGCTTTTTCGGAGTGAATGTAAGACGGGATTTTTTCCTTGTATTTGTACTATCATCTTCTTCTTCTTCTTCCGATTCATTGGCAGATTCAGTCGTAGGTTCGGGTTCTGCTACAGAGCTCTCAATTACTTCAGGAGTAGGACTGATTATATTGCTTTCTGTTGTGGTGGAAGATGCATTGCCAGTCGTAGTAGTTTCAATGTTCAATGATTTGTTATCACTTGTTACAACAGTAGAGTCTCCAGATATAACAGCCACTTGAGAGAACAGTATCTTTTTCTCTCCTTCCGGAGCCGCTGTAGATGGTTTCTCTTCAGGTTTAACTTCAGCAAACAAGTTATCAATATACGTGCCTAGAAGTACTGTTGGTGGGGCCGATGAAGCATCAGGAAGTTTAGTGGGTATTATTTCTTCTTTCACTAAAGTCGGAGCTATATGTGGCTTCTCTCCATTATCTTGTATTAAGTTCTGGTCAGCTGCACCTAAAGGTACTTTTCTACCTAGCTGATTGTCTTCAACTAGTTTGGTGTTGTCAATAATGTTAGTAACAGTTTCCAGACTACTTCTGATTTGAGATGTATTGCCTGCATAGAAAGTAGTGAAATATGTGTATGTCGTGTAGAAAGTAGCTTTGCCGTCATCGGGTTCAAGATTATCTGATACTGCAGAGGGTTTTAATTCTACTTCAAGTTCTTTGGGAGGCGATACAGGCTCAACATCAATAGGTGTTGTGTCAATAGGGCTGATAGTAGCCACGGATTGAGCAACTGGTGTAATAACATTAGAAACTATTTCCTCTCGACTTGTTATCGTTGTAGACTTGTCTTTGTAGAGAGTAGTCCAATAAGTAAATGTTGTGTAGTATGTGATTGGTAGATTACTTTCTTCTTCAGGTTCCTTGTTAGGCATTATAGTTTCAGTAACTACATTTGTGATAGTCTCTAGGCGACTCTTTACTTTGCTCGAATCTTTTCCAATATACATTGTTGTGAAATATGTAAAGGTAGTGTAACTTGTTTGCAGTAATAGTGTGGGTGAAGGTAAGATCTCCTCTATGTTACTTTCTGAGCTGATCTGATCATCCAATATTATGTTGTTACTATCAAGGAACTTCCTTTCTCCTTTTGATGATGAAGATTTCACATCAGTTACAAAAGAATTTTCTGATTCCAAAGGATTTGATTCTACACTAAACAACATATCAACTTCGATTGGACTTGGATCTGGCGTAGCTTCAGCTTTTGTTTCTCCAGAAGATTGGCTCTTATCTTCTTCCATACTAACACTGGTTTCCATAGAAGAGGTTTCTTCTTCTGCAGGAGGTCTTGCCATTTTAACTTGTTTGCAATTTCTGAAGTCAAATTGAGCTCTAGTATTCTCCATATTTAATGGGTTAGCTTTGGTGGGAATCAATTCATCAGGTCCAACGTAATTTGTGTAAACTTCATTTCTGCTGCATACATTAGCGTCAGTACCAACATAAATCGTTGTAAAGAATGTGTAAGTTGTGTAATAAGTCTTTACCGCATCGGGCTTAATGCTTGCGACAACATCGTCGCCTAATGATGGCGTAGGTGTCTGAGAACTATAAATATCATCTACTTCGACTGACTCAATGACATCTTTATTCTTAACAAGATCGATGATGCTGTTTATCGCAAATGTTTCTGTCGGTCGGCCAATACCCACACTGGTTGGTGCAATCTCGTCCTCATTGAACGCTCCTAATAGTGATGGATCCAATTTAGAAAGATCGATCGTCGATGTAATGATATTGGTAACGACTGATTTGTGACTAGCTACGCTTGAAGTTTGATCACCGAAGAATGTAGTGAAATACGTGTAAGTTGTGTAAAGTGTTTTGTAAATCACATCGATTTCATTTTCTAAATCTTCTTCTTGTTGTTGGGTAGTTGCTTTTTCTGTAGTTGTAGTTGTTTGTTCAGTACTAACCGATACTTCTACATGACCTTGGGTTGTAGTCGTTCTCTCGGTAGTAGTAGTTATAGTCGTGGTAGTAGGTTCTTTCTCTTCAACAGTCTCTTCAGTTTCTACTTGTGGATTTTCCTCAACAGTTGTGCTGTGCTCTTCATGAACAGTGGTTAATGTAGTCTGCACTTCTTCCTGTTGTGTAGTTTTAGGAGCTTCAGTTACAATCTCTACTTCTACAGGTGGCCTATAAGGTTCTTCGGGTATTGGTTCTGGAACCTTTAATTTTGTTTCAGAGGAGTAATTAACTTCAACATTTACTACGGCAGTAGGCTGAATATCAAGGTTGGTTCTACATACAACATTTGTTAGGTAACCTGTATTACTTTCAACAACAACGTCTGATTTGATAGAAGTCGTTGTTTCAGTGCTTTCTAGAGGGATGAAATATGTCGTTAAATAAGTTAACGTTTTGTAAGCCGTTGTCATTGTTGACTGTGTTTCTAGGCCTTCAGTACAGACTACTTCTTGATTGTCTTCATTTGTGTCCTCATGTGTATCTTCCTGCGTGAATTCATCAACGTCAGGTACTGTGAATTTAGACTCAGTTGTCGTTTCAAATTCTTCAGAAGATTCGTCACTGTGTCCACTTTCTGTTGTAGTCATAAAGTCTTGCGGCATTTCTGTAGTCACTTCTTCTTCTTCCTCTTCTTCTTCTTCTGCTTTTTCAGTCACTTCAGCAGCAGTATTTTCAGATTCTTCCTCTGAATTCGTGAATAATTCAGTCATATCGCTTTCAGTAACTGGCGATTCTGTGGGCGCTTCAAGTATGGTTGAGGATGGGGACAATGTCACTAATGGTTCAGTAGCTTGTGAATTGTAATCGTTAATAGGTATAACGCCTAAATCCTCGGTAACACGAGTACTTTCTGTCGTAGTTACAGGAGATTCAGAAGGTTGAATAACATCAACATTCAAATCAAAGCCATTATTATATTGAACGCTTATAGAATCTGGAACTTTATCATCTACTTCATACAAAACCTTTTTCAGACTGTCCTCATCATTAAAAAGAGCTTTATCGGACCTGTTCTCATCAACAACAGCTGGGCCAGTAATTCTAGTTGTAGTTGGTGCTTCATGAGCCTTGAAAGTGGATGAAGCTACGGGAATGTCAGCGGCAAGGAAAGTGATTTTGGTAGAGAGTTTGTCAATGCGGTTAGCGGATGGGAAAACATTAACTTCGTCAGGATTTTGGGGTCGACTTGTTTCAGTGTTAGGGCTAAATATAATGACGGTGTCACCAACAACAGTCGTGAAATCAGCAAAGCCAGCGTATGTGAATGTTTTCTTTGGTCTGGGTTCACTTTTTTGCCCAAACAACTTCTTAGGTAATTTCGTTTGTTGCGCCGCCTGCTGCTGAGGACGGCGAGACTCGACATTATCTATGTAATAAAATATCGGCGAGAATTCGTTCTTAATAGTGAACGTCGGTAAATCGTAATTTGGCTTAACCTTAACTACATTGGCTTCGTCTAAGCCCGCCGGTTTCGGACGCGGTTCTTCTTTAATCGGTTCTGTAACCGGTTCGTATGCTTTGCTTTGTCTATGGAACGAATTTACATTATCGACAACAGATGGCTCTACTACAAATTCAAACTTTTTATCGCTGTCAATGGTTGGACCGTCAAGGTAGTTTAGGACTTCATTTTGAACATAACGTGGTATTTCTTTAACTGGTTGCACTCTGCGACCTACAGGCTCTTCAAATATTTGATTATCAGCCTGACTTTCAGGAGCAGTGGGATTCCAGAATTTAAAACTCTCTTGCGCTGGCTTGCTAGCATAAACTATTTCCATTTTACTGCTAGGCGCTAGATAGTCAGTATTTTTGAGTACAAACTTTTCAGGGTCAATGAAGCCTAAATCTTGCTTGACGTTCCACTCGCCATCGAAAGCGGAATGAGCCCGAGTCGGTTTTACAATAACCGGGTCTTCTACATTGCTTGGCTTATTGTAAAGTACGAGTGAAGACTTCGTCAGTAGCTGTGCGTATATGCGGCCGTTATCTAAGGTGGTGCCCAGGATCTGGGTGGCGTACTCCGTGGTGACACCATCTTGGATGAACGTCCTCGCTGTCGATGTCAGTAAGCCGATGAGTGGCTTGACACTGTGGTACCTCCCGATCTTGGTGTTATAGTCATTCCTCTTCTGATTAACGAGGAGGACGGTCAGGTCTGCGGTCGAAAGTCACAGTCAGCGTCATGTAGGATAGTGTTGGAGGTGCGGTTTATTTTACAAAGTCCATTTGAGTTGTTCCACGACCCACAGGATTAGATTTGAAAGAGAAAGAAAAACATACAATTAATAATGCAATTTAAATAGAATAGAATAAAGATGCTAATAGAAACAATTTGCATACAGTTAGCACTAATTTTATACAGCTTTTTTTTAGATTGAGGCTTTTGATGTCTAAATTATTTTTGGTGTTGAATCATTAAAATTATTATTAATTTACATTAAACAGCTATTTCTATTAAATGTATATACTTAAATTATACTCAATATCAATCTTAATAAAATTATCAGAAAAAAAAATTAGAAAATCAACATCAAAAACCTTATCAAAATGTACACATATTTTTTTAGGTTAAAATAATAGAAAAAGGTTAAGAGTAGAAAAGATATAAAAGAAAATAGAATTGCAATATTATAGTTGTAATTTCTGATACTTTGAAAGGATTTTATTTACTTTTGGCATTCAAAGAAATCATTCAAGCATAGTTATTTTTACAGAAACTTATAAATTAAGGACGAAATCTCACCCCGGTTTTCAGGGCCGCCTTCTCGTTTTATTCTGGAAGATTCTATTTGTTCATCTTGATTTATTTCTGTAACAATAAAAATATAATCATTAGAATAATATAATAATTACGATAATTGAGACATCCGAATGCAATCTGTATACATATTACTCGCATTAAATTGGGCTATATAACACAAAAATAATGACCAAATCCGACAAGTTGTTCCTGAGATTAGCACGTTCAAACAATAAAAAAAATAATCAATTAAGCATAGATAATTGATCAGTATGATTCTAGACCAAAGAATTCAGAATTATGACGTGAAAAATAACTTAAAGTTTAAGGTGAAAAATTAAGGCCAGTTTGAGAGGTGCTAGATAATATTATAGGCAGCTATCTGTCAGATAAATGCCATAGAAATGTTTTTAATGTTAACTACTTTTCTGTTGCATTATCTAACACATAGTTATCTTGATCTTTATCTAGATTTTCTATAAGTTAGATATAGCTTTCTAGAAGTTTCTCTGTTACCTCTGAAACGGGCTCTTAGTGACGTAAATATCAATAGTTTCCGCCATTTTCTTTGCACTTTTTCAACCACCAAATAAATATATCCTTAAGGAAAATGATTGTTATTGTCGCTTAAGCAACAACAGATAATAAGCACAAAATGTACTAGTTCCATAATCCGGCTTGGCTCGGTTTCATAACGTTTTGTTACGATAACCTAGATGCATTGTAGAAAGTGACTAAGTTAAGTATAGCAAGGTCGGGCGGACTCGTGAATTGTTTGATCATAAAAAAATGTGTATTGCTAATGTGTTTTATTGCGGTAATTTGGTAAAGTATAAGCTGTGGTCATTTGGGAGATGAAAAATACATACGAATTGAGAACCTCTTCGTTTTTGGGAAGTTGGTTAAAATATTAGGTCATCGATATAATACCACCTATTCTTTGAAGAGTAGTTATAAATGAATACTTTTAGCCAGTTACCCATGTTTCAGTGATCATATTCTTTTATATGTATACGTGTATGTTAACTTCTTGTCAAACTTTTTATCGTCACCGAATATTGCCCAAACGCTGTGCAGAAATCAATTTTAAGAAGTTACTAGCTTCTGCCAGCGGTTTCACCCGCATCCCGTGGGAACTACTCTACGCACCCGAATAAAAAGTAGCCTATAGCCGGCCTTAATAAATGTTCTATCTAACACTGAAATAATATTTCAAATCTGACCAGTAGTTCCTGAGATTAGCGCTTTAAAACAAACAAACTCTTCAACTTTATAATATTAAGTATAGATAGTAAATATGATGAAAAGCAGCTAAATAAATGACTTTTCTAAAGAAAGTGTGGCTATATTTTTAATTAACAGCTCGTTTTAACTTTATGAAGTCTTCAAGTGTAAATGTGTTGACATCCGACGGACTATAAATCATCATTATTACGTGTTTTTATTTCAAAATGAGTAAATTATGAAGTCAATTAACGTATAAAGTTGAATTAAATATCTTCATGTTGAACAACGTAATCAAATGCACTAATGCAATTTCTACTAAGAAGTTTTTTAAGGATGCTAACAAATAAGCCAATTTTATGAGAGCATATTTTTTACGATTAGCTGTTCATATAACATTGTTATTTAGGGAAGTCTAATATGTCTCACAAGACATTTATATTACTGACAAGTTGGACTCAAAAGTAGACTCAAAAAAACATTTTTTGCGTCTTTATAGTAACATGTGCGTATGCATTAAAGTAGGACTACATCCTGCATCCGAGCCTCGATTTATTGTCTCGCGGAATTAAAACTAAATATTATTCTTGGCGGGGGCACTGCCGTGCCCCTGGATACCTAACATTGGCCAATTACCGTCTACTGCGGTCGTTCAGGGAGCGCAGCTTCAGTAATAAATATATGTATTATTATCAAATAATACTATTACTAACTATTTTGCATAAGTATTTCATTTACGAAAGTGCACATCGCAACCGCGTTTGAGAAAAAACATCAACATTGCACAAAACCACAGACAAAGCTTGCGGGTAACCCAACTCTTCGCAATTAGGTAAAAAATACCGGCTAAGTGCGAGTGGGACTTCTTCACGAAGAGTTCCGTATCTGTATAAAATGTGACACTCCCTCCCGCTGTGGGTGACAGCGGGAGGGAGTGTCAGACTTTTACTGACTAAAACCCACCGTGTTCCTTCGGGAGCCCTTTGCGTGCCAGGGCCGCGGTAACTCTTTCGAACAACCCGCAGCGGGACCCTTAAATATGTATGTTAGGTTTCTAGTTTTCAGTATTTGTTTTAGCGGCAACTGAAATACATCATCTGTGAAAATTTCAGCTCTCTAGCTATCACGGTTCTTGAGATATAGCGTTGACTTAAGGACAACCATGTTTTAGTAATAGGGTCCCGTTTGACCCTTTAGATACGGAACCCTAAAAAGAACTGTTACGCGTGGTTTTTTCACACAATTAGTAGATGCGTTCAGATATTACGTTGTCTATGGTATGCCTTGTAGATTAGACATGGATAGTTTTAACTAATTCTTTAGATGTTAGATTTTCCGAGGTGATTTGAGATGGATGAAATGCTTTTAAGTATATCTGATGATGGTATAGTCTGTACATGGTTTTGGTTTAATTATATTTGTGTAAGCGAGACTTTTAACAGACTTAGGAAAATGAACGCGCGATTTTAGAGGAACGCCGGAAAAAAATAGCCTTCCGCGATAAATGGACTATGTAACACCGAAAGAGTTTTTCATATCTGTCCAGAAGTGCCTGAATTATGTCACCTATTTTAATTAGTTTTAGATTAAAAATGTAAAAATTGGTGTACCTAATAATGTATATCTATCTAACTCTCTCTTCAGCCACATGATTAAAAACCATTTTACCTTAACAATATTAGTACCTATAGATACCTTTACTCCAAAGTTCAAGTAAGAACGCCTTCACACTAGCGTTCGTCGCGTTGTCGCGGCGTCATTTACAATACAACGTAAATGTGTGACGTCTGCGCCGCGTTTGTGCGGCATTCAATTGTAGGAGGATTGTCTCCTGAGGAAATGCTAGGGTAAAAGCGCTCTAAATGTTTTGTAAGACCTAATCCTGTATATAAGTTTGAGTCCAAGTTTTCAGTACCTATCTATTGTCTTGTGAGACATATTAGATATCAACAACAACGCCACGCCTGGGCTGCGCATACGTTCGTCGAACGCCTACATTAGACAAACGCTTGTGTGAAAGAGCATTAACCCTGTCATCGTTAACTTACTGGGCTGTTCCCCTTCCGCACATTCCAATCAAGCACTGGTTTTCACTGACACAGTACATCAGGATGTCAAATGGAAGGAAATACGCCTCATGCATATAAAAGAGGACTATTAGCAGGTCATTGGGGGAATGCGGGTCAGTGGAGGAATGACCCAGTACGTGGGCCACTGTGTGGGTACAGTTGGCCACGCTGGTGATATGGGACATATTTTGAATGACACGTTACGGTAATGAGACGTAATGGGAACTAGGTGTCATATTTTTTAGTTTGGGTTTTGGTATCAATAATTAAAATGTCCTGAAAACATTATCAAACTATGTATGTCGTGTATGTTTAAATTGATGGATTGATTTCAAAACTATATCCCTTCACTACTCTAAATAAGTTTAACGGCTAGTTACACAAGTTCTCAGAAAAGTCAGAGATAGCTATCTAACAGATAGAGAAATTGAAATGATTTTAATTCTTAAATTTCTCAGACAAGTATCCAGAACTTTATCTAGTACCTGTAAAAGTGGCTGTAAATATGATCGTGTATTTTTTTGTATTAAGTATTTGGTTGATAATGACTGAACCAATTAGTAAAAAAATAAATTGAAAACGAGATAGGTTGCTCGAAAAGGACAATATTTTTGAAACCGGGGAAAACAGCACTTTTAATCGTAATATTTACAGCTCAGTAAGAATAAGAATAAGAAGCATTTATTTGCACAGAATATGAGTATAAAAGATGACAAAATATCAAGAATCGAATCATCATATTCTACCTGAAACAGGTGTACAAATTCACTATACAGGCCAACTAAAGGTCCTATTTTATTACACTTATCAACTAATAATAAAATCATGAAATAAAAGGGAATCTATAAAATCACTTATGGGTCATTCTTCTTTTTAACCTACAATTTGAACGAAGGACTTTTTGACATAAAAAAATGATTTAAAAAAAATATAGATATTTTTCTCAAGTTAAATGATGTCATTTCGAACTATCATTTAATCATCGTGGATTCCAAAAGCAACCTGCTCATTAAAGTTTTACCTATTTTTCATAATTTCAAGTTTTATCGGAATGAAACGTGTCTTTTGAACACCTCCGTCACAAACAAGTTTTTTGTACTATATCAGGTCAGATCTTCATATTTTTATTATTCATATGCTTAACTAAATAACAAATATTTACTAACTTTAGCTCAAAAAAACAGAAACTCTTAGCTGTTAAAAATATTAAAAAATATAGTTAATATAAAAATGTGACAGAGTGGTAATTTTTTTCTCACACGAATATCAAAGTTNGGGACCCTTAAATATGTATGTTAGGTTTCTAGTTTTCAGTATTTGTTTTAGCGGCAACTGAAATACATCATCTGTGAAAATTTCAGCTCTCTAGCTATCACGGTTCTTGAGATATAGCGTTGACTTAAGGACAACCATGTTTTAGTAATAGGGTCCCGTTTGACCCTTTAGATACGGAACCCTAAAAAGAACTGTTACGCGTGGTTTTTTCACACAATTAGTAGATGCGTTCAGATATTACGTTGTCTATGGTATGCCTTGTAGATTAGACATGGATAGTTTTAACTAATTCTTTAGATGTTAGATTTTCCGAGGTGATTTGAGATGGATGAAATGCTTTTAAGTATATCTGATGATGGTATAGTCTGTACATGGTTTTGGTTTAATTATATTTGTGTAAGCGAGACTTTTAACAGACTTAGGAAAATGAACGCGCGATTTTAGAGGAACGCCGGAAAAAAATAGCCTTCCGCGATAAATGGACTATGTAACACCGAAAGAGTTTTTCATATCTGTCCAGAAGTGCCTGAATTATGTCACCTATTTTAATTAGTTTTAGATTAAAAATGTAAAAATTGGTGTACCTAATAATGTATATCTATCTAACTCTCTCTTCAGCCACATGATTAAAAACCATTTTACCTTAACAATATTAGTACCTATAGATACCTTTACTCCAAAGTTCAAGTAAGAACGCCTTCACACTAGCGTTCGTCGCGTTGTCGCGGCGTCATTTACAATACAACGTAAATGTGTGACGTCTGCGCCGCGTTTGTGCGGCATTCAATTGTAGGAGGATTGTCTCCTGAGGAAATGCTAGGGTAAAAGCGCTCTAAATGTTTTGTAAGACCTAATCCTGTATATAAGTTTGAGTCCAAGTTTTCAGTACCTATCTATTGTCTTGTGAGACATATTAGATATCAACAACAACGCCACGCCTGGGCTGCGCATACGTTCGTCGAACGCCTACATTAGACAAACGCTTGTGTGAAAGAGCATTAACCCTGTCATCGTTAACTTACTGGGCTGTTCCCCTTCCGCACATTCCAATCAAGCACTGGTTTTCACTGACACAGTACATCAGGATGTCAAATGGAAGGAAATACGCCTCATGCATATAAAAGAGGACTATTAGCAGGTCATTGGGGGAATGCGGGTCAGTGGAGGAATGACCCAGTACGTGGGCCACTGTGTGGGTACAGTTGGCCACGCTGGTGATATGGGACATATTTTGAATGACACGTTACGGTAATGAGACGTAATGGGAACTAGGTGTCATATTTTTTAGTTTGGGTTTTGGTATCAATAATTAAAATGTCCTGAAAACATTATCAAACTATGTATGTCGTGTATGTTTAAATTGATGGATTGATTTCAAAACTATATCCCTTCACTACTCTAAATAAGTTTAACGGCTAGTTACACAAGTTCTCAGAAAAGTCAGAGATAGCTATCTAACAGATAGAGAAATTGAAATGATTTTAATTCTTAAATTTCTCAGACAAGTATCCAGAACTTTATCTAGTACCTGTAAAAGTGGCTGTAAATATGATCGTGTATTTTTTTGTATTAAGTATTTGGTTGATAATGACTGAACCAATTAGTAAAAAAATAAATTGAAAACGAGATAGGTTGCTCGAAAAGGACAATATTTTTGAAACCGGGGAAAACAGCACTTTTAATCGTAATATTTACAGCTCAGTAAGAATAAGAATAAGAAGCATTTATTTGCACAGAATATGAGTATAAAAGATGACAAAATATCAAGAATCGAATCATCATATTCTACCTGAAACAGGTGTACAAATTCACTATACAGGCCAACTAAAGGTCCTATTTTATTACACTTATCAACTAATAATAAAATCATGAAATAAAAGGGAATCTATAAAATCACTTATGGGTCATTCTTCTTTTTAACCTACAATTTGAACGAAGGACTTTTTGACATAAAAAAATGATTTAAAAAAAATATAGATATTTTTCTCAAGTTAAATGATGTCATTTCGAACTATCATTTAATCATCGTGGATTCCAAAAGCAACCTGCTCATTAAAGTTTTACCTATTTTTCATAATTTCAAGTTTTATCGGAATGAAACGTGTCTTTTGAACACCTCCGTCACAAACAAGTTTTTTGTACTATATCAGGTCAGATCTTCATATTTTTATTATTCATATGCTTAACTAAATAACAAATATTTACTAACTTTAGCTCAAAAAAACAGAAACTCTTAGCTGTTAAAAATATTAAAAAATATAGTTAATATAAAAATGTGACAGAGTGGTAATTTTTTTCTCACACGAATATCAAAGTTAAAATATTCTGTGTTATTCACGATATGAATTATTATTAAATGTTTCTAATCTTTTATGTTTAGTATACAGAGGTGAAAAAGTTAGAAAACTGATAAAAACACGAAATATTTCTGATCAAAATAATCATTTTTTTCGAAAGGAAGACAAAAGTATTGTAGGTTAAAAAGAAGAATGACCCATATAACAAAACAAAAGAAAATACAAATCAAATGAGAAAATCTTCCCCATAAAAAAATAAAATAAAACATGAAATACTTAAAATTATGTAAAAACAAAAAAGTATATTAAAATTCTATAGACCTATCTTTTAAAAACTCTGTATAACTATAAACTATAAAATCAGTGTGAAAACTATGAACAAAAATACTTTCTACATAATATATTTTGTTCGCAAGTTCATCGATTGTTGTTCAGTTACCACGATGATCGGATATTGAAGAAAAACATAACACTATTAGCAATATGGGGAGCTTAGCTCATGTATTGTCTATGGTTAAGGAGGTCACTCTCTTTATGTGGTGCAAGACAAAAAAAATAGAGTTGTTAATAAAATAAGTTGATGATGGATCGGAGATCACGAGGTCTCGGGTTCGATTCCCGGGACGGGCCGAAATCGCTTTGTGGGTTTTAGAAACTTTCACAAAGCAGCCCGGAGTTGGAAGTTTGTGATTGATACACCCGTGCATCGGAGAGCACGTTAATGTCGGTCCTGCGCCTGATCTCTTTCCGGTCCTGTCGGATTTTCCGTCCAATCGGGTTATGAGAGTGAGGGAATAGGGAGTGCACCTGTGTCAGTGCAAATGCTTGTGCACTATAATATGTCCTGCGCAAATGGCTGATCTCCTTATTTGAGAACAGCCGCCGTGGCCGACAGTCGGCCTTGGTCGCCATTATTATTATTATTATATATCAGGTAACAGCAGCATCAGGTCGATCGATCCTAAAGTTAAGGAACACTTCACGGAGTAACTCCATGGATGGGTGCCCATTTCAGACTTTTACTGACTAAAACCCATCATGTTCCTTCTTGAGTACTTTGTGTACCAGGGCCGCGGTAACTCTTTCGAATAATCCCGCAGCCCCTGCAGGCCCTTGCCCTAGTGGGCCGCTGGAACGGGTGACATTTAACGAGTTCCTCGTCTCAGCTGTCATTTGCACTTTGGCAGTCATTACGGTTAGAAAGAAGCCATAAAGTGCGACAACCAGTCTTACCAAGTGGTATAAGGTTGTCTAGGTTACTGGGTTGAGGGGTTCACAGGGGCTCAGGGGTTGTTAGGCATGAAGCCGACCCCAACATAGTTGGAAAAGCACTTCCAAATGAAATTAAACTAAATAATTAGGCAGCCAAATTAAATTGTAACATTCTGCCTTGCGTATAGTAGACGAAAGATACAGGCTAACAATATTAATAGGAATTTCCTCTAACAAAATTTTACATAACAACTAAATAGCCGACAAATTGACTGAAACCCAGGCTTCATTAGCTACTTACATAATACCCTGAAAATAAAAACAACCAAAAATCTTCTAACTCAAACAAAATGCTATTTCCCCATTCCGAAATACTTCCGCACTTCAATTTGGTCTCGGCAATCATTTTTGACAATACAACAATTACCTAACACAAGCCAATTTAACTCTTATCGCTTTAAAAATAGAGTCTAAAATCCTATCACAAACATCTCGTAGTAGTGTAAACTTGTGAGAACAGGTGTACTATACAAAAGAAGTAATTACGCATAGAACTGTCAAAACATTAATTATTTCGCACGCTCTCCTTTCTAAAAAGTTGATTGGCACATACCTGATGTTTATCAAAGGACCTTATTGCAAGGTGATAAGGTTTATATTTGAAGACCCAATGATTTGAACATTTGTATGTAGATCTTAATTCAAAATACGTAGTGATGGGAATTTTGTAAACTTGGGAATGTAATTTTACACTCGCTCTTTCATTCACCTTCGCAAACTTTTGCGCAATTATTTTTGTGCACCTATGTTTCTTTTACCTCAAAATATGTCATAAAGTGAAAATCTACAAAACCATGTCGAATGTTAGTTTCGTAGTGTTGTAACACAAACGTGTCGACAAATCTCTTTACAACACTGGTGTTATCGATGAAACAGTTCGTCTCTGTCGGTGTATTTTATTTATTTCAGTACATTTCACTTTTACTTGCCCAAAAGAAAGTACGATGTTTCTTGTTTTTATCTGCTTTCGAAATGCCGGTTACTATCTTATTACTTAAAATAATGTAACTTCATGCTTTTGCAAGTTAAAAATATGCATTTCATTGCAACAAAAAAATATTATCAGTATTTTACGAACATGCTGTAACAGCCATCTTTATTTTTCAAATACTTACAGAACTATCAAAGTTTGAATTTGAATTTCGCAAATTCAAGTTTTGAAATTCGAATGTCTGGAAAATTGTGCGCTTTTTTTAATGAATGAATTCTATAAGTAATCTGTCCATTGTTTTATGATTAGAGATTAAAGTTTTAGATATCATTTATATGGAGCTTACATCATTAATTCTGTAGACATATTGTAACATATAATACAATAAATAAAATAGGTTTTAGATGGAAAATAGATATGTATCCGCCATTTTGTAGTACACTACCGCTTCCTAAGTAGCTTAGCGTTTCGAAATGAGTCCTCAACTTTATGGCTAATGGCGGGAAAAGTGTCGTGTAAAAACTTGCCCGAGGGAGCGAGATGACAATGGTGTTTTATGTGAGTGTGAGAGAGATGGAATGTGTGTCAGTGGGTGAGCAGGCCCTGAGTCAACGCACTTGCCGTTGCACCGGGTGGTGCAAAAACAAGTGCTGTATGTTTTTAATTATTTTCTTAAGGCTTTCTGAATAATTTAGTGTGGTAATATAAAGGTAGAAAAGGTGTAAATTATAATATTTTTTTACATATTTAATAGAGTTAAAAATTAATTAAAAATCTAAGGCAATCGATTAAACATTTAAATTCAATTAATATATTACAGCAACAATTAAACCAAAAAAATCTCACTCAGTAAGAAAAAAAAACTTTTTTTCTAGTGTAGCAATTTGTCGGCCACATAAATGTTGCTAGCCTAAAAAATAGACGGACTTCTAGCTTTTATGGTTTCCAGCCATTTAAGAAGTGGGTGCCGTCTCAATCGTCAATTAGCCTGAATTCCTTTGCTTAGTAGAGCTTAGATCAGCCATTTTGTCTAGCTATAGGTACAGTTTTTGAAAATAAAGTAAATCTATGCAAAATGTTAGGAATTAGTCACGATATAGAATCGTTTTAGTCAATATTGTATCGTTCTATGTATTGAATGATATCGAAAAAGTATTCACAATTTTAACTACTTAATTATGGATGTTTGTAAAAAAATCGATATCGATGAGATTGTTAGTCTAGTAAGTTATTGATATTTTTGATGCATTAATTTCAAGTGGGAACTAATTCATGCACCCGGATAAAAAGTATCTAGCTTTTACAGCCGTTTTTAATAAATCGTAGTTCCTGAGATTAGCGCATTCACGCAAACAAGTAATTGAGCTTTAGAATATTATTAAGTATACATGAATTATCAGCTACCAATACAAAATTCACAATCTTTTTCAATAGGTACCCGAAATACAAGAAAGATAAACAACTATTTTAACCTCACTCTAGATCATTCAAATATACTTAAAATCTTCCAAAAAAGCATAACCATAGTCATCATATAAGCTTCAAAAGTTTCGAAACATTTTCCCACGTTTAGCCATATAATAATGTTCCATATACAATTATTTGCACAACGGATCGTCCGTTGATTCACTAGTTGCGACACCCTGACCTGTTCACATGTTATTAACGAAAATTTGGATTGTTTTAGCCGACTTTTGTGTTGTACATTTGTAAATTTACGGTATTTTAATTGGTGGTATTTTGTAAGTCTAGTGTGAGGATTAGAAATTGTAATTTTGGATTGTAAAAGTTTACAATATACAAGTATATTGGGATAAATATAAACACATTTGTAATAGGTACAGAAGATAGTACATACATCAACTTACCACAATCTGTCTTTCTGCAATAAATTTTTAAACGGTTTTATTTAGGTCAGGGTGTTTGTTTCGTCAAATTTAGTAATTGAAATTTAACCCACTTCCTGTCGCCGCTACAAGATGGCGGACAACTTAGTTTTTTTCAATCTTATCAATATGGATATCAAATGAAAGGGCTTGTTAAGTAGAATACAGTGCAGTATACAAAATCAAAAACCAAGATGGCCGCCGCTACAATAACGCGGACAACTTACTTTTTTTTAATCCCATCAATATGGATATCAAATGAAAGGGCTTGTTAAGTAGAATACAGTGCAGTATACAAAATCAAAATCCAAGATGGCCGCCGCTACAATATGTTGCACTATACAAAATCACAATTATGAATCCTCCACCCAAGTCAAGATCTCGTATCCTGTCGAGGACTGTGTGGCGTTAGGGTAAATAGAATGAGAAATAAAAACTAAAAACTTAAAAATAAAAAAAAGGTAAAAAAAACTTTTTAAGTTAAACGGTTTTATGGTAAACAGCAAAATGTTGCAGATCAATGTACTAAAAGCTAAAAAATAAAAAAAA
>NWSH02000162.1:6716401-6734660 GCA_002382865.2 Heliothis virescens | reverse complement strand
TAAAAACGTAACATATTTTTAATATTGGCATGATAATAACTTATGTAATAACTTAAGACAGAAGGTCCTTTAAGTACAGACTAAAAAGATTAACTGACTTGGTATTACATGGATCTCACAACTTTTTACGATAGAGAGACTGAGCTGCGGCCTGCGAGACTTGGGTTTTTTACAGGATGTTTTTGATGGCATTTTATTTACGTCTAAGCTGCCACCCAAACTCTTCAACTAGGTGTTCAACCAATATATTACACTAGCTTCCGCCAGCGGTTTCATCCGCTCTCCTGTGGGAACTACTGCGCGCACCTGGATAAAAAGTAACCTAAAACTGAAAGAATTTTTCAAATCAGACCGGTAGATCCTGAGATTAGCGCGTTCAAGCAAACAAACTCTTCAGCTTTATAATATTAGTATAGATGATGAAGAAACCAATACATATGATATTAAAACATGTATATCAAATATACACAATAACTTACAGCCTATCTTCAGGTTATCTTATAGTGTTGTAAATGCTAACTGTAAGATATCTGATATCTACAAGATACACAAGTTAGTAAAGAGCAGTATGGGCAATCGCAGGTCAACATAGACTGGCCATAGGTCAAAGAGCTTTATGTCATATTATATGTATAGATTAGAACTTATTCTAAGAGGTTATTGCGACGTTAGTTTAGTATAAGGCTCTAACTTAGAATGAAAAAGCTACGGATAATAATTGCTACATACAAATTTTCGAAATTGTTTTTCTATACATTAACATGACTAATAGGAAACTGCTGAAAAACTAATTTTAGAACAAATATTTAGTAAGTTCGTAACTTTTCAGGAGGACTTAGAAAAACAATAAAATAAAGCAATGCGTAAGACCAAAAGTGGACGCTATTCAAAATGAGCTTATAATTGTTTTATACAGTACTACTGTACCACGTTCACTAATTAACCAAGCTATAAACGAACATTTTCAAGTAACTACCTATGGTAAAATTCAAAATACAATTCGCACCAAAGAATAACCTACGCCATAATAAAACACAAGGAACCTCATACACGATAGCTGTATGCGATAAAATAATGATCCCTATTAAATAATCAATAGCATTATATGCAAATAGTACAGAACGCTTCCCATACGCCGCCATTGTTCCAATGTGACCCAGAAACCATAGTGAGTGTCTCACTGACCTTCTAGCGGGTACAACACTTGAAAATATTCAGTCAGGTGAAACGGTTCCTGCACTGCCTATTTCACTCGATTTCGTCCGCCATTTCCGAAAAAATAGTTAAGTCATTATTAACATTAGATAGTATAAAAAAATATAATCCCTGTTTATTAAAAGCACCAGCTGAAATCCACGCTTTCGATCGTGAAAATTAATTTATATTTTATTGACCTGTAATTCAAATCCTGAGCAAAGACAACAAAAAAAATACATAATTATCATTTTACTACATTACTATTTACTATTTTTACTTTACTATTTTTACATTCAGTGATTTAGCAAATCTGTGCCAAGATTACAAGTTGCATTGCATTAAAGAAAATATTGAGTATTGCCAATTCTAAAAAAGCGATTACCCCAAATCCAATCAAAGAAATAAGACATTCCACATTTAAATCTACATTTATTCTATTCGCGTCACAGCTTGCACACTGGTCAGAAAGCGACATCCAAGTGAAAGTAGACAAAAAACTATTTTATTTTAAATTTCACATTCCGAATAAATTCGTTCACACGCCTAATGTGATAATCTTGCGTTCATGGTCTGACTACCGCGAAATTTTGTTACTAAACATGTTGTCATAGTAAATTGAAATAGACAACGCCAATTTGGCGCGCTTTTTTGACGCCATTTTGAACTTTATCGCAAAGAAGCAACGGTGTACTACCACCAAAAAAACTAAAAAAATATTGCACATGTTTCCTTGCTCAATTATGATGATTTCTTTTGTTAGTTTGTCTGCATATTTCTTGATGGTCAGCAATCAAATTTTATTGTGTAACTTTGAGGTTTAACTTATAAAGGTCATTTACCTCTTAATGTATGGATCGAAGTCATAACTGATTTTATAACCATCATACTGTTATGAGAAGTGCGTTACGCTAGTCATAGTTTTTACGGTTTTAAAGAAAAAAGGGGCCAAGAACATGAATCAAGTATAATTTATACTTATGTACTTTGTAGGAATGATTAATTCCTTTAATGGAAAGTCCAACAGAGAAAGAAGAAAGTTCGTAAAATTTTATAAATCGAATCACATTCTTACCACGCCTTCGAAATTTAAAATGAGGTAAAATGTGATCGAACTTAACCCATGTGCCTGCGATCGGTGTCGCATAGCAAATTCACATAACTTTGTATTTTTATTTTCATTTTGAACTATATCAGTATACGTTTAAGGAGGAATTTCGCTCGTTTTTTACCTGCTACTTATTGAAGGCGACGTGAATGTCAAGTACATGAAATCGTTTATAGTGGTTCGCTAATTTTCGGTCACTTTCGAGGCCAATGGCATTGGGGAAAGACTATTAACATGTCATAAACTTGTCTACGCTACACAAAAATGTTTTGACACAAAAAAGGAATATATTTGAACAAAAAAAACATGGAAAATGTAATTTGTTCTGTCATCGCTTACAAAAAGTAATCGTTCATTATATTCGGGTCATAGAGCCGAGTTGAGAGTGAAACTGCATTTTTTTAAGTACACTGTACCCACTCACAGATGCCGGGCGTCTGACGCACAGTGCTTCAAACTTAACACTTATGTGGACAAAAATACTTTCGCAATGAGATTTTGTTTATTTAACTTTTTTATAGCCAACACTTTCTTGTGTTATTGCGAATTTTGGTACGTATGTACAATTTTTTTCGCTTTTATGACACTTAAACTTCACCTTGAATCTGTTTAACTGTGAAATCGTGTCGTTATTTTCAAGTTCATTTCAACAATTGGCTTTTTTCTGTACTTACAAAATGCACATTGATCAACTATTTATTGGGGTTTATTGACTTAAAGTCCAAACACAATACTTACAACCGACGTTATTTACAAATAAAAAAAAATAACAACACGCAATCTCGATTACTCAACTTCAAAAAATACCTTGACAACAAACTTAAATCATAAAAATCAAATTCAATAGTCATTTTGTCCATAAAAACACACAGTATAACCACAGTGCATTACCAGTTACGTAGTCCAGTTAATTACAGCTTACTAACCATAAGATTGTAGTTGGTTCGAACATTCTGGGTCAATGCGGCTGAGTCGATGAACGAACGTGATCATTTTGAACTAGCCATTGGCTAAGCATGATTGCTGGCTTTGCTTGGTATTTTGTGAACCTTGATCTTGATTGAAAATTATGCTACTACTTGATTATAGATCGTCCATTGTGCAGATAAGTAACCAACTGTGGGATATTATAAGGGCCTATTCTGGTAAGTATGTTACTTCACAGTGGACTGTAAAATTTCTTTCGAAATGGAAGGGATTCCATGTAAACATACAATTATTTGATTATTTAGGCGATGCATAGTTTGAAAGAGAATTAGTAGAATATGGTGATAAATATTGGTAAATAAATGATAATAATAGTGGATAAAGATTTTTAAGCCATTGACGACAACGATGGAAAATTATGAGGCCCAGCTGCATCTCTGCTTTATATATTTTTTTCTTCTTCATCTTATGACATTAAAAAAAGAAAGCCTCATTCACATGGCCATAACGTGCTAACTGTATAATCAACATTGAAAGAAAAACCGGTTCAAAAAACCTGAATGAAATGACGAATCACAGCACCAAAAATTTACTTTCGTCTGATATTTTCCTACAGTTACTATGAAATGCTGTAACACTAACAGCTTACTAAATAAAACTTCTAAATAGTGACGTGTCCATCTATTGTACATTTTCGTTAATAAAAAAGAATAATACAGCAAACATTCTTTCACAACTCAACAAAATCGAAAGTGTTTGAAAAGTGTGAATTGGGAAAAAACTTGCGCTTACGCCGCCAATCGTCGACCTATGGACAGGGTTGCCAGAATCTTTGTACATATTTTCCCAGAAAAATGGAAAGTATGCTTTTCCTGCAGATAAACCTACACAGTCTTAAACTTTTTAGTCTCAATATTTAACCCACAAAAACACAATAATTTAACTATTATTCATAACGCACGATATTTTTTCAAGCACTCTCATTATTAATAACCTTGAGAATAATAGTACCATATTTAGCATAATAACACAAACGCCCACTAAACTATTATCCATTGTAAATTGCTTAATAAACATACTAACGATCTAATCTGATGTAACTGTACCGAATTATGAATACCAATATTGATTTAATACATAGATTAGTCTCAAAATACTGGTCAATTTACTCTTGATATAAAAAATTTAATCGGCGCTGTAATTTAGGTTAGTCGAGCTTTATGAAATTATAAATTTTAATGTTGTTATTTTGGTTTGTATAAATGATAGGTCGTGCATATTTTTTCTACCAAATTAAAAAATATTTGTGTTGACACCAGTGGTATCCAAAATCGATAATCACCATATTTACTGATACCCAACAAAAATTTGAAACTCCCGAAAATCAGGGTAAAAAATTCATAACCTGGCAACCCTGTAAGATCGGGGTCATAGTAAAAGCGAAAAGCGCGAAACAGGTTCTGATTCAAATTTGGGCTTGTGACAGGTTGTTTTCTCTTGCCCCGAGGAGGCGCGCGCGCAGCTGCGAGATCGAAATGCCAAGCACGAGTTTGGCAAACACGGAGACTTTATTTATTTAATGTTTTCTCCTGAAGTAGTTTATTATTGCCGTGAAATGCTTATAAAATTAGGTTAGTTAGATCTTTTTTTGGAACTGAAAATATTTTTATCCAGCTGCACGAAGTTGTTCCTACGGGACGAGGGTGAAACCGCTCTTCAATATAGAGAAGCTAATACCAATTTTTATTTTTGATTTTATTTCTCACTACGGGACCCTAATAACATGAAATGCATTTCAAAAGTCAAGGTACAGACAACAGCAGGTCAACGTATACGAATCTGTAAAATTTTACCAATCTAACATTAACCTACCTCCATTGTGATAAGGTTGAAAATCTATTGCAGAAATTTGACAGATTGTGGTAACTCGATGTGCTGCTGTCTGTACATCATACTTGCATACTTGCAGTTGCAACGCAATATTTTAAACCTAGCAATTACGTATTTACTTTTATTGCGCCACTTGACTTCACGGATTTAAAGTTGTATCTTTTGCAAGTATTTTTATTAACTTTTTCCTTGAGTTTATAACTACATTCTTGTTGAATTGCAAGTTGGAGCTTTTGTTCTTCATATGTTTTCATCTCGAAGTTTCGTAGTTGATGACTTTTCTGTCTTACTTTCATCACCCTTGCGACTAGAACTGCATCTCTAAGGACCAAGGATCAAATAGTTTGTTTGATAATAACTAAATTATGACTATATAAAAACTAGTTTTCATTTTTATTCTGGAAAACTTCTTACATTATTTTCACATTTTCGATAAGAAGAATTTTATACTTTGACAGTTATACAATAGCCTTCCTCGATAAATGGGCTATCTACACACTGAAACATTTTTCAAATAGGATCAGCAATTTTGAGATCACTTGAGCCAACTCTCTTCAGAGATAGACAAATAGGTCTTTTTAGGGTTCCGTACCCAAAGGGTAAAACGGAACCCTATTACTAAGACTTCGTTGTCTGTCTGTCTGTCTGTCTCCAGGCTGTATCTCATTAACCGTGATAGCTAGAATGCTGAAATTTTCACAGATGATGTAAATCCGTTGCCGCTCTAACAACAAATACAAAAAATTTAAAAAAATACATTATTAAGGCTGTTGATTTATATTAATTGCAAAATTGTATACTAGTAGCGCCATCTATTAGAAATAATGTGCAACTTAAGTAACTCACACTTGACCATTGCTATTGTACATTTTCCATAGATAATGTTACGGAACCCTTCGTGCGCGAGTCCAACTCGCACTTGGCCGGTTTTTTACACATTAATATACCAAAGCTTACAAACACACAACTATAACATATCTAACAAGTATAATACGTAGGTGAGTGCAGAACTGGTACAGGAAACCCAGTTGATAGGAATGAAAGTAAGGCCGCTTCGAGGTCACGCGACCAGGCTGCTCTTGTTTGTGTTGTTTATAGTGCAGGGCTTGTTGTTAGCCCTTTTATGTTGAGGCTATAGGATAGACTAGTTTTTGGTCTATTTTTATAGCGGTTTGTGTAAAAACGGTTGGTTTTTTGGGTATTCTATAAAAGGAAACGCGGCCGTGCTTGTAAAATGCCAGGTTATAATTTTGAACTTTGAACCAAAAATAGAACAAACTTTGAATCTGTGAAGTGTTTTTGAAAATGTATTCATTAGTGTATCTTAAATCGTAAATCAGTAAAAGAACAAATCACTCATTGAGTTGTTCTTAAAGAATAATCAACCGGATTTTACCTATGTGGAAACTTCAAGTAACATAGAACTACTAAACTAACATAAACTGAATACAAAACCTTATTTTCTGTAAAATCCTCACGAAAAAACCCTAAAATCTGAAAACCTCCTTTTTTGAAGTCGGTTAAAAATAGTATTAAGCCACCTGGAAATCGAACCCTCACTTTACGGAAAACCAGTCTCCATTCATTATTCTCGAAGGCTACAGAATCCACATACCTATCCGTCTACTCTCTCCAAAACCATTAAAATGCCATTAGAGGTTTTCTAAAACAATCTATTGGATCACGGATGAACACCGTAGGCAATTGACACATTCTAAAGGCGTATGTTATAGGTAGGTAATAATGTGAGCGATTTCACGCGAAATACCTAGTCTAGGGAAAGATATTTCTCTAAGGTATAGTAGACTAGCTTGCGCCAGCGTTTTCACCCACGTCCCGTAGGAACTATTCCGCACACCCGGATAAAAAGTAGCTTATAGCCTTTTTCGATAAATTGGCTATCCAACTCTGGAAGAATTTTTTAAATCGGATCAGTAGTTCCTGAGATTAGCGCGTTCAAACAAACAAACTCTTAGCTTCATATTATTTGTATAGAAGTAAAGAGATCAACATCATCTTTATAAGACGATAACGTATGATGCAAGCTTTAAATAAAAACATTTCTTTGACCTGCTTATAACTGACCTACATTAATCAACGCAAGCTTTTCCTCACAAGTTTCCCTCATTTCCTCCGACATATCAATTTTCTTGCGACTTTCCACAACATCACCTAAGTCTTCGTCTAACAGTAATGATGATCGCCAATTGTCCCGTTGATCGGCGCGTGCGCACCTGTCTAACGCAGCCATTAGTGGCCGCCTGTCACACCGCACCGTAACAAATGCGTAGGGAATCGATTTGGCGAACAATATAGTTGTGAGTACAAAATTATACGGACAATCTTTTATTGTGTTTTCTAATTTTTATTTATGTCTCGTGGAAGTCTTAACTTTCACCAATGATGGGTTTGTTTTTAATCGAAATGTTTATTGTTAGATTTCACAAATATATTTATTGGTATCTTCTGCCCGGAGTGAGGCCATTTTGTGGTTTATTTATACATAAATATTATAGCTTAAAACATTTCCACTTTCTATTCCCAAGATTGGTTTTCACATAGAAACGTTTAGAAGAACATCATCTGCCTAGCCTTTTCCCAACAATGTTGTTGGTCGGCTTCCAGTCTTACCGGATGCAGCTGAGAACCAGTGTTTTACATGGAGCTACTGCCTGTCTGACCTCCACAACCCAGTTACCCGGGCAACTCGATACCCATTGGTAAGACACCGGTCTTACCACCACCAGGTTGTCAGACTTTCTGGCTTCTGACCACCCGTAACGACTGCTATAAATATAGTCAAATGACACTCGTCCATCACCATCATATCATCGGAAGAACTCGTTATGACAAGATGGTCACCCATCTACGGACCGATCGAGCCAAACNCCTGACTAAACGTTTAGAAGAACATTTATGTATTTTGGTACATTCTAGCTGTACCTGCATAAAATATAGGTAGCCTACGTATGTCATCGGGCGATAGTGTAGCTTCCCAATAGTGTAACAATTTTACAGATCAGTTCAGTAGATTTGGAACCTTTTGCCTTTATTACTCAAGATTTCTTAAATATTCACAATTGATCGTCCACTCCTCCCCTACATTACAAACTCAAGCACGAACGATACATAACGGTGTAAAAGAAGGAAATGCGACAGTAATGTAACCAATACCGCAGATATGTGGAACATTTTGCTCAAGCATTTCCTATAGCTTCAACATTGGTATGCAGACTATGCTCGTATATATTGTGATAGAATGACAGTTTGATATAGATATCGAAGTATTTAAAGGCCTCTTAAAAATGTTAGCGTAAATATTTTATCTGGAAAATATTGAACCTTCTACGGAAGTTTCTTAATAAGAATTCAAACTGTTTGATAGTTTTAAAATCTTCTAGAATCATAGGGCTTTATAACCACTGCATCTTGGTGGTAACTACTTTCTGTGTCTCAAACTTCAAACGATATATTACTTAATATACAGGGTTACTTGTAAGAGTGCCTTAATTTGTTGCTTTTGGGTCCTTCTATCACCTCCTTCCGGATATACGTCGAATTACAAGTAACCCTGTATATATCTACAAAACTTTATCAATTCAGCGTGAAAGCACGGCAGACAGACAGAGTTATTTTCGCAATTTATTATTTTAAGTAACTAACAACTAGCGAAATATAATGACGCTTTTCACATGCTTAGGTATGTAGATAGCCACGCCTCCCCGCCCCCTGAGAAAAACCATGATAATACAACATGTTCATCATGACACAACAATGTGCCTTTCCCCACGTAATCCTTCGTATCGAATGTTCTCGACGCCTCAAATACCAAGGCTAAGCGACCTTAGTGCAAGGCTCTGTGCAGATAACAATGCAGTGGAGTTTATATGTCTTTAAGATAATTTAGACATATGTTTTTAATGTTAGGAATTAATATGTGAAACTTAGTCTTATTTTCCCGTATTTTTGATGTTCAGATTGATCTCATCATTTGCCTAGCATTTAACAAACTTTAGGCTTACCAAGCTATGGGCTACCAGTCTAATCATATGCAGCTGAGTACCAGTGTTTTACATGAAGCGACCTCCTGTCCTACTCAACCCAACCCGGGCAACCCGATAACCCTTGATATGTTCAGATGGTTTAAAATGTGCCTTTTCAATACATGTAGCATTGTCAATATCACAAACCATGTTAAATATGC
The DNA here is from genome assembly GCA_002382865.2 of Heliothis virescens. Classification (NCBI taxonomy): domain Eukaryota; kingdom Metazoa; phylum Arthropoda; class Insecta; order Lepidoptera; family Noctuidae; genus Heliothis; species Heliothis virescens. The sequence goes on along the minus strand of NWSH02000162.1, from coordinate 6,725,337 downwards.
TTGTACCTGGAGCGGGCTCGCGAAGGTCGAAATCCCTTAACTATTGACTAAACTTACATTACCGCAATGCAGGCACACCATGAAAACCAAAATCAATTTCGATTAATGATTGTCACGTTAGCTCGAGTTTATTACCTGAAACAAAACAATAGTATCATAAGCATGGCTTTTCCGAACTATGTTGGGGTCTTCCAGCCCAACTGGATGCAGCTAAGTACCTGGATAACCTGGGCAACCCGATACTACTTAATACAACTGGTTGTCAGACTTTCTGGCTTCTGACTACCCGTAACGACTGCCAAAAATGTACAGATGCCAGCACATTAACCTACCACAATCCGTCAAATTCCTTCAATAGATTTTCAACCTTATCACAATATTAGAAGGTTCATGTTTGATTGGTAAAATTTGACAGATACTGGTAGTACAAATGACAGCCAGGACAGTTTAAATTCCAAGCAATCTTTAACATTGATAGTAAAAGTACACAAATATATTCAGAGTGTTCATATGGCGATAACCTCAATGTCATATGGTTTTAGAATAACAAATGAATCCTTTAGAACAAATAGAAAGTTAGTTAAGTTTATTGATCTGAAATGTGGCAAAGTTTTTGACCTATGACTCATATGACCATTGTTGAGACTGAAAGACTTTTACATTTTAATTTAGTTTACTATCTATTTCTAAATGTTGTTATGTTGTCATAATCTCATGTTGAAGAGCTTGTCTGTTCGATTGAACGAATTAAAGTCTTGGGTTACTGTTCCAATTTGAAATATTATTGAAATTTTAAATAGCCTATTTTCATATGAAAATTATAATAGCATGCTTCTTTTTATCGGAACTATACCACTAACAACTTCCTGCAACCGGATAATTATATCTCCTCCTGTGAAACAGACAGGACCGGGCAGACAAAGTTTCTTTCGCTTTGATCACATCACTAGATACTAGAATACCGCTTAAAATGCGAGCGACGCTATAAATATACTAGTAACATATATAAGAGCACACGAATGAGTTCATGTGAGACATTGCCTCACATGTTATTTGTTCGCACAGTATTTCACATAATCGCGTGCGCACATCCATCTGCATAGTTGTGTGGGGCAGAGTATAAGACGTAGTTAAAGAAGCAGTGATTCCCGGGTTTACCCTTATTCTGAATACTGAATACTTCACCTACTCAAACAAAATATTTTTAAATCATTTTTAGGGTTCCGTAGCCGAATGGCAAAAAAACGGAACCCTTATAGATTCGTCATGTCTGTCTGTCTGTCTGTCTGTCTGTCTGTCTGTCTGTCTGTCTGTCTGTCTGTCTGTCTGTCTGTATGTCACAGCCAGTTTATTCCGAAACTATTAAGACTACACCATTCAAACTCGGTAGGTAGATGTATTATGTTAACCGCTTCACGATTTTTATACAAAAATAAAAAAATAATAATATTAGAAGGGGGCTCCCCATACATGGAACTGAAACAAAAAAATTTTTTTTTCGTCTAACCTACACTTGTGGGGTGTCTATAGATAGGTCTTTAAAAATGAGATTGAGGTTTCTAAAACCATTTTTTCTCAAAGTCAATCATTTCAGAGTAAGACACTTTCAAAGTGCTAAAATGTGTGTCCCCCCCCCTGTAATTTCTAAACTACCAAAGTGAAAAATCTAAAAGATATATATGTTATAGATCTTTTTAAAAACTATCAACCAAAATTGGTTTGAACGAAATACAGTCAGTAGTTTTTGAGTTATAGCACTTTTTCAGTAACCGCAAACTATAACTTTGTTATTCATATATTTGTATGAAAAACAAAGTAATTTTTTGTAGGTACGTTTATTTTTCATAGATAATGGAACGGAACCCTTCGCGTGCGAGTCCGACTCGCACTTGGCCGGTTTTATAAAGAAAGTAACTGTATCACCCGCTATAAGAACCTCTTGCCGCACCCCGATAAAAAGTAAACTGTATGTCCTTTCTTAGATTCGAGACTATCTGTGTGCGAAACATATAGATCAGTTCGGTAGTTTTAGCGAGAAAACCGGGAAGACAGACAGACAGTTACACTTTTGCACTTGCAAATACCTTTTTTTTAAAGATTTCATATCGACACACATAACATTATTCTTCGGGATTTTTACATAGTCAATATCTAAAGGTAAGCTAAGATAACATTTTTACAACCTTTCATAACTTATACCATAAACAATTCTAATCACTAGTTGTATCAACAGCGCATGCGCCAGATAGTCCATTGGCACCACTCTCGCGCATCGCCGACCATGAAAATGGCGCTAATCATATTTCTTATGGCGCTATCGGGTAAAATACATTACATAAATTACATTCATAAAATGTAGAAAACTGATAAATAATTAATGATTAGGTAAAAACACCTTTTTATCTAAATTATTATCTATCCGTTGTCTAGACCGTGGATTCTACTTTAATAATATTTGAAATAATAATGAATATGAATAACCCCTAAATTGACGCCATATTGAAAACGAAACACAACGAACGTTGAACTTTTGAAAGCCTCCGTTAAAACTAGATTAGTGACTAAATGGCGTTGTTTAGTCAAAGGGCTAGCTGTTTGATTGAATGGCTATTTGCACCAATTGACTGCGTCATATCCCATCACTATGTAAATAAACTAAAAATAATATTAGTCAAAGCGTCACAACTTTCATTCACAAAATAAATTCTCATTCATACAAAACCTCTAACATTACTAAGCGACAAACAAACAAACATAATATCTAAATAACTAACACAGTCGGTCAACAGTGAATCACTAGTACTTTCATCCTAACCTGTAGGGTTAGGACTTTCTCTTCGCTATAGAAATGTTTGTTTGTATGTAAAACTAACATAGGTTATGTTTTATATGTGCAAGTGTATATCTTCTATCTATATCTATCTATCTATACATATAATAAAACAGTAAAAAAATCGTGTCTGTACATTTAATATTTTTACAAAACAAAATATGTGGGGTTATTAGAAATTGAAAGAAGAGTAAGAATTCGAAAAAAAATTTTTGTCTGTTTGTATGTTTGTATGTTTGAATGTTTGTTTGTTTGTCTGTTTGCACACGCTAATCTCAGGATCCACTGGACGGATTTAGATGAAACTTGGCAGACATATAGCTTATATATCAGAATAACATATAGGCTATTTTTTTTTTGGAAATTCTCTCTTTAAGGGGGGTAAAAAGGAGGGGGTAAATTTGTATGAAACTCCGTCAGTTTTGAAGCTAATTCGATTAAAATTAATATTTGGCTATTTGGTTAGTAATTAAGAAGGACACAATAATTATTTTTGGAAATTCTGCCTTAACGGGGGTGAAAAAAGGGGGGTAAGTGTCTATGAAACTCCGTCAGTTTTTAAGCTGTTTTTGCCCTTCGTTGTGTGATGGTGTCGCTGTTTTTCACACGGAGAGCTTTTTTCATTTTTACCGATAGATGGCGTTGTCCATACATTCTAAAAAGGCAGTCAAAGCAATGCAATGGTATGTTATGATAAGTCTGAAACATCTCGAATCGTCTCGCGCAACCCGTCGTTTCCCCGGGCTCTTAGAATTCGACATCAGACGTTTTGATCTTTCATTTTGATGACCGTTATCGCTGGCATAAGCGACATGTTCCGCGTACGAAGTCGCGGGCAGAAGCTAGTTAACTATAAGTATTTGGTTTCTATATAGTTGTTTACGAATTGTTTTCTATACCTACTAATATTATAAAGCTGAAGAGTTTGTTTGTTTGAACGCGCTAATCTCTGGAAGTACTGGTCCGATTTGAAAAATTATTTCAGTGTTAGATAGCCCATTTATCGAGGAAGGCTATAGGCTACTATTTATNAAGTATTTGGTTTCTATATAGTTGTTTACGAATTGTTTTCTATACCTACTAATATTATAAAGCTGAAGAGTTTGTTTGTTTGAACGCGCTAATCTCTGGAAGTACTGGTCCGATTTGAAAAATTATTTCAGTGTTAGATAGCCCATTTATCGAGGAAGGCTATAGGCTACTTTATATCCGGGTGCGCGGCATAGTTCCCACGGGACGTAGGTGAAACCGCTGGCAGAAGCTAGTTTTGAGGTAAGATTTTTGAGGCCCAGGTTCAGCGACAACATTCTTAAAACAACTGTTACTATGAATTTCCACGTCATTTCCGAAAAGCGGACCTTTATGTTGTCGATCAACTTGATCCTTTGTTCATTGAAAGAACTATACAGTATACAGATAATGAGTAAATGTATTTTTAGGGTTCCGTATCAACAGGGTAAAACGAGACCCTAATACTTGTAAACTTCACTGTCAGTCTGTCCATCCGTCTACCATCGCGCTGTACCTCGTGAACCGTGATAGCTAGGCTGCCGAAAATTTTACAGAAGATGTTGTCACTATAACAACAAATAGATACTGAAAACTATAATAAAAAAATTGAGGCTCTCATATAACAAACTAAATATTAACTATCTAAACTCAATTAAGACAATTTTAACGAATGAACCAACAGATTGTCAAAAATCAAAAACTATCACAGACCACAGTCTCAGTCACTCTGTCGCAAGTCTTCACAAAGGAAGCGAAAGATTTTGAAACTGCAGCAAAAAGTAAGAAGTTGGATACAAATATGTTGCTCAATCAACGGAAACAAAAACTATTGGGAGCGGTCACGAACTACGTTTTACGTAAAAACTGAGATGGATTGGTGGATTTCCGATGCTTAGATAAAATTCCTTTAGAGAGGAGTCGTGATTTTTTTGAAATAATTGTGTTTATTGTTTTTTTTCTTATGTCTAAATAGTCATGCCTTTCGGCACAAGGATGTGAACGAATATTTTGGTACTTGATTTTTTTCTAATACCTAAGCACAGTTTTTCATCTTTAGGCACTTATTTTCAGAAATGCATGAAGAAACGTCAAATAATAAGGCTGCGTATTTTTGAATACTAACAATTCATAATGATAAACAAAATATGTAATCTGTTATTACATAGTTATGTAATAAATAAAAAATAAAGTATTTTTCGACCACTGTGCTGAACTTTGTGCGCCAACACAATACATGCTAGCAGTGGACTCGCACACACATTTTTTGACGCAAACACATTTTTTTCGCGAACAATTTTGGTGATGTCTAGCCTTTATCTACAGTAGATAAATATAAAAAATAATATCCTCATATAATAAACCGCTTCTTATAATTAGTAAAAACTTAATCGTGACCAAAAACAACCATAATATAATACGTTTCTATGAATTCATAAAAGGATGGGTGTTATAAGAAAAAATATTGACTTTGAACGTCCACAATGATTTTGTAATACTTTTTTGTCTCTGATGTAATTTTAATAATGATGTTTTTCCTCAAGATCTACGTAATTAATTCCTCTTTTCCTTCTGGAACCTTCTATGTACCAGAACGTCGGTAACTCTTTCATACAATCCCGAATCTATAGTTAAAAAGTCTGAAGTAACGGTTTCAAGTTGTGTGTATATTATAGTACTACATATTATTATATGATTAACAAATAAAATAATATTTAGAGGTCAAAGTAGAAGGTTTTAAAAACATACTTTTTGTCCCAAATACCAGACAAACCCATGTCAAAAAAACTAGTCTAATCACACAAAAGATTCATCTATGGCATCATTCTTAAAAATAAACTTAAGGTTGGGTCCTCTTCGCGTTCAATTTCAAACAAATCACGTCTCAAACAAATGCTAAAATATAAGTTCAAGTTTTGTTTGACTCATTCGGTCGTTTTAATAGTCTTGTAACTACAAAAGAAGAAACATTACATAATTATATGGATAAACTTATCAGGTTAATGCAACATGCATCTATTTTTTGCATAACGGACTAATTAATAACTTGTCTGCTAACTTATGATTTAAAAATATTTTCCACGTTTTTTCTTACGTTTCTTCCAAATATATAACCACACCTATAAAAGAAAATTTTAAAAAATAACTTTTGAAAATAAACAAAATCATAATAAAATCTTTAGATGATATGGGTAAGAAAGAAGTGAATGTCAGTATGACGAGTGACAGGGAGAAATGAAAGGAGAAAACATATTGCGCCGACCTCAAATAAAGTTGGGAACAGGGCTGGAATATGATGATGATACAGTTTTCTTTACCAAAGTAGGTCAAATAACTACAGTGGCCAAAAAACAATGAATACAAACAAAAATCAACACACTAACACTCACAAAGAAAACTCCATTTAATTTACATAACAATTAAATAACACAGTTAAACTAACTGCCCGTAACAAAGAGGATTAACTATTAACTAAGTATTACACAAATTACTTTTGTGATCTGTTTCAAGGTTAAGACATGCTATTTGCATGCGTGAGCGCATCGTGCATGGATATGCATGCGTGCTTACATGTCTTTAAGACGTTACACGGAAGCCATTTTGGAAATGGCGTCAATTTAGAGTACGCGAATAATGTGTTACTGAGCAAACGTGGTGATCTATGTTCTGAATCCGTGCCTTGAATTTGAAGAAATTGGATGATATATAATATTTTGCAGTTACTGATAAAGAGAAGAGTGTATTGTGGCGTAAAGTATATTTACAATACTAGCGCCCAGTTTCACAGGTAACAGATAAAATTCTCGACGTCTAGCTATCTAACAGATGATGGCATAGGAAAGTAATCCAAATTAAAAATATTTCTATGCCAAAATCTGCCAGTTAGCTACCTAGAACTTTATCTGGAACCTGTGAAAGTGGCACTAAATGTTCCCCGTGATTTAACTCGTGTCCCGGAAAAACTATTTTCCGCAACATGGCATAAAAAAGCCTGAGTCCTTTCACAAATTCTAGATGATCTAACTACCAAATTTTATTAAAATTAGTTCAGTAGTTTCGGCCTAAAAGCACGAAAGATAGACATACTTTCGCATTTTTAATATTAAATACGGATGGTCGGATACGTAATAAACTGACAAAAAAGCTATAATTTTTATATGTATCTGGTAAACTCGATAGCCTTAAATACTTAAGAAAGGCTTACTGTTTAAGGCAATACTACTCGTTACCATATTTAGAGATATTGTAAAACTACCAGGTCGTTGACCTGTCTGTACTTAAGTAACAGTTTAACTACGAAATACGGTTTAAAATTCACTTTTATTTGTAACGGATAGTTGTGGTGTAATTAATGTGGAACGTTATTTTATAAACTTATAATATACGGAATATGTGTAGAATTGTGATTTCTATATGAATAATATTCAAGTTTTTTATTCAATGTATTATACTGAAAAGTTAAAGCAAAGGTTTTCTTGCATATTTTTTTACTTTATTATAACCCGTGCAGCTGTTGCGTAGCTACAATATCCTATAAGACCTTTTTCTCTAAAACTAAATAAATTAAAGACCAAGAAACCTCGAAATTGTAATTAATGTTTTTTTGGAAGAGATACGTCGTACGAAAAGTCAAGTTTTTTACACTTACAAAGTTTTCAGTCTAAGACTTCGAAAAGTCGAAATTTACAAGTCTTCCGCTTATCGCAGGGGTCGGCAACCTGCGGCTCGCGAGCCGCATGCGGCTCTTTGGATGGGAAGCTGCGGCTCTTTAGTTCCATACAAAAATATTATTTATTTTATAAAATAAAAACCAATTAAAAAACTTTCTCAATCGATTAACAAAGATTCGGCACCATTCCTATCTCTCAGCCACTTGTACGTTGATTCCTGAGGAGGCCTCGCAGTAAAACTAGTTACCTATTTATTTATTTATTTATTTATTAATAGGCACATCAACAACATAAACACAAACATTTACAAGAAATATAAGACAGAGACATACAGCTGGTGTTTACGTCAATTACAGACGTGCACAACATTCAAAACAAAATAGAACAAAAAAAAACAGTATTCACGTTACAAAATAATAAGATAAAAAAAGAAAAACAAAATACAAAGGCAAATAACCACAATCCACAGTTTACATAACACAGCTATTCTTATATTTAACTAAAGCCTATATATTTTCATTTCGCCATTCGATAACCTATTTATTTTCATTTCGCCAGTCATCCTGGTTTAGATTGCCGACACCGAACAATTCGGGAGAAAGCTAGGCAGCTGATAATGAATTTTACTATTTTAACATTTATTAATTTATTTTAAAATTAGAATTATGCTCACAGTTCCGGTCAGCACAGCTTCCGCTTAGAGAAGCTTCTTAAAGTTGAAATTTATAAAAACCTATTTGAGAAGCACGATGAGGCAAGATAGACTATCCGCCTTATCAGTTCGGGTAATCGAAGCTGAAATAGCGGCTAAACTTAACCACCATACAATCCTGAAAAAAATTGTGAGGCTAAAAGCTGAAAGGGTCGACTATTTTAATTTCTATGTGTGTGATTATTTTTCGTCATCATTTTATTTACAATGAAACTCGATTTTTATTTAATTTGGCTCACTTAATTTAACGATTTTTCACTGCGAAGTGAAGACCTCGCCAAGGGCGGTTTTCGTGGGGGTCTTAATGGTGGTCAAAGTGGAATGTGCAACTAAATTAATTATGAATTATTTCGTTAATGCTTGTAAAGGCCTAAGTGTAATAAACGACTTGATTTTGCGATTTGCGAAAAATCGCGCACTCTTATTTCTACGTGCACTTTTTTCTATGTTTAATCCTCGAACTGGTAAAATTTTTCGCGCTCGCTTCGCTCGCGCATTTATATTACATACTAGCTTTTGCTAGACTTCGTTCGCGGATCATGTCGCTTATGCCAGCGACAACAAATCGTCATAATCAAAGATCTTTCCCTTCACTGCTCTGCTTTCACTCACACTGCTTGCATCTCAGGAGTATGAATAATAATTGTACCAAGTTTCGTTAAAATCCGTCGAGTAGTTTTTGTTTCTATAACGGTTATACATACAGACAGACAGA